>VHKM01000240.1:1485000-1982500 GCA_007210695.1 Neogobius melanostomus | reverse complement strand
CTCGGCCTTGCACTCCATTGATTTTTTTTTTATGGCCTGACACGACGAGGAGGAAGCGCTGACTATTCCCCGCACGACACAAGACATCACACCTTTACAGAACTACAGAGCGCGAGAAGTTTGTGACATTGTTTTTTTTTTTAAACTTTCTTAGGCTGTTTTTTTTTTTTTATATTCTGAACAATAAGTAGAGTGAAAGATGGAGAGATCTGTGCCCCAAAGGATGGAACTTGGACATTGGTCTCACGTTATGGAAAGTTTTCTTCTCTCTCTTTTTTCTTATGTCACATCCGATTTCCAATAAGGAACTGAAATAACAAACACTGCAAAAAAAAAAAGGAAAATCTTTGAAAACTATATACTGTACATTATAGTTAAACTCCCAAATTTAAGGTAAACTCCCAAATGTAATTGTAACCACGTGGACTATGTGGATTCCAAATGTGGTTTCCGCTGCCGTAATGCAACCGACCATTATTAAAATCAGAAAGTTGGCTTCGTGAAAGCGATTTTGTACGGACTGCGTTACCTGGGAAATGCATCCATGTGACGTTGTGGAATGAGAGGAAGGGGCTCATTTTCGAAAGCTGTTCAAGACTTTTAAACGTGGGAAAACTTGAGTAATTAATAATGCACGCAGAGGCTAAGCAGTCGTCACTCGATGTCTGAGCAATACTCGGAATAAGCACAATTGTGGCTTGATATTTGGGAGAAATTGATGCAAGTCGCCCACGGGTTTTCCTTTACAAGTTGGTTTGTAAACAGAGAATAGTAATCAGCATATCATGATTTAAATGGTAACGCAAATGTACAGACTGACCACCTTCTTACTTTACATGAATATGAACTTTCTGTTGTGGTTAAGGAGAAGGCCTACCATTTGGAGAAAGTTAACTGAAAATCTGTGATAAGAGAATTAAACGTACTTCTGTGTCATGAGATATTTATCGGAGTACTAAATGTATTTCCTTGCCAGTTTGAATTTGTAAATCACTTCCGAATCGAGAAATCGCGAATTCAAACTGTGACTTCCTGTTGTTACAGTTTAGCACGATACTTTCCATCTGCTATTCCGTAGATCCATAATATCCAGACACCGTGGCCCTCTGGGTAATGTAGTCTTTTTCCGTTCTGAAAGAAAAGCACACATTATGTAGATACAACATTGATCTTGTTACTTCATAATGTGTGTGTGTGTGCTTTGCCTGATCAGATGTTGGTGTCACGATGGAAAATGTTCGATAACAGTTTCAGTTTTGGGAGTTATTATCAAAAGCAACGTGAAACTAAGCAGTTAAAGTAATCTAGAGAAAGTAAGCTAGGGTTAGGGTTGGACATTTGCAGTATTTTAAATTTGATATTGTAATTTAGTTAGGAATTGCAGTTGAGTCATGTAGTTTTCGTGTTTAAACATGTATTCATACAATCCCAAAGATTGTTTTAGCAGAGACCGAGGGTGAGCTCTAGAGAAGGTGACTTAGCCATCAAGCGAAAACGAACGTTATCATTGTTTTGTGGTTCTGGATTCTGAAATGTTACATGAGAAAGGTACACAAAACAATAATACCGGTGCACAGCCCTGACCCTGCGCAGATCGGCATCATCTCGTTCCTTTTACCCGCATCTTCGCTAACGCCCTTGTTGTTGTCCCTCAGCTCTGAGTTGTAACGAGAACGACGGGGAGTCCATGGACCGCGACTCTCAGTACAGCTCCAGTCAGAAGACCAAACGCATGCGCACCTCCTTCAAACACCACCAGCTCCGCACCATGAAATCATACTTCGCCATCAACCACAACCCGGACGCCAAGGACCTCAAGCAGCTGGCGCAGAAGACCGGGCTCACCAAGAGGGTCCTACAGGTAAATAACACGACAATGGGGCGGGCAGAGTTGTTAAAATGTGCACTCGGTTGTTGGTTTGATCAAAGTAATGTGATTAAAGTAGAAGTAAAAGACGCCTTCATGGGTTTTATGTAAGCATAGATATTTTAGAATTGTAACATTACTTGAAGAGGAGTATTATTGTTGAAAAATCCCTTGACCACGTAGCATAGCAGGGGGTATTGGAATAGTTTTAGATGTAAGAAAGGTGAAGCTGAGTAGAATTTCAATATGACATCCAAAAAGCAATGTTTTTTTTTCAGTAAAAGGGTTGAATTTGAGAGTATTATTGCGTCATTTAGAACAAAACACACTCTAGATAATCGTAATTTAGTTATTCACTTTACAAAAATATCTGCAGGATCCTTGAGGCAGGGGGTACTCGGAGTGTAAACGGACAACTCAAGGGGTAGGCGGGACAAACACATTTGGGAACCACTGGTGTATGGTCAACCCAAAGTCTCACTATGCGACGAAAAGGGCTTTACCTTTTTTGGTCAGATTTTGACTACAAAGGTATTTCATCAGTATACCTTCTCAATCAAAAAAAACAATGGTGCTTGTAAATTAGGCCTGTCACAAAAAAAAGACATTTGAAGTTCCATATATTGAGGCAGGAAAATATCGTGATAAACGATATTACTGAGGACCACTTGATGCCACTGAAACTAACTTAAAAAAATGGAAATCTCAGTAATACCTTGTTCTAAAAGTGCATGTTGGCAGTAGGGATGTCAAGATTAAATCGGTTTTACAATAACCGCGGTTGTAAAAGCTCACGACAGGTTAATCGTGAGAATTTTAGGATCCACAGTTAACCGCTGTCACGTCTCATGAGTCGCAGTGTATTTGTGCCAAACGGTGCTACTCACCGGTAAAGGCTGAAAAAACAGTGTCCAGTGTTAAATTCACCCCGAAACACTTGAAGTCCACGGCAGGTTCAATAATCCAGTGTGCAGAGCAAATCCTATCCATTTTCACATGATAATTGCCAAAGGAAGAGTCCCAAAAGAAATATGCACAGTGCTGCATTTGTTATATCACAGTATAAACAAACTCTAAAGGATTTCGACAAATTCTCAGTATTTCCTTCCTTAATTTTGATAATATGGAATAATTGTAAAATTGCAATACTTTTTCTCACAATAATCTTGACTCATGAATCCAGAATCGTGACGCCGTAAGACGCGAGTTGCAAAGGGTGTCACGTATTACAAAAACAGGATAAAACTTAAGGAAAAATGTAAATAAACGCACAGACAACAATGATGATTGGGCCCAAAAATTGGACGTACATACGCTTTACTATCACAACCCCACAGTGTGAGTAGCATTGATCTAGCGGAGCATATGTTTTGTGTAACAATTGCTTGACGTGTAAACCGGAATGTTCCGCAGTGTGGCTTTAATGGCCATTTGTAGGGAGTAGATGCAGATGATGCCAAATAAGTGTCAGGACTGGACTGTGTGTAAAAACATATAATAAGAAATTGTGTTTAATGTAACGTTTAAAACAGTCGCCCCAAACATAATTATTAAAAAATGCCCAAGTAAAGAGGATTTATCAAGGAGAATTCTCAAGTACGAAGTGATGAAACTACTTGATATTGCCCCCGACAGTTCATAAAGTTGCCCGTAATGTAACGTAGCACTTCCTGCCTCTGGTATGTTCTGTATGTAAACACTTAGCAGGAGTGCTTTGCCAAGTTGCCAACAGGGGTGCAGGAATCCGTCAGGCGTCCAATCCAAACCGGTCTGAGTCCAAGTGCAGTATACAGTATACAGTGAGTGAGAGTCAAAGGAGAGGCTACTTTAGCTTTGGACGACTTTCAGCAATCTATAAACAAGCTGGCATGGTGTTTTGAACTCTGGTGAGGCTTTACATTAAGGTAATCTAATATAAGTCTATTTTGAACGTGATAAATGACTTGCGAGACTTGGGTTAATTGTTTAAGTGTTTTGCCAGAGAGGAAAGTAAAGCAGTTTTTGACCAATCACATAAAGTAATTCAGGATACACCGGTATAAATCAAAATACTTGCCTTAAAGAGGGCTGAGGTTTGCCTTTATGGTTTGAATGCTGCGTTGAATTTATGTGTTGTTATATTTTCATTCAGTGAAAGAGCGAGAACCCTGAAACGTGAATTCTAATAGTTGCTATAGAAATCTGCTATTTTAGAAGGAACTGACATGGCCGATAGATTATATAACATTCGCTAAAAACAATGTCGTAAAAGTAGTAAATACAAATACAACATAGTGCCTTAGTTCATTATCATCAAATGCACCAGAATCCCAGACATCTTAAACTGTAGAATTTTACAGGGAAGGTTGCTGTTCTATGACCGCGGTATAGATTTGGAAAGAAATATCAAAACAATAAAAGAACTATATAAATATTTGTCAGGAATTATAGGTCCTCCCTTAACACCCATAGTAATCTTGGGGCTGAATGTCCTTTTAACGGAACAAAATCACTCCCTCTGGACAGCATTATATTAAATATTACCGTATATTGTTAGAGTGGACACTAGAGGCATTCAACTTTGTGCCAGTATGGGGTTAGGTGTTGTAATTACTGATACAAACATGTGTATTTTGACAGTCTTGAGGCAAATTTCGCAACAGAATCTTCATCTGCCCAGCACCGGATTGTAAACGCCACAATATTATCATGCTACTTGAACACAGTCTTTTCAAATCAGTGCGACACCAAGTCAAACCGGTCATGGGAACATGTCCGGTTGCATGTCGCACCAGTGAAAAGCAATGATTAAATATGAAAAAGGCAAGAAAACACAAAGACGAAACAAAACACACTGCAAAAAGTTATATCTCGATGACTTGAAATTACTGGAACTTAGAATATATGAGTATTTTTGAATTGAACTAAGAATATATTAATAATTTTGACTGGAACTAAGAAAATATGAGTAATTTTGACTGGAACTTAGAATATATGAGTAATTTTGACTTGAACTAAGAATATATTAATAATTTTGACTGGAACTAAGAATATATGAGTAATTTTGACTGGAACTTAGAATATATGAGTATTTTTGACTTGAACTAAGAATATATTAATAATTTTGACTGGAACTAAGAATATATGAGTAATTTTGACTGGAACTTTAAATGAGAAACATATATTTAAAGTAAAATCAAATTTATCATCTAATTTTAAGCGCAATAAGATCTTTTTTTCTTGTTTTATGTGCAAACATGCTTGTTTCATTGGCAGATTATCTTACTTACCTACTCAAATCAAGGGCATATACTTATTTCAAGCAAAATGCACCTATTTAGTCATAGTCGGAGCCTCAAATACCAAGACAGATACAAGTTACAAATACTCATTCTAATAAGTATTGCTGATATGCTGTATTTTTAGACTAAATTAGAGATTTAAATCGACAAGACCAATGTTCACACATAATTCAATGTGTGAAATATGTACGAAAAAGTAATTCAGTTGTGTTGCAACATGTGGAGGCACACACCGTTTTACAGAAGCCTAAGTTGTGTTTCATAACTTCAAATAACAGTTAGTCTAAATTTAGGTCTGAAACAATCACCTTGTTTTATGTATGTGAGGAGAAACTGTACTTTCTTGTGCAAATAAAGTCTCGGGAAAGATACAGTCACTTTTTTTAATGTGATTGGAATACAACTATATGTTTCCGTTGGGATTTAATCCAGTACAAAACCTGCTAACCCTGTAGATTAAGCCTCTACAAACACAATCTGAAAAAGCATAAGATTCTTGTATTATTAGAGGTATTTTAATGTGGTGTTTTTTCCACATTGACCAAATACAGCCAAAGATATTTTTTTTTCTTTGTGTGCTATATACTATGTTCTATATACGCCGAACAGAATCTTGTGAAAAGTAAATACTAGAGTGATAGAATTTGAGCGAACAGATGATGTGAAATCTCATCTTTATAGTGGAACATGCAGAGAACAGAAAGCACAACAGCCCGGTTTGATTTCCACAAAGACGACAGAGTATTATCTCGGGGACTGGGAGAAAGAAACGAGACAAAAAGCTTCTGAATATGTTTTTTTTTTTTATCTCTCTCTCTCTCTCTCGCTCTCTCTCTACTGAGAAAAGATGAAGGCGCAAAATGACGCCGCGGCTTTAATTAACGCTGGGAGAAAACAAAGGCGCGTTTTGCTTTGATGCGTCTCAGTTTTTCGGTGGCTGTTACTGAAGCTTCTGCTGCCGCCGCATCCCACGGCTCTATCAACATCATGTCCGCGCTAACGTGCCGCTAGTCTCAAGCCGCCGAGTCTGTCTGTCCGTCATTAAAGGGACCATGGATTGGGGGGGGGGAGGGAATAATGATGCCTGCTTTTCAGCGAGTCGAGTTCATCTGCTAATCTTTCACTTCCTTCGCTTCATATTGAATGTTCGTCATTAGCAAATTACATATAGCCATCTAAGGTGAGCCACGACTTTACAGCGCTTTGTGATACGGATATAGTCATTTCGATTGTGGAAGATACCAACCACAAAAGTCTGCAGGGAGATCTTTAGCCAATGGTGCTTTACATTACAAAACTTTGTATAGCACTTTTACCAGTATTTTCCAGAAGGATTGTTCAATATCTAGTTCCTTGTCTGATTTATTGAGCTTTGAATCCACATAAAGGGGTGCAAGGGGTGGGATTTAATAGTTATAACTTCTTCCCACCCCTTTTTGAACAATACTGTTGCATTATCTTTTTGTTTGTCAATTGTCAATTTGAATTTTTACAATTTATTCCCACTTAAAAAACAAAACTGGAAGTACAGCTTATGGATTGGTTTAGTCCTTTGGTTAATAAAATCAGGGAAATAACATAAATGACATTCAATACACTGAAGTAGGGCTGTCACGATAATTACTACATCGACTTATGGTTTAATAAATGACAGGTAAACAATACATTTTGGGCTTAATATTCATCGTCTGCATGTCATGTTTATTGTGAGATATTTTAAGATGTACTTTTCAAACAAAGCTTTACTGTCATTTTTAAGCTTTAGAGTTTGTTTCTATGGCATTAAACAATGTTTGATAATATCGTTTATCGCGATATTTTCGTGACTCAATATATCGAACTACAAATCCTGACAGTTATCGTGACAGACCTACATTCAAGGCCTTGATATTGGCGCAGTTCATTTGATCACTTTTAATGCTTTTTAATGCACTTAAAGGTGCACTATGCAACTTTTATGCGGAAAAAAAAAAGTTTACATTTGTGCGTATTTGACCTTGTAGTGATCGTCTGTATGAGTGATCAGCATGGTGCCTTTAATTGTGTTCACGGTGCTCTCTACTCTGCTCCAGGACCATTTGTTTCGTAGGTTTTCTGGTGAGAGGGCCCGTTCGCAGTGAAAACCTTCCAAACAATTGATCCTGGAGTGTCCAAGAGACAACTGTGATGGAAAGTAAAGGCGCCATGCTGACCACTCATACAGCCACTCATACAAGGTCAAATACGCAAAAAATATAAACTTTTTTTTCCACATAAAAAGTTGCATAATGCCCCTTTAAGTACTTTTCAAACAAAGCTTTACTGTCTTTTTTAAGCTTTAGAGTTAGTTTCTATGGAATTAAACATCGATAATATCGTTTATCGCAATATTTTCGTGGCTCAATATATCGAACTTCAAACCCTGTTATCGTGACAGACCTACATTCAAGGCCTTGATATTGGCGCAATTCATTTTATGACTTTTAATGCTTTTTAATGCCCTACTTAATGCTATGTAACTTGAAAAAGTATATTAAACTCATCAAAATAAATTGTATTATACATAAGAAGTGCAATGGAAAGTCACAAAGTAACTTCTAAAAGTGAATAATAATAAAAATACTTCCTTCCCGTCTTCAAGGCGCAGGAAGCAGCCGGTAGTGTCCGTGTGCAATGTAGAGATGAGAGGCCTCATTAAATGCAGGAGGCCACAGCTTTGTAACTCTGTACGCAAACATAAAAGTGATCCACCATATCTCACTATCTACCTTTCTACCTGTGGCTTTTTTTCCCCCTTCCTGCACAACTCGCTTTTAAAGTGACCCTGGTCCACAGCTCAAGGCGGGTTTGTGAGTTTAAGTGCCCTTTTATCCAAGCTCCACAGACACAGGGAGATGCCGTGTGAGCGCGGTATAAGCTAATAAGAGAGTATACAGGGAGGAGGTAATGGGCGGCTTCTATAAGATTTGTTTGAAGATGGTCCCGCTGCCTACAAAGCTGCATGGGATGTTGCAAAGATGAGGTATAGGAGAGCCCGGGTTCAAGGCAAGCAGCTACCAGCAAAGCCAAATAACTAAATGAATGTACAGCAGCATACGCAACTTAAGGAACTATAAATGGTTGTATATTTGTATGAAAATATTGGTAACGCTTTAGATTACAGCCTGCAAGTTCCATGTGTAGGTACAGGGAACAAGAAAGTAATTATACATCTAAGTACAGGTAATTACACATTAAAGTGCAAGGCTTAATTAATGTGTCCAGAGAGTAAAGGTGTACAATATGTAGGTGTAACACAGGGGTACAAGGTGTAATAAAGGTGTATATCATCTCACTTTAGATTACAGCCCACGATCATGTTACATTGTGGGTTTCCATGGGGCATTAAAAAGCATTAAAAGTCATTAAATTGAGCCAAAATCAAGACTCTAAATGTCATTAAATTGGATTCAAGCTGGCAGTAAATCAAAGTTTCTCTGAAAATGATGATATTACTCAACAATTTTTACCATATGAGTTCATTGATAATACGAAAACTCTGGGCCAAAAATATGTTCAACTACACTTTTGGCTGAAATTAACAGTTTTGTCCAATTCTCTTTCCTCTGTTTAATGAAATGTTTGCAAATCTCAAGAAAACAAATATCCGCCAATTTTTTTTCTGCATTTGTCATGTTAAAATGTACTATTTGGGTATTAAAAAGCCTGCATTAACCCTGCATTGTATTTGCACATTAGTTATGCGGTAATTTACCCCAATTTATGAAACTATATGGCCAAAAATACCTGCAACAACACATATACCTTTGTTACACATGCAGTTGTTACACTCTGGTCACCTTTGCACTTTAATGTGTAATTACCAGTACTAACATGTGTAATTACTTTCTCGTTTCCTGTACCTACACATGGAGCTGTAATCTAACGTGTTTCCAAATTATTGTATGAAAATGTGTGAGCTGTCTCGCTTCGTTTATTATGAATTTACCATTTACCTCACACCATGTAAGAATTCGTGTCTGTATCCTCAGAACTATGAGCCTTTATGTAGGAAAAAGGATCGGCTCGTGCATCACTTGATCTACTTGGACTCAGAAGTGACAACAATGCCAGTTCTTTTTTTTAATGAAGACTCCCACTCCATCGTCTCATATTTCTGTAATATCTAATTGGGATTATTAAAAAGATATCATGTCATTTTAACAGGCGCTGTGTTGTTATGGGAGATTTTTATTTTTTATTTTGTTTCCGTCTTGGAAGGAGCCCACACCTTGTCAATGATTACAAATTGATTATTTTTCCCTCTGTCAATTGAAACACTTATGATAACAAGCGTTCTAAAACAAGAAAAAAGCGAATCACGTGGATGAAAGTTGAGTGCAGTTTTCGGAGGCTGCAGTTTGACGCCGTACACATGTTTTAATGGCCTTTATCATGCAAATGTGAAGGGGAAAAAAAATACATTCAATGAATCGAAATTCAATCACAATCTCAATCGTGGTCAGTCTCATAAATCGTCATGGGAGTTCATAATCGACAGATTTATTTGGCAGAAAATCTGTAGTTGTGGAGTTTGGATGAGACGATGGAAGATGTGTGTGCGTTAAATCAGTGGTTCCCGACCTTGTGTGTCTTTGGGTCGTTCATTTATACTCCGAGTACACCCTACCTTGAGGATCTTGCCAATACTATTACAAAGTGACCAAGTAAAAAGTTATTAGTGTGCTGTGTTCAAAATTAAGCTGTAATACTCTCAAAATCAAAAACGAAAAACATAATTAAAACTAACTTTTCTTTCAAGTTAATGTTGATATTCTGCTCAGTTTCACTTTCTTTTATTAAATCTGAAATATTTCTGGTGCCCCTGGTTGGGAAACATTGCGTTAAATGATACCGGAGGAAAGCATGTTATTTTTTAAGCTGAGGTGTGTATAAAAGACTTGGCTAAGTTCATGAATGTATTTATTTTTATTCTATGAGAATTAATATGAGAATACAAAATCGTGATTCTTTTTTTTTGTTGCCATATCGTCAACCACATCGACCTACTTCTCATTTCTGTTCTTGATGTGAACCTTATTCCGGTTGAGTTGAGCCACAGTTATTTACAGTACCATATATCATTCTGTTTTCATAGGTGTGGTTCCAGAACGCCAGGGCGAAATTCAGGAGGAACTTGCTTCGTCAGGAGAGCACCGGAGTGGACAAGGCTTCGGACGGTTCCACGCTGCCGGGCGGGACACCCTCGGGCCCCGCTTCTGAAATCTCCAACGCCTCCATGAGCCCCTCTAGCACCCCCACCACGCTCACAGACTTAACCAACCCCACCATGCCCACGGTCACCTCCGTCCTCACCTCGGTGCCCGTCGGGCTGGACGTTCACGAGTGCAGGAGCCCGTCACAGACCACTCTGACCAGCCTCTTCTGATGTGACACCCCCTTTCCCTCATTTAGTCCCCCCTGCAAAACTATATAGGGCAGTTAAGTGATGGTGTCAATAACTCTGGTTCTGTTCCTCAAAGTGATGTAAAATGAGGGCTGTTGCCATAGCAATTAAATTAAAAAAAGTGAAAGAAGTCGTGTGTTTGAAACCCATCTATTGAATTCCAGATTCATACACTATCAATGTGTCTCTAGTGATGAAAAACGAGTCCTATAAATACAGACGGCATCTTTGGGAACGTCCATAAATGGTTACGTTCGAGAGGGAAAACAAAGAGGAAAATTATTTCACCTTTTACTCCACCATTACTTTAACAAATGCTAAAATATGGATGTATTTCTATGGAAAGGAACAAAGTGTTTTAATGGCCGAAGGAATGCTAACCATATTACTAACATTAGCTCCACGCTAGCGCTAACTGCTAGCTTCAAGTGCTGGTATTATCACATCTAGAGGAAAATCTGCTGTTAAAAAACATTCATAAGGACCGAATTTTGACTTGACTACATCTGTGTGTGCTAAATGTGCATACAGAGTGAAAAAAAAAAAGATTCCTATAACGTATTTTCTTGCCGTCTGTATCTATAAATGGCACAACATGTGTGTGGCTGAAAACCATAAAATCTCCCACAACACATTGTAGGCAACATTATGACATTACTTGCACTGTAATTATTATAAGACCTGTAATTAAATAAAGAATATGATCACCTTTAGACTAAAAAAAAAAACATTACACTCATTGATATTATTTGATCTGAGGAGGATTTGGCCCTTGAGGTGACAAATCGTCTTCAAGTGGTTCGAATAACAGTTAGAACAGTTAGGGCCCAAAGCAGACGTGACGTCACACTTATCTGCCCTATTACCCCGCCCCTTAGTCCTGATCTAACACTGAGCACTGTCGACTGCTGCGGACTCCGGTCGGATTTGGGAAAAAAATGAAGGAAGCAAAGCGAAGAGAAAAAAAAAGAAAAGAAAACTCGCCCCGTTTCGCTCTGAGCCCCACAGAAACATTTGCATCGAGCGGCTGAACTGAAGGAAGACTTGTTGTTATTTTGATGTTGTCTTGTTGAGAACTGAGGAGACTTGATTTACATTTTTCAATGTTTACAGAAAAAGACTGCAGCAGGAGACGAGAAAAGAAAGAAAAAACTGCTTAATTTTTTTTTTTTTTGGGGGGGGTGGGGAAATTTGTTCTTTTTCCAGCACAGTATTTATGTTGTTGTTCAAGAGTCACTGTTAGAAGGATTGTAAAAAATTCTCTTTTGGAAATCTGAGATTAAACACAGGTTACTAAATCCCACCAGTGTCTCGAGTCTTGGAGTCTTTGTCTCCTTCAGCTGTTTCCAGTTTTCTATTACGACAAAGTATCGCAAATCCTCAATCATGTTTATTTCTTTTTATGACGTATTTATTAGTACTTATTGATAATAAAGTCAAATAAATAAGCAATACTACTCCAAACAGACCTTCTTATTAACAAATGACATTGATCAGTATTAAAATCCTGGCTCAAGTTTTGGGGATGATGGGTCCATATGGGTCGAGTACAAATTCAATCAAATAGGCTATTGCAATAGTAATTTCCAAGGGGGTGTTGGGCTGCTTTTGCTGAGGTGTAGGCATGATTGTGAAAGGATGATCAGGCCCACATGCTCTAAATGTATTGTACACACCTCTGCACTACACCAGGGGATAACAGAACAGTTGCATAGAAGCAGTGTAGTAGTTACCTTACAAGCCTGTTAAGCCAAAACAAAAAAAACTTTGCATTGACCTATGATTCTCAACCCTACAAAGTGCCGCAATGTGTTTAGATGTTGACCCAGCTCTTTCTCCACGACTGTTACTTTTGGCTAATGTTACTCTGTGGAAGATGCAACCTGCTAGCAACAAACAAGGCGGATTTAGCTAATAACGACGTTCATTGATTTACACAAGCTAATACTATGTAAAACGCAAAACGCGAGCAAGTGTGCAACTGCTCGGTCTGTTGGCGGTTTTTGATATTGGCTGACTCAGCAATTTAGTGCGGAGTGGTTTCATTTTTTCGAAAACTTAGAACTCATGTCAACAATGTGTACGTCTGAGATTAAGTTGAATAAATATGATTATAAAAAGAGCTAGGCTAAACAATCCTCATCGCCTTCTTGCCCTACTTCTGCATGTCGAGTGAGGGGCGCCGAGGATATTGCAAACAGGTCAAGATCGCCACTGGTGAATACACTTGTCCAAACACTTCATGTGAATGGTGACTTCTGCGTTTAACATTGGTTATTATGACTGAATGTGCAGCTGATTCCAGAAAACATGTTGATGGCACAATCCCGGGCACATGGGTACAAAATAATTAAAATAATAGTACATTTGAAACATCAACAAAGAATTCAAAGCAAGAATGTCTTTTGGAAGGTCCAAAGTCTTCAAAAATATTGATGATAAAAGTCATGTGACTGAAATCCACCCATAGAAATTGAATGTTTTGACAATACAAGAAGAATGCCCAGAACATTATCAAGTGCAGACTCCGAGTAGACCTCTGAACCTGCATCACTGCACAGATGCCTTGTGAACTCCTAAATGCAGAAACGTCTATATCATGGCTCTCAGGACAGTCTAAGCCTATTGAATGAATGAATGAACAAATGAATGAAGAACTTTATTGTCATTATACAATTGTCCAACGAAATTGCGTAGATTAGATGTTGGGTTAGTCCAGAGCCGCTGTGACTCTACTCGCTCCCACAGCAGGCCAACCTGACCAGCATGTTTTTGGAGGTAAAGGGAAACCGGAGCACCTAGAGGAAACATACGTGGAGACGGGGAAGAACATGCAAACATAACATCATGAAATCCTTCATGATGTTATGGTTTAAAAATTGACTCCCGATGTAGCTACCAGCTATTGAAACTGGGGTCTTCCCCATCACCGCGCTTGTGTGGCTCAGCTGCGAGTCTTGCACGGATACCTCCTCCCCTTTTTTGTTTCCTGTAGCGCATCTTGTGACACCTTCACTGTGCTGTAGGGCAGTGGTTCCCAAAGTGGGGGTCGGGACCCCTCGGGGTGTCGCGAGGCCTTGGGTGGGGGTCCCCAGATGATTTCAAGATGAAATAAAAAGAAAATGCTACTGTTCTTAGTACATGTTATACTGTAAATTCATTCAGTTGATCAAAATAAACTGTTTAGATACATATTAACTTGATTATAAAATGTTTTTCTTTCCTAAAGTAGTGTAAGAGGCAATAACTTTATACAATGGGGGTCCCGAGATGTTTACGTGTCAATTTTGGGGTCCCGGCCAAAAAGTTTGGGAACCCCTGCTGTAGGGGACTCTTTATTAACATTAACGTTATTCAAGAAAAAAAAAAGATACACTTCCTTGATGATTTTAAATCCGCATTCTGCGCCAAAGCTGAGAGTGAGTGGACCTTGCAGTCTTCCTTAAAGTGTAATCATAAAAAAGAAAAGAAAAAAAGAAATCTGTTTTATGAGCTACACTGCTGGAGCAAAAAAAAAAAAATGTGTGCAATTTTCTCATGGTCTGCAACTGTAAAGGTATAGAGCCATTTTCCACTTAAATCAGTTTATAGAGCGTTCCAGCACAGAAGTTTAACAAGGGGCTGTGGTGAGCGGGAGGTGGTATGGTGCAGGGAAGCAGAGGTCCGGTGGAATAGAAGACTTTACACTTTGTAAGCAAAACATGAATTATGAAAAACAGACCCAGACCTCCCCTGCAATGCATAATTAGAAATGAGTGTATAAGAGAGAGAGAAGAAAGAGAGAGTCCCCTGCAGCGAACAGACTTGTTAATTATCTATGTTGGGCATTTGGAAAAGTTTTCATGGACAAAGTGGACTTCCAGCCACAATACCTTTAATACACACATGGGCTATTTTGTCAACCCACTTCCACACATCAAACCTTTCCAACTAAACAAGACGTTGTGGATTACTTGTGATGTCTCATCTCAGGTTTACTTTTGGTTTGTCTTTTTCCATAGTTTTATTTTTGTGTAATTGCTGCGAAATTGTGAAGAGCTAGCTTGTTGGCTAACAGCAGAGGGAGTTGAAGAGTTTCCCCCTCAGCTTGAAAAAACTGATTTAACAATCACAATGATCTCCAAAACGTATATAGCAATACAAACTTAGCTCATCACATTTCAGACGTGTAGTTAGCGTTGATACTCTTTTGGTTTCTGTTGCTACGCTGTTGCCAGGCTGTTACATCTGTATGACTTCTACAGGAATGTATTTCCCTTTCCCAGGTCACCGTCCGATCTCCATCACAGCAGCATAATTATCAAAATTCTTAGTCACCTTGTGGGCCTTCAACAAAGTCCCTTTGTCCTACATCTCCACCTAACAGAGTCTAACCACCAAAGTCTATATAATATAGTATAATGTAGGTGGATGGGCTTTGGACTGGATATATTGCATACAGTCATACAGTATGAAGAAAATGTAGTGGGGGCTCACCGCAAGCCTTTGACATTTAAAAAAGTCAG
This sequence comes from Neogobius melanostomus, assembly GCA_007210695.1. NCBI lineage: Eukaryota > Metazoa > Chordata > Actinopteri > Gobiiformes > Gobiidae > Neogobius > Neogobius melanostomus. The sequence continues at coordinate 1,967,422 of VHKM01000240.1, read as the reverse complement.
GGTGTACTCATAAGTGCATCTCCTCTTTTAGCCCTATCTGGTGCCCAGGAGGTACTTTGTTGAAATGTGTAACTGTCAACGGCCTTGACTTGTGGGGTTCCCCAGGGGTCAATCTTTGTACCCCTTTTGTTCGATCTGTATGCGTTTCAGTTCTGAGCAGTCAAAATTTGAAATCTTTCTGCAAATGCGTGACAGCCCTACACTGAAACAAAGTTCAAATCCAAGCTGATAATTGTTAGATTTAGCTATGCCTATGACAACTGAAAGTATTTTACCTGCAGTCTTTGCGTTTAAGTGTATTTTATAATGATTATTTGTGTTCTTTTGATACTGCCTGCTTTAAACATCATTCATTCATCATCATCATTTTTGTTTTGTAAAGCACTTGGAGAATATGATCAGTTTGTAGATGCAAAACAACTTTCTCCAACTAAACTCAGACAAAACTGAGATCATTGTCTTTGGCCCACAGACACAAAGACAAAGTGTTATCAGTCACCTTGAGTGTCTCTCTCTCTAAAACCAAAAAATTAGGTTAGAAATCTAAGAGTAATTATGGACTCAGACCTGAACTTAAACAGCCACATCAAAGCAATAACATCATCAGCTTTTTACCATCTGAAGAACATTGCTAAGATCAGAGGAATAGTGTCAAAACCAGACTTAGAGAGACTCATCCATGCATTTGTCTCCAGCAGGTTAGACTATTGTAACGGCCTGCTCACTGTTAGACAGCTGCAGTACATCCAGAACGCTGCTGCTCGAGTCCTGACAAGAACCAGGAAATACGACCACATTAGTCCAGTGCTCCGGTCTCTGCACTGGCTTCCTGTCACTCAGAGAATAGAATTTAAAACAGCTCTGCTTGTGTACAAGTCTTTTCATGGTTTAGCACCAAAGTACATCTCTGACATGTTAGAGCCGTATGAACCATCTCGGGCCCTGAGAACTTCAGGGAGGGGTCTCCTGGTGGTTCCCAGAGTCAATAATAAACACGGTGAGGCTGCGTTTCAGTTTCATGCAGCTAAAATCTGGAACAGTCTTCATGAGGATGTGAGACAGGCCTCAACTCTGATAATGTTAACATCCAGGCTGAAAACAGCTCTTTTTACCCGTGCATATGAAAACTGAAAGTATTTTATCTGCACTCTTGCCTTTTACTGTCATTGATTAACTTTATGTTGATGTTTTATTGATTGATTTGATCTGTTTTCTTGTAATTTTATGCAACTGTGAAGCACTTTGAATTGCCTTGTGTATGAATTGTGCTCTACAAATAAACTTGCCTTGCCTTGCCTATGTTCTTAAATCCATTTTCATTATTTAACAGTACCTTCAGCGTTCAGCTTACCTTGCTTTCTACCTCCAACCTGCACCTTCTTTATGTAAATTTGAAATTGGCAAACGTGTACCGACATATTACACAATACATATCCTTGTTTCCCTTGGCGTGTTGTTTGTGGGATTTGCTGAAGGTAGCGGTGAAATCTCCAGGAGATTATCTTGTCTCTCCACTGGTCTTTTTTTCGCATATGACGAGAATAAAAAATGTGTTTGTGTATTTGGAGTCTTCACTGTAGGAATCCACAAGGTCAGAGAAACATATGGACATGTTGGTCGATCCTGGCTCATCGCACATCCCACTGTATTAAACGCACAAAGCTTTGTTGTGGCTATAAATTGTCGGTGTTGGTGGAGGCAGAAATTTGGCGGCGCGCTTCATGTTAATGTGTGATATGAAAGAGATCCAGTAATCACAGGGAGAGAGGAGTCTTGGCAAACGGAACAGAACCAACACACCAGGCCCGTAACCCCACGTTTACTGTGTGTTAATGGACACGTGTTTTTATTTTTACACAATTTGTTTTTCTAAAAACAATAAACTGATAAGCAAGGATTGCGTGGAGCTGCTGGCAACAACCACATTTCATCCAGCTCGCAAAGGACTGGACTGAATTGTTTTTATAACGGCGAATAGTCATTTTGAGCAGTGAGCATGCCTATTATACCGTATATAACAGGGTTCTTAAACCCTATGTGTATGTGTAGCACTTGTGGTACTCGGGTTTTCTTAAGATGGTACTCTAATTTTAGACTTTATCAGTCCAATGTAGGTCTACTTTACTCCCAATTTCCCAAGGTTGATCTTATTTAGGCCTGATTTTACTGGTGGTACTTGAAAGCTCAAATATTTTATGAGGTGGTACTTTGAAGGTCAGATAATTTAAAGCTGGGGTACCAGAGTTTTCCTGTTAAAACTCTGACTTTTTTTAGTTTTGTAGATTTTTTTAGAGCTTGAAACTTGTTTCTTATTTCTAGCTCTCAAAATACCTCCTGCACATCCGAATTGTTCAAGCAAATTAATTACTTGCCTGTATCACGAGTGTCTACAGCCTTGAGCGGGGGCAAAGTGAAACTGGGCGACCATACCCCCAATAAAATCTAGATTCTACTTCTGTCTTCCATCGCTCAATAAAATGTTCAAGGTCTGTGTTTTGCTTTTTAAAGGAGGAGGAATAAATTGTATTTACTCTAAGAGAACAAAAAGTACCTATAGCTTTAATGTGTGGTTCTGAAAAGTTTGATTCTCTGGTTAGTTCAGTTTGTGTTGCATGGTTTGTACAGTAGTTAGCTGCATGTTAATTCCCAATGTAAAATTATTTTGAATTACCAATTCACCTTCCAAACAAATGCGTAGGCAGTAGATTGATGTTTGGAAACACCTCGACAGAACACTCTCCTCAACTGCACATATTTCAAAAGTGGAATGAAGCTAGAGACGTCTCATTAGGTATACGTGATGTACTACACTACTATTTGTAGATCATTTGGGGTCATTGCAAGCAAACTTGCCACCCGCCCCCCTGTTGTATGCATTATAGAACTGTCTTGATAAGGGATAATGTTCAGTGTTCTGGTGCATAGTCTGAGCACACAATTTTTCTTCCACAACCTATCTAACCTCTTTGAAGCTAGAGCACAGTTTATGCCAAGCCACCATACCATACTTGTTATCGCTTTAAAAGCTACCCCCTTTCCCGGTCCCAATCCCCTCCTCTCACTTGTTTTCCCCCCCAGTATAAAACCTCGCCACACATTCCCATTTGCATCGGAGCCGTTTAGCTGACACACTTCTCCGCCATGACGCACACCCACTTACAGCTACTTAGAGACCAGCCAGAGAGCCTTAAATTCCTGGATCGCCAGAATTACAAGCAAGCCACAGCAAGTAGAGCAAGGGTCAGCGCCTCACACCAAACCGACGCATACACACATTTTTAAACTAGCCTCTCTAGCCGCCTGTCGCGCTCTCCCTCCTGAGCGCGCATTCCCAGAGGAGAGGGGTGCCAGGCGGGCGCACAGCGAGGGCTCTGGGTCTCATGTTAAGTGTCGAAGCTCGCAAGAAAAAAAAAAAAGAAAGAAAAAAACTCTCATTGGATGCCAAATACGTCGGCCAGATGTACCCACACGCTCTCGTAAAAACGGTGCGATGAAGGCTTTAATAGAAAGAGGCCAGTCTTAACAACATGACAGGCTATATAGAAACACTGGGCCCTGTAAAGTTTATTATGCAGGAACCATGCCAAATCTCATGGTAAGAGCAGCCTGTTAAACGCACAGGGCTTGCTCAGCTTTGAACTCCGGGAGGTGATGTGAACACGGCAGACACGGCCTAAAACACGTGATAAACCGCGAGCAGCCGCCCCCCCATCTCTGTGTCATTCGCTTCTAATAAGACTTTGAGTGTGGAACCGAGTGGGCTCATGCTTTATTTTTTTCTTCACTCTTTTAACAGTCAATTAATGTTAGGTGAGGTTGTTGGTTCAATTCCCAGAGCGGTTTGCTACAAAATCGTCTATCCATTGTCCAAAGCAGCAAACTGGGTAAACGATCTAGATTTATAGAGAGCTTTTCCATCTCCACTGGGCGCTCAATGTGAATGTGTCATCTAACCGCAAAGTATTCTGGGAGAAGTGTGTGTGTGTGTGTGTGTATATAGGGAAGGGAAAAGCAATCTTGTTTGTGTAGCGCTTTCCACATGGCACAAGTCACCCGAAGCACTTCACACAAGGTAAGGGGATTTATACTGTGTGCCAACCGGACCCGCCGACCACCGACTCACTCGCACATCACTCATTGGGTAGACGGAGCAAAAACTGTGCAGTCATTTTGGTATAGGTTGTTTGAGACTTCCTAAATTTCCAGACGTTTTAATAAGGAGGTTGTCACTGATGTTGTTGTATTTTTTCCCGTATTGTTAGACTAGCTAAGGGGAAATTCAGTGTGTATCGCTACAGTTATAGTCCCATCATAGGCAACTTTGGTCTACTGTAGTGACCAGGGCTATCAGGATAATTACTATATCGACATCGTTCAATAAATAACAGATAAACGATACATTTTTGGGCTCGATATTTATCGTCTGTACATTTATTAGCATCCCCCCCATTTTCTTTGTAAAACTTCTAACTGAGGCAAATTGAGTTACATTATATGTTATGTTATTGCAGCTTGTGCAGGAATTTAGGATATGATTATGCTCTTGTAGAACAAAGGTTTACTGTCATTTTTATATCTAGTATCGTTAGAGTCAATAATATCGTTTATCGCGATACTTTCTTACCTCAATATATCGAACTTAAAATTTGTTGTCGTGACAGGGCTAATAGCGACACACAGTTTTAAAGAGATGTATGAATGTTTAGAATTAATAGTTGACCTCTTAACCGAGTGCATTTTCTGCAGTTCGGCTTTACCCGAATCTAAAAGCTTGCAGACTATAGTCCTGTGTAACGCCTCATTTGAAAGCTAAGACCTAGAAAAACTGATCAGGACGTGTGGTCGTCTCTGTTTTGTCGTGTTTTCGTCACTTTTTCATCGCTTTGGTTGTGGCTTTTTTTCGTGAATTTGTTTTGACGCTCATTTGTTGCTTTTTCGTCACTTTTTCGTCACTTATTTGTTATGTTTTTGTCGCTCTTTCGTGGCTTCTTTGTCACTTTTTCATCACTTTTGAGTCGTTTTTTTTGTTGCTTTGCAGGCACGTTTTCATCTCTATTCTAAGCTTTTTGGATTTGGGTATTGCCAAACTGGAGAAATGCACTCGGGTAAGACGTTAGTTATTTCTGTCCACATGTTTCTGTGTGTGGGCCTATAAAAAATCTAACCAATTGCCCGAGGCACAAATTTACACCTTTGAATAGTCAAGTGCTGCACTATGGACAATTTAGAACAAAGAAATTAGAGCATCAGTAACAAGATCAGCGGTTAATTATAACATTTCAGCTGCACGCCTCTAATAATTGCCACTTAATTTGCTTCATTTTACTTGAATAAGGTTAATTAACTTATATAATCGTGCTCTCAGAGAATATATTTGACAGATGAGCGTAGCGTGTCAGATTCGATTTGCGTAAACCCGTGATCTGAGTGACAGGAGTGCGTCCCGGGAACACTTTAGCCCCGTTTCCCCGGTTAACACTCGTTCACTCGGTCGACGGGGGGAGCCTTGAATATAATGTGTCATGAAAACAGGGCGCGGAGTGAATCCTGTTGGTCATTATACGGTCATTTAGGACGGCTTTAGCCCCTGCCTCTCACCCTGAGGGCCTCTCCATCTCTGGGCTAGCAGCTAATTAGCATGAGGCTAACAGCGCGCCGGGCCGCTCTCTGATCACAAGCACTCAATGGCGAGGACGCATGGAGAGATGAAATTAGAGTGATTAATTAGGCTTTGACACTCCGCCAAAGGTTCTCCATTTAGCCCTGTCACATCAATAAAAAAGGCATCTTCTCAGACACACGCCGTGCCGACCTAAAGCAAGGCGACGTGGGGGTATTACCAACAATTAAGACCAATTAGTGAGAGCCAGCCTTCCATACAGACTCGCATAAACACATGACAGCACCCAGGAACATGAACATGAATGGTTCATCCAGAAGTGTGGCTCGAAAACCAGCTTGCTTCATACTTACGTGGCCTCATATTTTTGTATTTGTGGACTTTGGTGCCCCAGTATGGACATTTGCCCTTCAACCAGCGCTTCGGGACAACCTCTCAGGAGCAGTGGGCGACCTCAGTGCGGCGCCCGGGCACCCATCTCCAGATCTTGAGCCAGGTTCAAGATCATGGGTAGTATGTTTCTTTAGATTACTGTGCATGTTTTAGTTGAGCTGCCATTTTTCAATTTGTGCGGCTGATAATTTCCTCACTGAAGCGTGTTAGCTATGTACTGGTGACAGATTTGCCAAGAAGGAGGTTCATGTTGTAGGTTTGAAAGTTTAACTCTACCCTACACAACATCAAATGAAGCTGTCATATTCCACAGAAAAGTGCCATGACGTTATCGAGCTATTGTTTCTTTATCAGCACGTGAATATAAAACTATATTTGTTTTGGGTAATTAGAGCTGATGACTTTAGAACAAGATGTTCTTGTGAAAAGTGAGAAGGCTGCAGTGCAGCAGCTGAAAATGGTGCTGTTTTGAAACTGCAGCTTTCAGATTTCAGTTTGTTTGCATCACTCTCACATATATATAGAGTGTCTTTGCAGGTCACATACAAAAGACAAATGAGACCACAAGAGACTTCTATAGTGGTCATTAAAACTTTAATTCTTTGTTCATAATAACAAGACATGACAAGGAACACACACTTAAAGAACTAATCTCACACAAAGACACAGAAGAAATGAGTTAATATCTACATAGTAGAAAGCTCAGGGACTGATTTTTCGAAACAAATGTTATCAGGCTATTGAGTATATCAGGAGTGATATCTTTGATACATGATCCACCCGAGCGTCACTCTCTCCTCCACGGGGCAGTGATTGTTTTATTATCTTCCTTCTTTGTGCTGGTGCTTTGACTCAGGGTTCGGCTCATGAATGCAGCTCTTAATGTTGCCTAAATGTGAGCTGTGTCTCTGAAAGCTCTGTTCATTTAATCCAGTGGAACCATTAGAGTCGGCAGCAGCAGCTTCATTATGCTCTTCCCCAGTGACAAATCCTCCCTGAACGCAGCACAATGTCGAAGTTTCCGCAGACACGTCGGGCTCCAGCTCTATTTAGATATACAGTGAGGAGCTGTCAGGGCGAGGAGGCGCAGGTTTGGGAATGTGCACTGAGAGCGGTGCAGCGGGGCGGGGGTGATGGGCGGGCTCTCCCCGCGGGTGTCACTGTGTGCGCAGCACAGGCAGCTGTCAGCAAAGAGGTGGCATTTTGTGGTCTGACGCTGACGGAGGCTGTCTGCAGGCAGCGGGAGCACCGGCAGAATGACACCCTGTTTATTCACAGATGACATCTGGGCCGGGGATGGGTGTCACTGGCATTTTGATTCACCTGCACTGTGAAAAGTTGCCTGAAACACTGTGTGATGAAGTCTTTGTTGAGTACACATAACCACAATAATTGAGGTTTTCAGCGCATGTGGGCCCATCATGCCGCCGCCCGGCTGTGCGTCGTGCCTGCACGAAACCGCCGCTTGTGCAGACGTGCACGCACGTGCACGCTCGCACACATGCACATACACACTCACCCATGTGCACGCTCACACACGCATGTGGAAAGGGAACACATTTCTCTCTGAGATCCACCCACACATTCGGCGTAAAATCTGTCCCAGATTCTGCCTCAAAAACATGGAGAGCAAACCCAAATCTTCAGAGTAAAAACCACAGATTTCATAAACGCAGCATATTCTCAAAATAAACCAACCACACGCTCCAGAGACCTGTTCAACACCTGTCAGTGTCACGCAACATTATCACCTCAGCCAATGAGAAAAACGCACATTTAAATATGGAGTGGGAACCCTTTGGGTTTTCCTCCATTTCAGAGCAGAATATAGACTTAATGCCACCACAAGTTCATCTTGGCACTGGGTGCACTTACAGACACGTATATATACAGACATACAACATGTGTTGTGTCAGTGGCCAGGCCTAAGTGAGACCAGGGGAATAACATGACCATGAAGCACTGATACAGTTACCTCCAGGGGCGACACTAGAGCTATAAAAATACATTAGATAAAAAATGACATACCTTAATTAGCTGAGCTATTGTCAGCTTACACATGGAACTATATCTGAGCTCCTTCACTTGGAGGTGCACTGACACACATTGCATCTTTATGCACAATAAAGTTCTGATTTACATAAAATAAACAAATTATCTTTCTTTTCATAATATGTAATGATCCATTCATTTGCTGACAAATGTTGATCATTTGTTGTGTTTCCTGTGGATTGAACAAGTGTTAGGCTGGAGAGAGGTCTGTATGTAAGACTCCAAATCAGAGGGCAGACTGAAGTGTTGTGTTGCTCCTCTGAGATCTGAGCGAGTCCCTGAAGAAAGCACTCGATGAAAAGGCCAAAAGGCCACAGCTCCATTTGCGACTTGTTTCATGGGTGAAGTATGACGCTCTGAACGAGTGAAAGTGGAGACGTTTATCGCTGCCAACCAACAACAACTATTTTTAAGTGCTCTGACAGGCTCAGTGCTCCGGTCTGAAAACATTTCTGATGCTGCTGAGATCGCAGGGTTCCTCTGAGGGCCACTGGAGGTCCCACATGCTCCACCGGACAGCTCACTGGACACTTACAGCCACATCAAACATATTACAAAGTTTCGAGTCTTTGACCAGCCAAAGTTTGGCAATTCACAAGAAAAGAAAATCATTCTATTGTCAATTTCAAATCAACTTTATTCCAGACTCTTGATCCAAAACACAAAACAAAAGGACCAGACAAACAACAAATGAAAATTAGATTTGGACATGAATAATGTAGGATATTTGATTTGAACAAACATGAATATGATATTTTGTAAATGCTGTACATAAAATGCAAAGAACATATCTGTAAAAACTGTAGAGTGAAAGAAAGAAATTGTCCCTTGTAAAGTGTGTTGTGACAATGTCTCTTGTTATGCTACTTAACCCCCACCTTAACCAAGTGCATTTTCTCCAGGTCAGCTTTACCCAAATCTAAAAGTTTACAGCCTATAGGCCAGTGTAACGCCTCATTTGAAAGCGAAGACCTACAAAACTGATTTAAACTGTTTTTTTTTTTTAAACTTGCATTGTTGCCATGTAGTCGCAACCTTTTTTGACATTGCTTTTCATTGCGTTTCTGTTGCTCTTTTTTTCTCACTATTTCATCACATTTTTGGCAATTTTTCACAACTGTTCTCTTACTCTTTTGTGGCTTTTTTTGTTGCGTATTTTTAGTCACTCTTTTGTTATGTTTTTGCCACTTTTCTGTCGCTCTTTCTGTAGCGATTGTGTTGCTCTATCGTCACACATTTTTGTCTCTTTTCTGTTATTCTTTGCTCACTATTTTATCGCACATTCGTCACTCTTCTGTTGTGTTTTCATCCTCGTTCTCGGCTCGTTTTTGTCGCAATTTTGACACTTTTATTCCATGAAGCTTTCACATTTGAGTAACGCCAAACTGGAGAAAATGGGCTCGGTTCAGGCGGGGGGTTAAGAGGTTAAATAAACTAAACTAAACTAAAATGGCATTTGATGAAGACAATCATGCCAGTCGCAACATAGACGTATCTTCCTATTCCAGTCGCAGAAAAGGTCACTTGCAATTAAAGCAGTACTAAGTAACGTGTTTACCTTAATAAATCCTTTTCGTAGTCCCTCTGGGGCAATACAAGTGTTAATGGGATGATTGGGGGGTCTTTCATCTCCCCCTGGTGTCTCTGGCCAGAAAACCATGCTTGCAACTTGACTGCCACAGGACCGGAGCAACCAATACACACTAATGGAATCACGGAGAAGAAGCTAACAGGCTAACGGGCAAAGCTAACTGCGGGATAGCGCCACTTAAACAGTATTTACAGCCAAGTTTGAGTAAAAAAATATTCCCATTGTATAACTGGATGTACAACACCCCTCTCTCCCTTCACCTTTTCTGTCAGCGTAGTATATACTCTCCAAGACATTTAATAAGTAAAAAAAATCGTAACTTGCTAAGACACCTGCAGTTGCGCTTATGGCCTCTAGGGGCAAGAGTTACTTAGTACTGCTTTAACAGAAATGGACCTATTGAAAAGCTACATTGGTCCACAGTATATTTAGCTAATTGCATTCTGTTCCATGCTTTGAAGAGCTTGAATTAAAATCAAAGCTAAAAGGCGCGTGAAGCACTTTGGGTGACTTGTGTCATACTGTATGAAAAGCACTGAACAAATACGCTTCCATTTCAAATTTTCTGATAATGTAGTCTCAACCAAAGTTGGCATAAGTAATTTCTTGGTCAAATATCAACAAGATTTATTTTTATTTTTTTTCCATTTTTTTGGTTCCGTATTTTTAGCGATAATTGGTCTGGCATAATAATGTGCACACATACCTGCAGCAAATTCTTATTATCAAGTAAACTCTGTCCCCGTCTCCCTGAATTTGCTCTACGCATTCTCTGCTATCCCTCAAGATCTAAATGCAGCTTTACTACGATCATTAAAATTCTCGAGGAGCGAAAAGTGTGAAAATTCAAACCACTTGGCGATACGAGAGCTAATTTAATTCGCTGGCACGCGCGGCCGTGTGCTTCGAGAGCGCGCGAGGAAAATTAACGGAAATATGCGCGAGCGTATGTCCTCCATGCAAACACACACACGCACAAAAATGCACAAACGCAAAGGAGAAGGAGCGCGGCTATAAAAAAAAAGGGAAAAAAAAGGCAGTTCGTGGACTCCGGAGCAGTGGCGTATGATTGGAGCTTGCTCGCGCATGAGAAAGGTTACAAGCAGTCAGCGGCCCATTTGTCTTGTTTTGCTGCAAACGACTTGATTCCCCAAATGAGAGCTGAGGAATCCCGCGACATGGGCACTTAATCACGCGCCGCTCACCATTATAAATCAGTTGAACTACGACACCTGAACTTTACGCTGTGCGCGCTTTGTAAAGGCCACCGGCGCACCCCGCACGTTATTAGCGCCGCGCTGATCCATCGGTGTGTACACGGAGGTCAGGGGATAGCGGGGCGAGGCACGCACCCCGAGCCGCATGCATCACCTGCGAGCGGGCGAAAACACATCGCATGACGAGACGCGAAAAAAAAACACCATATGCCGCCCCGAAGACGCTCGGCACAACAGAATCTGCTGCCGCGGCTGTTTTCCCGGAGCTCTGAGTCAGTGGATGGACAAAGTGCCGGCAAGATGGTGGTGCCGTCTCAACAACACGCAATATTTACTCCTATCAATATGGGAGTGCGTAAATGAGCGTGTTTACGTTTCATAGTCGTCAGTATCGGGTTGATTACATTTTGATGAGGATTTGTCGACAAACTAGACTGGTTTTATGATGATCTAGTATATAGGGAGAGGTTTCATTTGTTGTTGGTTCCACTCCAATCTTTACACTAAAAGCCACACTCTTGTTAGTCTACTTAGATACCTAGATGGCAAGAGACTATACCAGCAAATATAACCCTTAGACGGAGTACCTCATGGACTATCGACGATGGCAAGACACAGACCTTTCACTCTTACTTTCATCCACATAGACATTCCTGGACAATTCAACGAATAGTTCAGGAAAACATCACAGACAGTTGAGATACTGCTGGCAAGGGTGGCTTGGTAGCACAGCGGTTAGAGCTCATGCTTCACAGCTAGAAGGTCCGGGTTCGATTCCCACCTGGACGGGGCCTTTCTGTGTGGAGTTTGCATGTTGTCTGCGTAGGTTTACTCCGGTTTCCATCCATTTTCTTCCACTTGTCCGTTGCCGGGTCGTGGGGGCAGCTGTTGGAGCTGCCCAAATTACATTGCACCAGCCCCTATGGCTCCTCCTGCAGGTGGTGGGTCCACGGAAGGACGGCCTCATGGTTCTAACCGGTCCTGTTGGTCTCTCATAAGGGGCTTCTGAACCGCTCTTTGTCTTTGTCCGGTTTCCCCTACCACTAAAAACATGTACAATAGGTCTGGATGGATGAGAGTGTGTTTGAGAGTGTGCATGGGGTACGACGGGTGGAAATTAGCCCGTGGCTTGTGTCACTGGTTAAAAACATTACTTTGGATGTAAATACTTGACGCAGGGAACGACTGAGTTCATTGAGGAGGACTTTTTATCTCAGGGCTAACCGCAGGTATCAAAAACAACACCACAAAAATTAAACAACTTAAAAGTATTTATACTAAAGACAGGCCGGTTATTTTTTGAGTAGGCTCGTTCAAAATCTTTGTGTTATTTGAATTGTTATTTTGTGTTAGCTTCAAAACCACAGTGATGAACCCCGAAGTTTCCTCCAGTGAATTATTTGCCTGACACAATGTTTTTAAGACAATGCTGTGACGGTCCACCAGTAACTCACAGCCTGCCATAATCTTGAGCTCTTTATTTATTTGGACAAGACACTGCTACCAACTCATAAGGAGAAAACGGGACAGGAAAAGCAGCGCCTCCTGAGGATCCACTCGGAAGTCACGTGACACTTGAGTGCATGCAGCCCATTGACAGCCATGGTCCAAATATCAGATCTGTAACTTTCCCTTGATGGTCAGACAAGAGAAAGTGCTAAACACACTGCTGCCGCATGATATAAAACATCAGTGAGACTCAGCGATTCCATGAAGTACTCTGAACTCTGCCCCCCACTTTTATAAGATTTTAGATTTTGTTTCATATACTGTTTGCACCAAAGATTTGACATAATTCCTTTTTTCTGCTACATGTGAAACTGACAATAAAGCTGACCATGTTTCACCGTTCTCACATCATTATTATAAAAACGTACAAAAAAACAACTTCAATCTAATAAGTCGAGCTAAATTCTACATATCTTGTTGCTCTGACAAACCTGTAATAGAATTTGTTAGCTTTACTCCATTATGCCAAAGACATTGTCAGTCCTGTACAGAAGCTCATGAGTGACAGAGGAGCCCCTCGCTCAGACAGGGACCTCGGCCCTGCACCTGATGGTCCGTGGGTGAGCAGGAGCGTGTCTGAATGAACATGTGGTTATTGTGTCTTTGTGTGGCTCTCCTGAAGAGCAGCACACTCTGTCTGTGATGCCGCTGAGCAGCCCTCACCGCTGTCTTTATGTGGGAAACACAATGGAGGGACCTCCCAGTGCTGCAGCTGGGCCCGGCCTCTCCAGCACTCACCCACACACTCTAAAACTCACAGCACCAAAGAGCTCTGCCGGGAGTCACTGGCAGTTTGTATCTTCATAACTTTATATTTGAAGAAAAACAAGTTCATGCAGTGATGTATTATAAAAGACAGCCTTCCGATAAATTGTCTGATTAAAAAGCGGAAACTTTAAAGGGGTGTTCATAGTCGTACAACAAGATTATTTGTGTTACTTGTATCTTTATGGTCCAATTCAACTTTAATTGTTTAGTACAGTGTCTGTTTAGCATAGTGCCATCTTCAGATACAGTTGACGCGTCACTGTATTGTTTTCCTGGAGCGCCAACTGCTGTCAACATTTCAAACTATCAAACAGGGCACAACATATAACATAATACTGTATGTGTAACAAGAGTTTTATAATTATGGAAGAAGTCTTTGAGACTGTAAAGACTTAATAATGTTGTAAAAAAACATCATTACACACATTGGCTATTCCATTGTATTTCTTATCTTAATACTGATACTTCTGTGAGATGGTTACCTCACAGGTGCTCCGTTTCCATGGTCAGAAAAATCAGAGAACTGGAGAAATCAGAGAACTGGAGAAATCAGAGAACTGGAGAAATCAGATAACCCAATAATGAGATCTGATGCGTTTACAGGTGAAACTCAGAAAATGTGAAACTAATATATGATAGACTCATTACGTGCAAAGTATGTAGATAGATAGAAAGATATGTATAGCCTTTATTTGTTATAATTTTGATAATTATGGCTCAGCTTGTAAAAACACCAAATTAAAAATCTTAGAATATTTTGAAAATGGACTTTAAGCCATAATCATCAATATTATAACAAATAAAGGCTTGGCATATGTCACTTTGCATGTGATGAGTCTATATCATAGTTTCATATTTTAAGTTTCACCTGGGTTTTACATGCGCCAGTGCAGATTCTCATCATCTCATGAACCATAGGCACATCCTCTATAACAGTGGTTCCCAAAGTGGGGGTCAGGACCCTCTGGGGAGTCGTAGGATGATTTACTGTAAAGGTCCTATATCATGCAAAATCGACTTTTTGGAGTTTTTAACCATGTTGTTATGCTTTTTCCTTCTCAGAAACACCCCAGAGCGGTTTTTGGCTTCAATCACGTAGTTCTCAGTAATCCTTCTGAATCCTGCTCTCTGAGCAGCTGCTCCGTCCTCTCCTGGAAAACAACTGAGTTGTGACAAACAGGAAGGGCCAGACCTCTGTAATGTAATGCTTATTTTAATTCATAAAACAGCTTTTTCATTATTTTTATTGTAAGAGAGAAAAAAAAAAAGAAAAAAAAGGAACTCTCTGACGCGTCTGTATGTCCCGGGAGAGTAAACCAACGCACCCCCGGAGGATCCGAACAGAAGTCATGTTTGTGAAGACGGAGCTCTTTCTAACCTACTCTGGACACGCCTGTTCTTTTTTCTTACCCAACGTTAAAGTCACGGATGCGCGTTTGGTTACGAGAGGAACAGGACTAGTCATCCTTCCTAAAGAAGAGTGCATTCGCCAGAAGTTGGAATTTCTTTCTGGGATTCAGCTAGCTACTATATCAACCAACCTGATGGATGCTTGGTGAACCTTGGCCAGAATCAAAGTGGATTAACTTTTATAACCAACGCGAGTGCCATAACGTAAACACCCAATGATGGCCAGGCCAGGCTGAGCGGTGAGTCAATCAAGGTAAGAACATATCTCAGTGTTTAAAAACTTTGGCCTGTTCCTTTAAATTATTATAAATGCTAATTATGCTGCAGGGGTCATGAGTTGTTTGTTGAGTGATTTTGGGGGTCGTGGCCTGAAAGGTTTGGGAACCCCTGTATTATACTACTGACAATGTATGGACCTCAATGAATGGTTACCTCACAGAGTAGGGGTTGCATGTTTGAGGATTTCCCATCGTCCTAAAACCATGCACCGTAGGCTCATGCTCTCGAACAGTGGTGTGTGACGCTGGCACCCACCATCACTCTATGACCGTGAGCCACGCCTCAAATTAGAATACTGTTCAGTTTTAATCTGTTTGAAACTGATAATGCTGAAATCATTTTTTTTTTTTTTTTTTTTTTAAGAAGATAAAATATTGAATAAATGTTCACAGGGAAAACCTCGCCAACCTGAAAACGGTTCCGAGACCCACCAGTCGAGAGAACCAATAAACTCTTCCAGTATTTTACAGTGCACGTGGTCCGCTCCTGTACTTGGGAAAAGTTTCCTGTGATTCAGCTGTCACTCATGGCTGGACCAGAGAGCGGTGAAAGGCTGCGTCCCGGCTGAGTGCGGGGCATTTCAGGGGCCCAGAGCGGCGCTGAAGAAAGGCCTTTGTTTCGCCCTATCCCACTCCACCGGCCTGCTTTTGGGCTCTGGAAATGGGGCCACGGTAAACAAACAATACTCTGCAGTGAATAGATAATGATGCACATGTTTACTGGGGTCAGACAGGGCTGCAGCACATTGTCTCCTCACTCCGTTAAAGGAGGGTAGAGGATAAAAGAGTGTCCGATTCATAAAACCCATCTTTTATTCACACAAGAAAGGGATTCCCACTCTCAATTATAAGTTTGGACAGTTTAGTGGTGATCTTTTGGCCATTAGAAACTATTTATTAGACTCTAACTACTGCAAAATGCGAGCCTTTGGGACGTCAAGGAGTTGTTAAAAAAGTGTATTCATTCACACATTTTTGTACAGTATCAGACATTGAACGTTTACACATTCATTAATTTGGTCATTAGTCTATACTTTGAAATATAGGTCTCAAATAATGAAATGTTGCTGTAAGTAGAACTATTCAAAACATGTATTGAATGGTCGTTTCTTATTAAGACCTCAAAATGGCATCCACGAAGAGATAAAGTCTTGTGAGAGAAACCTATCGGATACACTGCAGTCTTACTGTATGTTTTGTAGCCTACAGTCACACTATACATGCTTTACATGCTGTTATCTCGTTCCCAGAATGATTGACAGGCAGATTAATCAATCAGAGAAATACTTGGTCTGGTTGTATACAAAACAAATATGGCCGCTTACCTGAGCACTAGAGATGAAAAACCACCTATGAAACAATCGGTCATTCTGTGACTCTGAGTGCTGCCCTCTGGGGCCAGGACTCTACTGTACTAAAAAAGAAGTTCTTAATCTCAGTGGGACTTTCCTGGTTAAATACAGGTCAAATAAAAATCACACAGAGTAAGAAACAGCACCATCTTCTGCCAAATCAACAGGCACAACTCTAAACTCTGTCAGTTATTGGTGAGTGAGGTTTTAACGTTTATTCTGGATGATATGAGAGAGTCTTCTACACTGGTGACCTGGCAAAAGCCAGATTAATTATACAGTGTAAATACAAATTGCATAATTATATCAATCTGTAATGATTCTTGTTGAAATCTTTTGTGAGTCATGTCTCTGTGTTCCAGAATAGGAGGCTACTGATTCCACCAGTTCAGACCCCCGAGCTGTTTTTAGGTTATTTATTTTTTCTACTATCCAAAAATAGTGTAAAAGTGTTGGGGGGGAAAATTCTTACGTAGTAGTATTTTGTCTCCACTCCTCGCTTTTAATGTTATTTTATAATGATTTGTCATTACTGTATTGATTATTTATGTTGAATGGATTTTATTTGCCTAAACAGCTACACTGTAAAATGTAAAATTTGTTTCAACTCAAAAAACTCATTCCAAGGGCTGCCAAGAAATTTTATGTGTAACCAATAACCATTTTACAATCTAGTCGATTTGAAATTTGAGATTCACCTCCTTCGTTCAATTGTATTCTTAGGTTGACATAACTGTTTCCAGTTGTCTGAAGTGAAAAACTTAGGTTGACACAACTGATTTAATTTGTAACTGACGTTTTTCACTTCAGACAACTGGAAACAGTTATGTCAACCTAAGAATACAATTGAACGAAAGAGGTGAATCTCAAATTTCAAATCGACTAGATTGTAAAATGGTTATTGGTTACACATAAAATTTCTTGGCAGCCCTTGGAATGAGTTTTTTGAGTTGAAACAAATTTTACATTTTACAGTGTAGCATGCAGCGGGGCATTTGACCGATGGGATGGTTCCAAAATTTTCTGCGCAGCCCGTGCTTTCTGGAATGGAATCATCCAATGGCCCATCACAGGTGCATCAGTGGTACATGTGCCGCACACAGCCTGTGTCTTTGCATTATGTAAGTACTTACTGAAATGTGTATGTAGTAGTGATTTGTGGAGTGAATATTTAATAAAGCTGCAGTATTGATTTAACAATGGCTTGTATCAGAATCAGTTTGCAAGTGGAGTTCTACACTAGTACCGACTGCTGTCCGGGGGTGAGTAATGGAATGGTATTTTCAATAACTCGGGGTGGGGGGTTGGGAGTTGCAGGCTATGGGCGGGTTGGTCCAAACCAAAAAATGCCCGGGCTGATATATTGTCCCAGTCCACCCCTGCTAGCATGTGAACTAAAGACATTTGAGAGAGGTGCACCAATCTGATCGGTCAAAGATCATGATCATCACGGCTTGATTTTAGTGATCGGTAAAATGCGCTGATCAGATGGGCCGATCAAACTTGGATTTCACAAACTTTCTTTCAGTATGCTATAGATATTTTGGTGAAAACTCCACAGTTTAGCGCCGCTCTCAACCGGGTTTTGAATGTAATTCGTGGCGACACAACAGCTCTGGATTAACTGCTCTAAGTCGACTGCCGACTGTATCCCTCTGCGCTTGGCGGCTCTGCTCGTTTCCAGACTGCAGTGAAACTAAACAAAACAACCATGAAGCTAGAGCTAACCCGCTGTGCTTTAAGACAGAAGCATAATGAAGGTTCATGACCATAAAGTATCCCCCGTATGGAACTTCTAACAACAGGCAAAAACGGAGACGATGTGCCATTATTATTAACATTTGCATCTACCGCATGACTTCAGATGCTCGCTCCTATAGGTACAAACCGATATTTAACACAAACGTTTGCTATATGAAACGTGTGTGAAACTACAATCCGAGTTAAGGGTCCGTGAAACCTGTCCTGTCTTATGTCGTTGAGAAAATGTGCTCTTTAGTGCTGAGATGTCACTAAATGGCTGCGAGTCAAAGAGAAAGTAAAACATGTGTTTGGCATCTCGTGTATAGCATGATTAATATCAGTAATACTAATAATAATAATAAAGTTATATGTTAAACAGGACAATGTAAAGTTTTTAGCCACTATACAATATTCAAATATAAATATATGAATTTAAAATTAATTTAACCCAATACAACAATTGGGCTTAGAAAAGCCCGGTATTTGTCACTGTTAAATTATGAATCATAATAATCAATTAAAACCATGGGATTGGTATCGGTGCACCCTCCACACCTGCAGCACAGTGGAGGCGTCACAAGAGGAGCTACAGGAAACAAGGAAAGGACAAACGAGGAGAAGATGGTGAAAGGCTGTTGTGGTGCGGAGGGAGCTGTGGAGGAGGAAGCAGAATGAGGAGGTAGAGGAGCTGACCAGTGCAGGACACCACGCTCTGAAACAGGGACAAACTCAGGAGGCGCTGCACCGTTTCAGAGGATCATGCTGGTCAGGTTGGCCCACAGTGGCGCTGCAGCTCAGTCGCAGCAGCTCAGGACTAACACCTGAATACTATTAAATAAAGCACTTACTTACTTACTTTAACTCTCTAGTCTGCTTTTAAAGGTACTTCTTATGTACATATACAAAAAAAAACACATGTTGGTGTGTTTTTTCAGTGACCCAGTGCTGTATGAGTGGTTAGCTTCGTCTTCACATTCCATCCCGGTGGCTCCTATGATGCTTCAGGATCCATTTTATTTCAGTTTTTTAGGGTTCTGGTAGTTTTTGGAATGGAATATTTATGTAACCATGGATATGGTTCAATCAGCAGAGAAAACCTAAATAACATTTGGTCCTGGAGCGGCCTACAGGGCATTGGGATGGTAAGCAAAGGGCTATGCTAATCAATCAATTTGAATTCTGAATGTACAAATTGTTTTCTACAAATAAACTTGCCTTGCTTTGTAATAACGTCCACAGCATTACGATCATCTATTATCATCTTGTATTTCTTGTGTTTTGAAACCGCTTATGGGAAATCCATAACTTTTCTCAGAGTGTGTATTGACAGACAGCTTTGTAAGTTTGGACATGTGACCAAAAGCACTAAGTATCAGGGAGGGATTAAAACATCAGCAGACTATAGCCCCTGATTGGAGGGGAGGGCAGGACACCTCTTTTGTCCCACATAAGCTTGGGGGGGAGCATACTTCTACTATTGTTCCCCGTCCCACACACGGAGGGGGTTTAGGGGGGGTGCCTGTGGTGGACCGGAAGGGAGGCCCAGGACAATGGTGCCGAGTCACCTCACCATGGCCTCCTTCTCTCCCCTGTCCTGGAGCAGCGCTGGGCCGAGGGGGGCACGGCAGTCACTTGACTCAGGAGAGCCCTTTCACTGTGGGGCAGAGGGGGAGGAGCGGGGGCCAATATCCTCTGGGACTATTAAACACAAGCACCGCACAGACACTTGTCCGGGACTGAAGGACCTGCACTCGTTACACTCTGCGCTCCTCATGATTTTGTAATAAACATGGGATTGTTCACAAAGAGTTTCAGCCTGTATTTTTAGTCGATTGGCTTTAGCTTTGTGGCCAGCAGTGAATTCATTAAATGATTGGCACATATTTTGTTATTCACAGTCCACCATTGCTCATTATACTGAGATCTTCACCAAAATGAGAAATGTGCTCTAAAACATATGAATAATTGGGATGTTTGTTAAAATTAGGAATGACAATACAAACTGAACTGTCTTTATTACGGTTTGAAAAAGGGCCTTTTAGTCTGATGGAACTAGGCATCCACTGATCTGATACTGGTATCAGATATCGGAGCCGATACTGGAAAAAAATATCCAATACTGAATTGATAACTATTTTGGCTCTCAACGTTTTAAAAACACAACTTTCACCAACTAAGTCTTAGTTAATATACAGTATCTCATTTTGTTAGCTTAGAACCTGGAGAATTCAATCGCTTCAATTGAGTTAGTTTTAACTTCCACAAATGTATTTTTAATCGCCACACAACATGCTAATGCTAACGTCAACTAATCAACGACAGAAATCATGATTGGATCACCTAATAAAATACAATACTCACTGGTGGAGTGGCCAAGTGTTTTATTTTAGTTTATGAAAAGCTGTATGAATAACTGATCCAACACATTTGTAATAATGCACAAGTTATAATGATCAGATCTCTTTATGTGAGTTGTTTATATTAATATAACCTACTAGCCTGTCTTATACTGAAGTATACAAGTACAGTGTCGAAAGGTCCAGTGACCTTGTGTAATGTTTTTGTCCATTAGCTTATTAATAGATATAATTAAGCTGTAACATCTCGTTTGCAAGAAAATACAAGACTTTATTGATCTCACACTGGAGAAAACTTTATCACTCACAGCACCCACTTTTAAGAAAGTCTCTTGGTATTGGTTAATATCGGATATCAGCACGTACTTAAACCTCCAGTATCGGTATTAGTATTGGAAGCAAAACAGCTGGATCGATGCATTTCTAGATAGAATGGACAATTTCATTTGCATTAAATAATTTTTGTATTTCGTGTTCATATTTGAGACCTTCACGTACTACAGTATTGACTTGAACTGGACGATCCACCGCAGGCTCCTGGTTGGACCCGCCATTGCACAGCTCTGTCACTGTCTGGTGCCCTTGACCTTCCAGAACTATGCTCACAGCCATAGGATTAAGCTTTATACTTCAATCTGCTGAACAGATTCCCATTGCCTCATTGTCTGATGTGGCCCCAAGACCGAGCTTTAGACCAGAGCGTTCCACCAGATCATCCACAAATGAACTACTACCCATACCAAATTCCTGGAATAACTACAGTCGAATTTCCCTTTTCCTGTGAGATCACCAGGGCCTGGAATGGGATCCCCCTGTCTATAGAACCATAGAAATGAAAAGGAGAACGTATGCAGACAGTTAGCACGTTGGCTAGATTGGGAAACTTGTCCGAGTCTGTCAGCCTGGTCACTGCACTTTTCATAGAGCCATTAGCATCAGCCATCAAACATCGCAAATTATGCTGATCCAGATGTTTTCAGCTGTTGTCAAACCATCGATCCCATTGAGTTGAGGTCAAAGCCTAGTTAGAAATCTTTAATGAACGCACCGACCTTTTGAGATTTTACCTTAGATACAAGTTAGCGTATAAAAGTGGACTCCGAGCTAAATCAAATTCAGTCAAGTTTCTGCTTTTCCGGGGGCCACAGTGGCACAGATAGTAGAGTGGGTCGACTTGTGACTGCAGGGTTGGTGGTTTGAATCCCGCAGGTGCACACTGTTGTTGTGTCCTCGGCCAAGACACTTCACCCGCCTTGCCTCCAGTGTGTGCGTACACTGGTTTATGAATGAGAGTGCGAATGGGTGAGTGGTTCCTTGATGTAAAACACTTGACCATTCATTTATGTGGGTTGGCTACAAATCCAATGGCCACCAAACGTCATCTCATAAGTGTAATGTTTATAATGATCAACAAACTACAGAAATGATATCGACGGCATCAATTTTCTAGTTCATTTGTATGGGGGGAGAACGGTCAATTTAAATGGGTCTGGAATTCTTTGGCAAAATACTAAGATAAGATATAACTTTATTAATCCCGAAGGAAATTCATTTGCCAGGAGTAACAAGAGTAAGAGAGTAAGTTCAAACTGTAGCTTATGATTTCCCCTTATTCCTCCTTGCTGAAGGGGGAACAGTTGAACAGTCCAATGGCTACCGGTAAAAAGGACCTCCCGTGGCGCTCTGTGCTGCACCGTGGCATCCTTAGTCTCCTACTGAAGGTGCTCTTGGAGTGTGCACATTTGAAGCGACAGGCTCCGATAGCTAAAGGTAGTTTCTATGACGTTTATTATAAGAACCATACAGGTCACCAGAACATTCCCAATGGCTCCTTTTGTGTGTGTCAGTCTGTTAAATCTGCTGAAAATCTGTTTGTCCAGATACTATGCATACCCCACACAGAAAGAGGATTTAAGTGCTTACGTATGGTAACACCTTTACCGAACCCAATCCGAATCCTTCCCAAAACGCAATGCCCAGTTTTAGCCTTGACCACAATCTAAAGCCTGAAAGAAAGGGCATTGTGATTCTTTCTTGCTTTCAGCGCGCCGGTTGTGATGCAAACCTGTGATCATCCGGCACAAAGTGAAGCCGATTGTAAGACAGTACCAGAGCCTTCCTGTTTCATATTTTATCAGACTTATAGAAATTTCTGGTCTTTGTGTCTTCAAAGCTGAATGAATTAGCTCAGTCAGAAAAGTAGAAAAAACACGACGCTCCACCGGTTCTTGAAAAGTTGACAGCTTAGACGTGATGCTTTCAAGTATACACAGAATAAAGAGAGACACGTATGTAGGAGACAAGCGCGTATCTTCTATTTATAATACATCTTGACCCTGTGTAGGTATCTGGCTAAGTAGTGCTCCCTATTCATCTAGACTTAATCACTTAAACTGCCTTTTGTTATTGCGTGTAATTCACTGTATGCCGCGTCTTTGCTCACTGCATTTTGTTGCACTGACAGAGATAGACACCCAAGCAGATATGTGGAGAAAACATACTCTCGCAGACACACACGCATGAGGCTCTGGTGCAGACTTCAAAAGGCGCTTTGATCACCGCCTGGCACAGCTCTTGTGGATTCTCTTCTTTGCGCCTGTATTATGTCTTTTATAGCTTTCTCTCACTGTTTTCTGATCCGGCATCACATCCGCACAGCTGTTAAGGCCCACTGTTTGTATTGCAGTGTTTTAGAAGAGCGCGCCACATGCCAGTCACCCGTCACTCCAAGGACCATAACGGTGACAGGTAAAAAAAACAGAAAAAACAAAACAAAACAGGGTTTGCTGTTGGCTGACGAGGCAGACTGGTTTGCAAAGTCTTTCTGGAAATAAAATGGTAAATGGTCATCATTTCTTGCCCTTTTCCTGATTAGTCCACATATGACCTACACACAGTGTTTCTCAAACTAACCCTAACCAGTATTACAAAGGTAACGAGTTACACAAATATATTACTTTTTTCAATAAATAAGAAATATAATATATTATTTACACAAAATGCGGGAATATATTAGTCATCACATTTCAAGTAACTCGAGTTACAAGTACATTTAAATGTATGAATGAAAAAAAAAGCCAAACTCTCCCCAAATCAAACTGTATTGGTTTTTATAACATGGAACCTTTACTTTCCATTCCGGTGGCCTCTAGGATGCTCCAGGACTAGGGCTGGGTACCATTAAACAATACCAGTATGGTATCAAAAAAGGTACTACTGGTATTGAAAAAATAAAAGTATCGAAAGCAAGTACCGAAAAACAAAATACATTTTTGATGCTGTTGGTCCAGGGACAACATTAAAAAAGTGACTTGGTTGTTTCAGCTTAAATAAATGGTTTATTCTTAATGTTTGCCCCATCTTCCCATTTTCCTTTTACACATGTTTCCTTATTTCCCCCCGAATTTTTTCCTAATTTTTGCCAATTTTTTTATTACTAATATGTTCTTTATTTTCGCTCCATGTCCCCGAAATTATTTCTCTTTTTTTTACACATTTCTTGACATAAACCTGATATTGTAAATTTGCATATCCTCCAAACATTATTCTGTTTTCTGGTTCTAGATGACAAATATTTTAGTATAGGCATCGGGAAAAATATCATTCAGGTACTGTATTGGTATCATAAACCAAGTTTTGTTAAAGCACCAGTATCGAAAAAAAAAAGGCCACCGGGATGGAAAGCAAAGGCGTTAACTTAACCACCTACTGTATACAGCCACTGGGTCACTGAAACCGAAACAAAACCCCTTTCCGTCACATATTGTCTATCTGGGTTCACCATGCACAACATCAACAAACCAGAAATAACTACCTTTATAACACACTTATAG
This sequence comes from Neogobius melanostomus, assembly GCA_007210695.1. Lineage (NCBI taxonomy): Eukaryota > Metazoa > Chordata > Actinopteri > Gobiiformes > Gobiidae > Neogobius > Neogobius melanostomus. The sequence continues at coordinate 1,943,299 of VHKM01000240.1, read as the reverse complement.
GGCAAAAAATTGTTACCCTCCATGAAGAAAAAAGGTCAGGTATTGGCCCTTTAAGCCCTAATTTTGTCTTGATCTAGGCCTGTTGGTATTTTGAAGGTCAAATATGTTATAAGATGGTCCTGATCTAGAGTCTTTCCATTTTGATGAGGATATATTTATACATTAGCTTTTGGACTCATTGCTGTACAAAAAAAAAAAGGACAAAGAGCTTTATGTTCGACAGATATACCATACAAGTTTGAAAACTGACCGGAAATGACTTAAAGCCTGTTAAAGCCTGATATACAGACACCCAAACTATTGATTCAGTTACATGCACAGGCTGCTACTGGTTAGTTAAATATAATGACGTGCCTCTGGTGACTGTTTGGGGCGCCTGGTTTTGATTACCAATAGACTATATGAGCGGGGTAAGATCAAGAGCTGGGGAAAAAAAACACACACAAAAAAAACAGACGTAATCAAAATAGTGATTTAAAAATGATCGCTCGGCTTTGTTGATGACATGCACAGGAGCTTTGGGGACCTCACGGCTCCTGCTCTCACAAACCCCTGAGACCAATCATCCGCACTATATAATGTGTCCCCTTAATGTCCAATAATGGCCGGATCAGGCTATTAGCCGGGCCCGGGAACATAGTCGCGGGTATATTATTCACAGCAAAAGCACTGCATCACGGAGAGAGGACTTAATCTACCTGAGCTTCTCCCCAAAGGTATGAATTATGAAGGCATTTACGGCCGCTCCATATACAGCCGTGTTTATTCTCAATTTATGGCTGACAGAAGCGAGCGCGGGAAAGCCACTTTGAAACCCTTAAAAAGCGCGTGTTTTATTGCGCCACCGCAGCACTGCACGGTTACAGTCGGAGCACAAACGACTCCCCGCGGACCGGCCTCTGCCCGCCGTCCGCGCACTCTTAATTTCTCCGGCATAATTCTTTTCAGAAACACTCAGCAGCCGAGCCGGGAAGAATGCATTTAAAGGTGATGAATTACCCTCATAATGCCAGTTTTTTTGTTTTTTTTTTTGCTCATCAAAGACTGCTGGCTGGAAATCCACTGTGAGTGTTCAAATAAAAAAAGGAAGCCCCGGGGATGAGGCGAGGTGCCGTCCGATCTCCCGGACAAGACGCAATATAATATTCACTGGGAGAGATGGGAGCAGTAGAGCAAGTAAGTCGCAGTCTGTACTTAAGTAAAAGTCATGTCACCGTCAGTGGTCTTGACGGCGGGCTGTATTTGGCAGTTTAGGGTGAAAACATTGTTTAGCCAAATGTGCAGCAGCCTTGAAGACCCTATACCTGATTTTTGTATTGTTTACAGCAATGAAAGAGCGAGCAACCAAATTCAATAGACAGTGGAATGTAAATATTAGTCAGATATGTTTTATTTCACATGGAACTTGGATGAATGAAGAAAACGGCTTGGATTGTTGCCTTTTTCCCTATCGATCATTTAACAGCTCAAGCTAAAGCAGCTAAAGTTAACAACTTTTCACCATAACGATTTATATTCAAGTAGTTCATTCATGAAAAATAACACGTGATTAAACCAGCTGTTTTCATTCATTCGTGCTGTGTTTAGTTCAAAGGCCTGTCGCAGTCGCACACTACAATTCAGGATGCATTGTGGGAAATTTTGAGCGCACTACTTTTTTCTGTCCGGACATTCGGACACCCCTGCAAAATGGCGTGACTGCTATGTAGGGCAATATATAGGGGAATAGTGGGGACATTCGGACACTGTTCGGACACCTGGGGGCTGATGCTGTTGGTCCAGGGACAACATTAAAAAAGTGACTTGGTTGTTTCAGTTTAAATAAACGGTTTATTCTTAAAGGATCTGTATCATGCTATTTTAGCCATTCCAAAGTAAAGTATAGGCATTATATGATATATTGTACTTCTACCACTATGGAGCACTCATTTTGTGATAAATATAAGTATTTTCTGGAGGTATTTTTCCAACCTGGAAGACAAAACGCTTGGATTCAGTTAACTCCGCCCCCTCTCTCCGCTCATACAACTTTAGCAGTAATAGAAAATATAAATATCACAGCAAAAAGTGAAGTGAACACGCATTTTGATTGACTCACCACTCTGATGTTTCCATTATGGGACTCGCGTTGGTTATAAAAGTGGCTCTGGGGAGAACACGGAAAACATGGATACATCTTCCAAATGGTGATGACATGCCATGAGACCCTTTCGGACGTAATCATTGACGGAGAATGTAAGTGCGTATGTCACACTTCCGTATACCGCGCAGTGTTTCGGGAAAACGTTCAATTCCACCCGCACCACCCAACTCGGAAACCTTTCTTATCTTAAGATGCTTTTTTCTCCCCACAAACATCTACATATTCAATATTCTGAAGGAGAACCCTCCAAAAAACTGCTTTGCTACTGTAAAAAATAAAATAAAAATGGGTATTGGACCTTTAACTACTATCAATAAAACATAAAAAAAAAAAACAGAGCACATTTTTGTAATAATAATTTAAAATGTATGTTATACTTTAGTTGTCATATGCACAGCAAAATAAACGGACCAAAACTCACCTTGTTTAGTCCTTACTTAGGGCACCAGTCGGAGACCACATCCTGGGGTTCTCGGAGCCTGAGATGATGGTTTATTTATCTGGCGCTAACATGTCAGAGATCTTTGAAGCTAAGCTATGGACATGAACTGCTTTAGTTTTTGAGGTAGTTTGTCAGTTTGGTATACACTCACCTAAAGGATTATTAGGAACACCATACTAATACTGTGTTTGACCCCCTTTCGTCTTCAGAACTGCCTTAATTCTACGTGGCATTGATTCAACAAGGTGCTGAAAGCATTCTTTAGAAATGTTGGCCCATATTGATAGGATAGCATCTTGCAGTTGATGGAGATTTGTGGGATGCACATCCAGGGCACGAAGCTCCCGTTCCACCACATCCCAAAGATGCTCTATTGGGTTGAGATCTGGTGACTGTGGGGGCCATTGTAGTACAGTGAACTCATTGTCATGTTCAAGAAACCAATTTGAAATGATTCGAGCTTTGTGACATGGTGCATTATCCTGCTGGAAGTAGCCATCAGAGGATGGGTACATGGTGGTCATAAAGGGATGGACATGGTCAGAAACAATGCTCAGGTAGTCCGTGGCATTTAAACGATGCCCAATTGGCACTAAGGGGCCTAAAGTGTGCCAAGAAAACATCCCCCACACCATTACACCACCACCACCAGCCTGCACAGTGGTAACAAGGCATGATGGATCCATGTCCTCATTCTGTTTACGCCAAATTCTGACTCTACCATCTGAATGTCTCAACAGAAATCGAGACTCATCAGACCAGGCAACATTTTTCAGTCTTCAACTGTCCAATTTTGTGAGCTCGTGCAAATTGTAGCCTCTTTTTCCTATTTGTAGTGGAGATGAGTGGTACCCGGTGGGGTCTTCTGCTGTTGTAGCCCATCCGCCTCAAGGTTGTGCGTGTTGTGGCTTCACAAATGCTTTGCTCCATACCTCGGTTGTAACGAGTGGTTATTTCAGTCAAAGTTGCTCTTCTATCAGCTTGAATCAGTCGGCCCATTCTCCTCTGACCTCTAGCATCAACAAGGCATTTTCGCCCACAGGACTGCCGCATACTGGATGTGTTTCCCTTTTCACACCATTCTTTGTAAACCCTAGAAATGGTTGTGCGTGAAAATCCCAGTAACTGAGCAGATTGTGAAATACTCAGACCGGCCCGCCTGGCACCAACAACCATGCCACGCTCAAAATTGCTTAAATCACCTTTCTTTCCCATTCTGACATTCAGTTTGGAGTTCAGGAGATTGTCTTGACCAGGACCACACCCCTAAATGCATTGAAGCAACTGCCATGTGACTGGTTGTTTAGATAATTGCATTAATGTGAAATTGAACAGGCGTTCCTAATAATCCTTTAGGTGAGTGTACAGTAACAGTGTATTTCTAAATTTGATCATTACTTTGGTCAAAGCACGGCACAATGGCACAGCAGTTAGTGTTAGTGCTCCTGCCTCACAGAAAGACGGGCCTGGGGTAAAGATTTGAAACTACCCTCCATTTCAGGCAACCCCCCGGTAATTTGAAATCGATTTCAAGCACGAATGTGATTTCAGATTACCCCCTCTCAGACGATCTTATTCAGTATGATAATTATGAACTGTTTATTTACTAGCTCTGAGCGTTAGAATCACTCATTCTGTCGTATAATTGTTCACAATACAATGCGCAAAAAGTTTGGTATCTGCTAACATTGCGCACGTTTGCAACATATAAATGTTGGAAAAGGTATATACTCTTATTTCTGACACTGTAACACACAGACACTTTGGAGCAGAAAAGAAAAATGAAAAGTTACGAGTGTTGTAACTGTTATTAGCTATTAACATCCGGGCATTTTCTATTTAAAGGGGGGGGGGGACTTTTTCAAGCTTTATATCATGTTATTATGTCATTCCCTCATTAAACACATGCCTGGAGTTTTGCCTTGGCTCATTCACATATTTTTGAGTAATCAGTAAAAACTTAGACGGCAGCCATTTTAGGTGTAGCTATGCCTCAGTCCTCCTAGGAACGCCCCCACCTCCTGGAGACGCCTCTGGACCTTTCGTCACCAGCCAAGCCACCAACCACTGCTCCTCAGCTCAGCAGAGCCCCCTCCCCGCACAGTGTTGTTGTTTAGATGCCACAGCAGTGTGCTGAAGGGGGCGTGTCGGAAAGCAGAGGCCTATTTCAAGACGTTCAGTACAGCCATTTTGAGAGAGCAATTTTACTCAAGGCAGTTATTTTAACTTACTGCATATACAGACCAACAGAAGGTTACGTCATCATTGTAGTATGCTATAGACTGGTGCTATGTGATTGAAAAAAGCATAATACCCCCTCTTTAACACGGCCATGCCAAACAGTACATATTGGCAGGGGGTCATCTGAAATCAGGGGGGGTAGCTTGCAATCAGTTTTGATTTTGTAAGGTGAATTGGGGGTAGTTTGAAATCGCTACTCCTGGGCCAGCGAATCAGGGCCTTTCTGAGTGCTGCGCCTGTCCTCACCAGTTTGCGCAGGTCTCCAGGTGGTTTGATTCCCCCGTCGCTAAAAACTGCCAGAACTGCAGAACTCTTTTGTGAAATCTCATTGGGACTTTCCTGGTTACAAAAAAAAGTCCTTTGCATTTTACCCACATCCTTCCATGTCGCAGTAACAGTGGGGAAACTGCACAACATCATTCCACGCACGGCTATAGAACTGGAGGTTGATCAGTATGCAGCAGGAGCATCAGCCTGTTGTTAATTTTCTCGGGGAGTACCTGAAGGAAGCGCACCTCAACGCGAACAACATGCCAACTCGACAAAAACCCACAGCACAAAATGTGTGTATCAGGCAAAAAATAGTTTCGAGCGTAGATTTGTGAGACACACAGTTGATCATTTTCACTGTAATTAACCAAATGTAAGTCAATCATATTTGACTGCTAAATTAAAAAGCTGTAATTAAATGACACGAGTGGCTTCACAGTTTGGGAAACCCCCTGAGCACTCGAGCGATTTGCCATTATCACATCGCTAACTGCATGTGACTTTGCACATCAGGTGGAGTCGCTGCAGGTATCGTACTTGAGTGAGTGATAAATTTTTCATTACCGCTGCTCCTTTAGCAAAGCGGCTAAGTGACTGTCGGAGTATGGAGTCTGTGCACCCTGGGGATCTCTGTTTTGCTCTGCTATTCACTCACTTTCGTAGATGACTCGGCGCCGTCCTCCTGGGGAACGGGAGCACAGGGAGACACCCCTTTGGAGGGAAAATCTCCGCTTCCGAATCGTGATTTAAAGGCAGTTGTGTGAAGATCAAAGCCGCCGTCTCAGTCCCCGTAGTCGCTGCTGTTTTAAGGGGAGAGTCAGAGGTGCTGGGAAATGGATGACCCCCGGGGAAACCGACAAACAAGAATCCCGCCGCGCAGCGAAAAAACACACTGCGTCTCCGCGTCCTGTCTTTTGTCGTAATCTGGATGCGTCAGTATCAAATGGAGGAAGTTGTCAGTCTCGTATCGTTTCCACTCATGTGCGAGCTCAGTGTGGAGTTGTACGCTCGGGGCAAGGTGTCGAGAGGTCAGTAAAGGATAACAAGTATTAGGCAGCTTAGCTTTGTTTTCCGCTTCATATAGAAGTTGATCATTAGTTGCAAACTGGAATTCATCAACCTCCAGCTCGTCCCCAGTGACAGAGGCCTGTGAAGCTCGTCTTAACGAAGGCCCCACACCTCCGCCCCTCCCACTCACGCACCGCGCCCTCCCCGCACACTCGCCATGCTCTGGACAGAGAGTGGGAGGGCGCGTCATGCATGGCAGGAAGCGATGCACTGTTGGTTATTGATTTGCACTTGCTTAACAATTCCGCTAGCCCAGAGTGCTGATCCTTCTTACCTTGATAGGTGTGTTAATACCATCTGCATGGCGGGTAGCCCCGTATATGGAGCACTCCTCCCCTCCTCTCCCAGGGAGCGCTGAGGGGAAGAACCAGACTTACTAATTAATAATTCACCCCAGGCCAAACTTCCTCCCCAGTGGCTCCACGTGATTACAGCAAGCAGCCAGGAGTCAAGGTTAGCGGTAATGATAGAGCGCCGTACCAACAATAACTAGCCCAGGACTGGCCTTCCCACTGGTGCAAGGGAAGAGTCAGAGCAGTGCGGAGCCGTGAGGCGCTGCGCTCGGCAGACAGGGGCTACATAAGGCCCGGTGCAGGGGTTTCGGTAGACGGCCCTCTTAGAAGTACACTGTAAAATTAATGCAGAGGTCTTGGAGAGTAAATATTGAATAAGTGCAGCTCAATGGAGTTGAAAATCAAAAGCACCTCCTCGGGAGCCTTTGGCCTCCGAAAACTGCGTGCAAGTGCGCTGACCTCTGCATTAGCATTATTTTAACAGAGGAGATGGAGAAGTGTTGGGAGTGAGGGGGCATGGAGCAAACATTAAGAGACAGGCGTAAACTCTGCAAGGCCTGTGTCTATACTCACAGACTGCCATGCATGTCCAAGCCTATAAAAAAATAAAAAGAAGAAGCTGAGCAGGAGGGTTTACTGTGGGCCAGCAGCTATCAGGAGTGCCAAGGCCCGAGGCCCTGATGAGCAGCTCGCTGTAGAGAACCTTGACTGAGTGCACTCACACAGCCCACACTCTGGATGGGAGACGTGACCCAAGACAGATTTTTGGCACAACGCTGGTTTTAGCTGAACAAGATCTCGGCCAACTTTTAACCCCGAACATGTAGCTTTTAACTTTGGATGGCAAGCTGTTAAAGATCTCAAAGAGCACGCTGTTCTCGCTCCCGTCTCACAACGTCTGTCATGATCGATTACAGAACAAGTGCGAAGCCGAGGATGTCCAGGAGGCAAATTCATCCGCGCAATCATCACAGTCATTTGGAGGGTTTGAGTTCCTCCACTTCTCTGTGGCTCGGCTGTAGTTGGTATGCAATATCATTCATTTAAAATTCACAAGTTGCTCTCTTGTTTGCACTGTTTTCTCGTGTGATTGCGGAGAAGCTGTTGTGGAAGGAGCTCGATTAGATAACGTTATATTCCCCAGAGAGAGTGCGTTTTAAGTGTTGCAGGAGCAGTAAAACAAGGTTCATTAGCGATACGAGCCACACATTACAATACATTATAACAAACGCTGGGCAACTTCTAATGGCTTTATAGCTTTTATTTGGAAACTAAAACGTCTTACAGCATGTAGAAACACTGGAAATGGTGTGGTCTCATTGGCCACTGACATCTCAATTACACTGTCTCTTCTAATTAGGTGTGAAAAATGCGATACTTTTGCAGTTCTCCAACCCCTGAGCATAACCAAGAGTGCTTATTGTTTTGCATGTCGTAGCTGGGTTGACGAAATTGAAAGGGGAACATTTTAAAATATGGCACTGAATGATTAGTGCTCAACCTCTCAGCAAGAAGGTCCTGTGTTCAATTCCCAGACCGCATGTCTTCCTCTGTGGAGTTTGCATGTTGTCTGGGTAGATGAAATTAAATTGTTTTCGATACCGATACCTGAATGAGTCCTGTCAATGAGTGGCAAACACAATTGTAAAGTGTGTTCGATCATTATCATCATCCAGCCACACCACAGTTCCCTGTTGTTGGCATGAGAAATCATCCCCATTGCCTGTGTGAATGTAGTGTGTGAGCTAGTATTATTGTTGGAAGCGGGAAGCTGTTGGCGCAGATTGGCTGCCATGTTTCCGCCAATTAGGCCTTAAGCAGCTGTAGCTTTTGGTTACGAACAATGGCTTAGAGCAGCACTTTCAGAAGCTGGTGACGTTTGTTAAGCAATAAAAAGCCACTGTCAAAGCCATTAGTTGTGGAGATCACCTAAAGTGCTTTTCATGTATCACTGGAGGTATGCGGCATCGCTGGAATATAGACGAGTGCTTTTCCACAGACGAGTAAACAGCGGCTAAACTTTTACTGTCAAAATAATTTCTTTGTGAGTGGATCTGGCGGAAGATCTCTGATGAATAATACACCAAAATATGCCCAAGGAGCAAACTGTCACTCAATAGCCTCCGTGTGAAACGTGTAGAACATTAGTTGCGCAGCACATACACTTTTGCTGCTAAATTAATTCTACCAATATGGTTCGTGGGTGGACCGAACAGAACGTGCTGAACTGAAACGGTTCAATACTTCACGTGTACCGTCGACACACCTCATTTTTACAAACTACAAATGCAATTCTAAAAAAGCAGAAAACTCAGGCACTCTAAAACAAATATGCACAGCACGAGGAAGTACTTGAAAGGCCTTTATTTAGATGGCCAAGCCAACATGTTTCAACCACCAGGTCTTCGTCAGGGCTTAATATAAAATGAACAGGTTTTGGGAGTGGTCTGGAGAAAACTACGAAAACACAAGAACTACAAATACCAGAACCACCAAAAAGAAAAAGAAATGCAAATGCAAAACTTACAAGAAACAAGATAAATCAAAGTCCTCATTCAGACCCGGATGTTTACATGCTTTTAGTTTATGAATCCAGAAAGCCTCTCTTTGATTGAGCTTTAATAACCGGTCACCACCTCTTGCCAGTGGTTTGACATGTTCAATACCTTCAATACACAGCAAAGTGTTATTGGCATTATGTTGTTACTTGAAATGCCTAGCCATTGCATAGTCCTGATTGTTAACTTTAATCGCATACTTGTGTTCTGCCAGGCGATCTCGCAGACGCCTTTTTGTACGACCAACATAGAAAAACCTTCTGGACAAGGGCAAGAGAGGCGATATATTACGAACGTAGTATATTGCAATTAATGAAATCAGTTTGTTGAAAAAACACATTATTATGCACATCCAAAAAAGTCTTAGTATGGATGACATTATTACAGTGAGGACAATTCATGCATTTAAAAGTACCAATTGGTTTTCTCAACCACGTGCGCTTATTCTCTGGTGGAAGATATGAACGCATGAGTTTGTGTCTGAGGTTTGGAGCACGTCTACATGAAAATAAAGGTGGTTCTGGGAAAACTTTGCTCAACGCAGGATCACATTGCAGTATAGACCAATTGTCTCTTGCAATGTTTTTAATTTGGTCAGCACATGTACTGTAAGCAGTGACAAACACAGGACGGGACAGTTCACTGGATTGAGGATTTTTGTTCTTGGCGAGTAGGGTGGTGCGATCAAAAGAGTGAGCTCTATCAAGCGCATCTTTGACTACCACAGGTTTGTAAGCTCTGTCCAAAAATCTGCAGGACATAGCCTCTGCCTGGTCGGAAAAATCCTCCTTATGTATAGAAATAATGACCCGCAGCTCATAATTAGCTTTTCTTAAGTCCATATGTTTTCTAGAACATTTTTGTTTTCTTGGTCAGGAGTTGCATATGAATTCAGGAGGTCAAATTGTCCATTTCATATCAGTTAACCAACTAACTTTGTGTTCATAATTGGACCACCCACAGCGCTTGTTGTAGATTCGGAGGTTAGTTACTTTTGCAGACATCTATGTTGTTTGAAAACATCATCTCAACGTTCCCTTATTATAAGACCATTTGCCCGGGAGTAACACAAAATACCTCCTTGATATTCTTGCAGTTGTGCGCTAAGGAGAGCTTGTATGTACCATTAGCGCTGATGGGAAGTGCACTGATCATGTCTCGACATCCGTTTCTCCTAAAAGGGAAGAGTGTCAAGCAAATCATTTCAATTATGGGAGCTCCCGTGGATTTGCACTATAAAGAGCAACACAGGCAGCATGGTTATGAGTTGAACTAAGGGTGGTCCGTCGCTGGCGCTGTCCGTTTAACAAGACGCTGCGTGGCGGCCATGTTTCACTCCGACCGACGAAGGTTAGTTCCCTTAAATCAGATGAAAGACCAGATACGCTTGCGTGTTTAAAATTTGATGCGGGATTTATAGACTTAGGCCCTTTCTTTCATGTATTAATAAGGCCGGTGGAACATCTGAGCTGGGAGATTATGGACCCAAATCAGACTAAATATGAATAAGTCAGCTCGTGTTAATGTGATCTGAATCCAGGCGTTTCATCTCGCTAAGTGTCAGAAGAACACCAGACAGGGAGTCATTACAGGCACTGGAGCTGATGAGGCCCTCGCCATTTCAAACACCGCTCCGAGGGGCCGTCCCGAGACACACATGCAATTGCTAATATGTTTTGCTTTGGTGGTGCAATATATCAATTATCTGGCAAGGAGCTGGACTTCGCATCGATGAAACTCCACAGGTTTTTGCAAATCTTTACACCTTGCTTTTGATTCACTGGGCCGAAAATCTCAATACCTCTCTAATCACCAGGAATATTAGCATCAAAAGAATATGAAGCTCATTTCTTGTTCAACTTTAAAACAGTAATTTTTTGTAAAAACTTTGTCGAGAACTCACTCCTGTAGTAGATGTAGTAAGGTAAATGGTAAATGGTCACATTTATATAGCGCCCTTTCTACCTGCTAAAGTGTAGGTATTGGACCATACACTTTGTTCAACTAGGCAACTTTGCTCCAGACCGTCTTCCAACAGCTGTGGTATCCCGCAAGGCCCTGTTCTTGGCCCGGTATTATTTTTTATATATTTCCTTCCACTCTGAAAGATCTATGTATGTCTTGTGATTTTAATGGTGCCATTTCTTTGTATTTTTTGTTCGCCGACCTTGAGTGTCTTAAAAGGTGCCTCAAATGAAAATTATTATTATTTTTTTTTATTTCTGCTTTTGTTCCCGTCAGTTACCGCAAAATGCTACCTGAATAATTTTTTTGTAGTACATGCCTTTATCATTTATGTTTTAAAAATAACATTCACTTCATTGGGAAGTTTCCAAAGCACAAGAGTTCCATGTTGCTTGGAGAGGATTAGTCCGCATGATGTTTTTCTCCCGAAGACCAGCTCCTATGCAGCTTGAAATGACACTTTCAGAGCAAGTGAACGGAACAAAGTTGTAGCGAAAAGTTTAGGCCTCCAAAAGTAGCTTACCAATATTTCAAAAATGGCAATGCCTCACTTGAAATCTGCATGCTCTCCAAGACCATTTTTTCACCACATTACCTTTCCTTATTATGCGGGAAGGTGGAATCAAGTAGAGAAAATATTTTTGTCTCAATCCTGTAAAGTTTGCCGGGTGTTGTGCCTATCTTGCCTGCCTGAGCGTCCCGACTCGAAGGGCGCCGGGCCTGATTAACCCTGCCTCTAATTGGTGCGGCTGGTGGGACGATACAGCCGGTTTGTGGATGCGCGCTGGTGGGGTGTTGTCACATTGCCCCAACAATGCCTGGAGCACCCCGTCCCAACCCTTGCTGTGCACCCCGGCTCCCCGGCTCCCCCGGCCGGTCCCAGTGGGAGCGCGCGGCTGGTGGAGAATCAGCGGAGGTGGCGCTTTCAGGGGACACAGTGTGAAGCATGCGTGGCTGCTGTGGTTTTAAATAGAGGGAGTGCCCCGGGCTCAATTACTGTCTGCTGGAAAGGGGAAGAGGCCTAATAGATTGTGACACCGCCAAGCTGTGTGCAGTTGGCAGCGGCACAGTCAAACTCGGGCTCTGACAGCGCTCTGCCGCCGCGCGTACGCACCAACAACATCAGCAGCAAACCAAATTGGCAGAGACGTGATTAACGTGGCATCAAGAGGGAACGGAGTCTCGTAAACACACCTGTCTCATCAGACTGGAATGTAAAATTAGAAATGAGCGCTCCATTCATGTTATCAACTTCATTGATCGCGGCGGCACGGTTGTTTGTACATTTCCTCAGAGATCCTGTTGGGGCCTTTTTATCTATCACCAACCACAAAGCTCAGACGCTGTAGATTAAGGGGTGCCCAACTGGCTCAGCTCTGGACCTTCAAAGCCAATCTCTAAATAATAATAATAATAATAATAATAATAATAATAATAATAATAATATAGTCTTTTAGTGCTTTTCCACACTCTAAGTCGCTTTACGGCACGGTAGCACAGCAAGAAGATCCCGGGTTCGATTCCCACCGGCCTTTCTGTGTAGAGTTGTTCTCCCCGTGTCTGTGTACGGGTACTCCGGTCTCCCCTACCACTAAAAACATGTACAATAGGCCAGGATGAATGATGTGTGTGAGTGAATGAATGATGGTGGTCAGAGGGACCGTTGGCGCAGATATGTGCAGTCGTGACAGCACTTCTGTGAGTCTCCCCCAGGGGAAACTGAAGTTACAAACGTAGCTTGCCACCACCGAGTATGGAGTGAATGTAAAATTGTCTCATGTAAAGCACTTTGTGACCATGTCTGTGAAAGGCGCTATAAATAAATAGATATAAATAATGATCTTCTTCTTTACAACTTTGTAGCTACAGATTCCCTGGTGTAGACTGATGGCAGCGAGGATGCCAATCTGCGCCCACTCTCTCAAACACTACATTCACCCATAAATGCATCTTGGGTTGATTTGTTAAAAGCAGCATTTACTTTATCATGAGTTTGTGCCTCTGTCACAATAAAGGAGTGAAAAGAGCTGAGGTGGATTGCTAATTGAATATTGTACACAGAAAATGAGTAATGGCACAGCAACAATTAATCAATATTTATTTAAATATATATATTTTTTTTATGATCAGCTCTGTTTATCTGATTAACAGGACATGCTCATGTGTTACAGCCGGACCCATATTCCAGCTATTTATACTCTACTCTTGACCAAGTGACTAACTCAAGATCTGACAAAATTATATATACTGTATGACCCTTTCGAACACTACTGATCACACACAGGACATTCACACTTAATATAGTCAAAGAAGTGTCTTGACCAGTGACACAATGACAATAAACACTGGTCCAGGATCAAAACCTTTGGGTTTGTGATGCTGCGTTGACCACTGAGTCACTGCACTCAACAGAAAACATCAACATAAAATTAACGTGTTGATGTTGATTAACGTGCATTGTCCCTATTCAAATGAACAAATAAAATAAAACATAAAACAATTCAAATAAAATAGAATTTTATACTGAATTATATGGAATACAAAGTTGATCTGCATTAGACTTAGAAAACGTCCAATGAAGTCAGTACGCCCTCTTTCTGTGGTATACTGTGGAATGGAGAGGTCAGTCAGTCATCATAAGAATTCACACATGGGTCTGAAGGATTTCGATGTGTATAACTACCGTAAAAGGCATTGAGTTTTACTGTGTATTTACTGTGTATTTATCACTTTCAAACATTTTCCCATAAACAGATGGAAAGAGGCCCATATAAATACAGTACATGGTGTAAGTTGTAGCTCCCTGTGCAGAGGTAGGACAGGGTTAAGTCTGAGCAGGTGCCTGTGCACTGTGGCACTGTGGCGCTGTGGCGGGTGTGTGTCTGACAGCCGTGTGATGAGTTGAGCCGTACCTTGAGCCTGTCTAAGCCCAGCCACTGGTCTGCAGCTCGATCCCAGTAAGCTGCCCTGGGTCTGGGGCTCATCCCCTGTGCTCCTGCACCCCTCCACCTCCGACTGCAGCGTCCCCAGAATACCAATCACTGTGTCCCTCACTGCTGCCATCTCTGCATTTCAGATCACTCCCTGATCTGAAATGCACTGGCGTTTTCCAAATGCCCCTCCGTAACCTTGATGGAGCAAAGGTTTCCTTTACAATTTAATCACTGTGTGAAGGCCAAACTGCAGCGTACACCATATGGAGATGTGTAGCCTATACAGTATACTGTTTATATAATAATGATGATAATAATATTTCAAGGGTAATTATTCCGATCTAGCATTAGTGTGGTAACACATGAAAAAGCTTGCTTGCATGTGTACGTAGAGAACTAACAAGAGAAAGCTTATCCAAGTTGACCCATTGTGTTGAAAGTCTTTGAAGTTATTCCTTATGTTGTATTTGGAACAAGACTTAGTTAAATGCCCATATTTGGAGCGATGAAGCTTTACCCTAACTCAGACATGCCATGCCAGACTGTAGCCATGGGTTCATTTTTGCCCCACACTCACTAACACTCATTTATCCTGGCCTATTGTACATGTTTTTAGTGGAAGGGAAAAGCAGAGCACCAAGAGAAAACCCAGGAGTCAAAGCCAAGACCGCTTACTGTTGGAATGGAGCACTAACTGCTGTGCCATCGTGCAGCTATACTTTACAATTCAAGGAAAAGTCAGTTCATATCATATAATCACATGCACGTATAGACAAAAGGCTGTGGCTTTTGATCGATCACCACCAGTGCACACTGCCACCGTGTCCTTGGGCAAGACATTTCACTCGTGCTGCCTGTTGTGCCACTCGCTGTTCTGCAAAGCATATTCCTTTTCATTTCAGAATACATTAACCCTCTCCTCTCGCCCCGTGGTTCTGTGGTTCTGTGCTCCCGCGCGCTCGGCGGCATCTCTGTCGGCTCCGACGCTGAGGAAACTGCTGCACTCACAACAATATGAACAATGGCGAGTGTGTGAAATGTTTATTCAGCACATTAAAGAGTAATGAGTAGCCTCCTCCGATGACTGAGAGCACATTACCAACATGCCCACAGTTAAAGCCGCCGCTCTCCCAGGTTTAATGGCTTACTTGGGTAAACATAAACAACACCATAATGAGCTAAGATCCATATTTTTGCTCACTTTCTGTTGATAAGCAAAAACGGTTCTGGTAAGCAAAATTAGCCCCCTCGCATCTTTAGGCACAAAATAATGCACACATACAAACACGGGCGAGATTCAGGACAGTTCCCTTTGCATACAATTAGCACCTCATTTGCACTAAAGGATCTTGCACATATTGTCATTTTTTTCCCCCCCCCATGCTTGAGAACGAGAGATGACTGCATGTGTGGAGGTGATAAAAAAAAAAAAAAAAGCCACACTCAGCCGGCAACGCTCACATACAGTACTGTAGTGACTTGTTTCCACCGCTTCATCAAAAAAACACGGATCACAACTTTGTCGGCAAAAGACCACTATAACTTGCAATGTCATCATATTTACTGCCACGCGGGTGGAGTTTTTGTGCATCTACATTTTGCTTAGGCAGAGTGTTTTGCTTCCTGGGCAAAGGAGGTGAAGTCCCTTGCCTATTAGCTGCGGGGTGCGCTGCTCGGATGATGGGGCTTCGATTGTCACTATAGCCGGATAGCGGGTCCGGCTGTGCGGCCGGCGTGAGCTTTAGAATGAATTTATCTAGATTACATAATTGGGCTCCCCTCCACGCGAGCCGGCGACCGGATCTTTACCTTCCGTGAAGTGGGTGATTAGTTTAGCGGTGCGAGGGGACAGCCTTGTCTGCTCTCTCAGCTTGGGCCTGATTGAAGAGGCTCAAACCTGGAATCACTAACAGCGGGGAGAAGAGAGGAGGGGGAAAAAAAAAAAGCCTTGAGCTAATAGAGCATCGCTGGAGCCACTTCAACCAATTTACCATATTAAGTCGCTTAGTCACAACCACTTTCCTGTAATTCATTCACTGCTAATGCCCGATGCTGTTTGGGAATTAAGGTTAATCATCTCCTTATTCATCAAAGCCGAGGGGGCAATTACTGCATGGAGAGCACGGGTGGCTCAAGCTGGAGAGCCGCCGTGCACTCGCTCACTGTCGCCGCGCGCTGCCGACGTCGTAATTACATCATAATAAAGTGCAATTAGTTAATGAATGGGAACATATGCCGCTAATGACAAGCGGTAATCTAGCAGGGGCGGGCCGCTTTGTCTGTAGCCCCCGCCTCCCGCGACTCTCAGCTGTGGGTCGTTTCATCCGGGGAGCGGCGGTTAGACGTATTGATACTTTTGACCGATGTTCATGATTTGCCTCTATGTTATGCCGTGTGTTCAGATACAACAGTGGCAGAGTGATGGAGAAAGTCACAAGGCCAACAACGCTCCACAGTGATGTTGTCTAAATAAAGCCATAGGAAAACGTCTACAATCTCTGTCATGTGCAAATGTTAGTTTTGTCAGTTTCCGCGTAAAACAAACACAGAAATCATAGTTTTGTAAGAATATGGAGATACAGAAAGAAAGTTTTCAAAAACCTCAACACACTCAACTCAACTTTACTGTAAATCCTTCCCATTTCTGTCCACTTCAGTTGGGTCTGAATACACATTGTATTGTCAAATTGGAGCTATTCTACTGGAAAAATACCTAATGTGCAATAACGTCTATACAAAAACTCTGTATCAGTGCCACTGCACTGCAATCACCTGCACTATAACTGTAAACTATGCTCGGCCAATGTCGACATTCTGATATTTCTGTATTTTATACATAGACTGTACAGATAATAGACAACTCCTCCTCACTCCTCCCCGTTTACCATAATGACCAAGTTCGAGGGGGAAATCATGGTGGATTTACAGACTCCTCCTCCCCAGCTCTGACGAAGCATGTTCCTAATAAGGGTATAAGGGCGGGATCTTCACTGTAGACTCGGCCCTTGCGTGACGTGTAGCTCGCGCAGCTCCAATGCTAACAGTCTGACCCTCACTCAAGTACAAGATTTCTAAAATGTATCCTACGATAACCAGCCCGGTGCCTCTGATTGTGTCTAACCCAGCGTAATCACAGGAGGAATATCTAGCTGTAGATAGTTCCAAAAAATGAGGCACCGGGCATTAAAGTTGTTTTTAATGTGTCTAAAGTGCAATGCATTCCAATGGGGGACTTGCAGCTATATGGCGGTACTACAGCAATGGCGGAGCAATGGCGGCCTCCAGTGTCGTCGTCGCAAAGCAGAGCAGCCAGCGGCCATTGATTTTATACTCTGTTTAAAAAATATATACATTCATAGTATATAATATATCTTACTACTACTTGTTACATTTATCCGATGCAAGATCAATACAGTCTTATCTTCTTGTTATTTTGTATAACTTTTAAAATGTAGTTATACGTTGTTGTTTTTTAATGTAGGATAACCGGTGTGGAATAAATAGATGTAAAGGTCAACTTAATCAGATGTGGGATCCACTTGCACCATAAGGAAATAGAATGAATTAAAGATGGTCTAAATAACAATATCCTACAGTACATATTTGGCTTGAGCCACAATTGATTTTCTGTAAATATTCCTTGTGATTCAAGTCCTCTGCACAAACTGGAGACAAATTATTTTGTGGTCTTTCAGTCACGATGAGAAGGGGCTCCCATATCAAATATGCAAATCACTGTGTGCCAGGAGGCAGATGATTTGCTGAGGTGATAAAAAATCAGGGTCAATGTCCAAACACTCGTCAGTGCACGTGAGCATGTCCCGCTCAGGGGTTACCAACCAGTGTAGGTTTAAAGGAAAGCCCTAATCAGTGTTGATGGGGTGTGAGGGCGGATAGTAATCTGGGTCATTGCATATGTAAATGCACAGCTGGGTTGTTCGCAGAGCCAAACCTCATCAGGCTGCGTGTGACTGTCAGCCGTCATTAGCTCCAGGACAACGAGTGGACGTGTCCCACAGAGGGCAGGCCCCAACCACAGCTGACCCTCCTCTGGCACTTGGACGACCGCTATCACCGGCAGCCTGGAAAACGTTTGCAATAAGAGAAGGGTAAGAGCGCATGTGACCAACTGAAAGTAAAAATTGGCTTGATAGTCGATCATAATAATAATAATGATATATTTTATTTAAACGTGTCTTTCTAAACAGGCAAGGACCCAGTACAATGGACACATTAAAAACAGAGTACGGCATTGAGACCTTAACGTGGTGGAGGGGTTTGAGTGCCCGAATGATCCTGGGAGCTCTGTTGTCGGGGGCTTCGTGCCCCTGGTAGGGTCTCCCATGGCAAACAGGTCCTAGGTGACGGGTCAGACAAAGAGCGGTTCAGAAGCCCCTTATGAGAGACCAACAGGCCCGGTTAGAACCATGAGGCCGTCCTTCTGTGGACCCACCACCTGCAGGAGGAGCCACAGGGGCTGGTGCAATGTGATTTGGGCAGCTCCAACAGTTGCCCCCACGACCCCGCAACGGACAAGTGGAAGAAAATGGATGGATGGATGGATGGCATTGAGATGGTGAGTGCGTGACTAGGTGGAGTATAGGACTGTCTGAACAGGTGGGTTTTGAGTTTGGATTTGAAGAGTGGCAGGTAGTCTAGGGTACGGGGGTCAGGGGAGAGAGAGTTCTAGATGGGGAGCTGAATGCTCTGTGCCCCATGGTGACGAGTTTGGCCGGTGGGACAGAGCTCTTCGATACATCAAAAATACCACGTAGAAGCAAAGACAAAGATGTGTCACCCACTTTACCAGGTCAACACCAAAAAAGGTCGCACATTGTAATATTTTGTTGGATCACATTTAGCTTGGAGTATATGCAGCGACAGTGGCATTGTTTCGATAAGCTTATATGAGATTAGTTTCATAGAGAGTTACAGCAATGTTTCACCTGGATGGATGATTGATGATGGAGGAGAGTCGGACCACTGTGCAAAACCTTCTCCAGCACATCCCAAAGATTCTCGATGGGGTTTAAGATCTGGACTCTGTGGCCAATCCATCCTGACATCTCGTGCTCCCTCTTTCACAATGTGGACCCGATGACTCTGACATTGTTAATATGTGACTTGTTAAGACGGTCTTTTTATGTTTTATGAATGACAGTGCACTTTGAGCTACTTGCATCTTTTTTTGCAATGTGGTTTTATACTGCAAATGGCAAATAAACTGAATCTGAATCTGATTGTCATCTTGGAATATGCCTGTGCCATCAGAGACGAATAAATCGATTGATGGATCTTTGGCCACATAATGTTGGCCACATAATGAACCTAGACCTGACCAACAGCAGATCCAGGTGCTGACTTGTCAACGAGTTATGAGGACACTTAAGACCCGACACTTTAGGTTAATGTTATAGTCCTTCATATTTTGTGGAGAACATTGGAGACATAAAAAAACAACGCTATATTTTGCAACCAAATATTTTGACAGCACATGCCGGACATGGGAGTCCATTGTGTCTTGTCTGAGTGGAGGAGAACGTGAGGACTGGCTGTCCCTCTCCTCCAGTGAAGAGCTCTGTCATGGGCTCTTGAACACTCAGGCCTGTGTCACTCTAAACTCCTCTCCATTGTACAGACACGGCCCTTTGTGCCCGAGCAGCACTAATTACCATCATGGTGTATGCTGCAGTCCAAGAAAAAGAATGTTTTGAGCTCCCATACAACTGCAAGGATCCCTGAGTCAAACTCCTTCAGAATTCAGTTGGATTGACAACTTATTTCTGCTTTTCTTGCTTTTGGAGCACCTTTTCATATGAACTGGGTAGCCTATCTTCTAAATATATAACACTGTTTTTTTTTTAGAAAAGAAGAAATGTAACTGAATGTGTCACGGGTGGAGGTCAAAACTCATTTTTATGTTATGGAAAGATGAGTTTGGACTAAGGCCGAGGAGTGGTGTTGATTTTAATTATTGCACTATGGGTGCGAGAGCAGAGTAGCTGTGACCAATAAAACAAACTCAAAGTGTTTAGAAACTTTAATTAAGTAAATTTAAAATGGTTAGAACAGATTTTCAGATGGTCTCGGTAGGGCTGGCAAGGCTCCCCATCCCACCACACTGCTCGTGAACCACGCCACAGCGTCTCCACAGGCGCCAACGAGAATGTGGTCGATGGGTGCAATCTGATTAGTTTATTTGCTATCGCGTGTTGTTCGCGAGCAGCATCACTCTTGGGACGCGGAAGTTCCCTCAATAACAATCTCAGATGGTGCACGGGAGAGCCGAGAACTTTAATTCCAATCGGCGGTAATAGTGGGGAGTCCTTGCCCCAAGTGTAGGAGTTCAAGTATCTTGGGGTCCTGTTCACGAGTGAGGAACGGATGGAGTGTGAGATCGATAGACGGATCGGTGCAGCGTCAGCAGTGATGCGGTCACTGTATCGGACTGTTGTGGTGAAGAGGGAGCTGAGTCGGGGGGCAAAGCTCTCGATTTACCGATCGATCTACGTTCCCACCCTCACCTACGGTCATGAGATCTGGGTAATGACCTAAAGGACAAGATCGCGAATACAAGCAGGCGAAATGAGTTTCCTTCGCAGGGTGTCTGGGCACACCCTCCGAGATGGGAAGAGGATCTCAGTTACCCGGGAGGAGCTCGGAGTAGAGTCGCTGCTCCTTCACGTCGAAAGGAGCCAGCTGAGGTGGCTAGGGCATCTGTTCCGGATGCCTACTGGCCGCCTCCCTCGGGAGGTGTTCCAGGCATGTCCTATTGGGAGGAGGCCTCGTGGAAGGCCCAGGACACGCTGGTGGGACTATGTCTCCGAGCTGGCCTGGTGTTGCCTCGGGGTCCCCCCAGAACAGCTAGAGGTGTGTGTGGATCGGGAAGTCTGGGCAGCTTTGCTGAGACTGCTGCCCCCGCGACCCGGCCCCGGATCAAGCGGAAGAAAATGGATGGATGGATGGATGCATGGATGGATGGATGGTAAATGACCCAAAACACATTGGCAGTAGGTGAGTTTTGGGATTCACAAGCTTGTTCGAATATTAATGTGGAACCGTTAACACCGCATCAACAGCACAGGCCTGCCCTTCGTTGATTGACTTCTCCGCTTCCTGTAGGCATGTTCTGCTCTAGGAATGTAGTTGGTGCCACGGATAAAGCAGAAGAAAATGGATGGATGGATGGATGGATGAGTTGACAACAGCTGAACACATCTGGATCCTTCATAATTGGAATGTTTGATTGGCTAATGCTAATGCTAATGGCTGTAGGAGTTGAGCAGGCTAACGAACGCAGAAAAGTTCCCTGGCTTGCTTACTGTTCGCATACGCTGGGATTGAACGCCATTTCGCCTTTTTATTTCTATGGGTTTTCTTAATGGAGCACCTGTGGGCACTCATCACAATACCTCTGGCTAAAATACATTCATAGCAACACTTTTCAAAGCAATTTTATTTAAAGAAATGGTTTATAAGTAATAAAAAGTAACTCCCTATTTACTAATGTTTGAACTGTATGGACATAGCCTACTTGATGAGTGTGATTTTTCTTTTTCTTTTTTTTTTACAAAGACGTGGATATTGCGCAGGCGTCTAATTGCATCAGAGCGTTAGCGGTTTGCGTCATGAAGGTCAGACACTGGCGCTGGGCCGACTGCTGATGACTTTATCTGCTGCGTTTCATTTGACAGCGAGTGAACAGGTGAACTGCCATGTCCTATCTTTAACTTAAACCCTTCAAGCGTCACCTGTGATTTCCCTCCTCCTGCCTCCTGCCTCTCCCGGAGTGGACTACTTGCCTGTCTGCCGTCGTCAGCCCCTGATTCGACGCCGCGAGTTGAAGCCGGGCAGAATGATGATATGCCCTTTTCTTCTGATCACACATTACCGAGCTACAGACCGGTGTCAGAACAGCATCCGCGCAGACAAGTGCACAAAGGCCAGCGTCAATCACCGGGGCTATTCGCGTGCCTGGGCGCTGACCCCCCACTCCTCAGCTGTGTTCTACCTGTTGTGCTGACAGCTGCGCGGATGGGTCAGGACGACTGGAGGAGCTGCCAACTCCGCTCCACCCGAGATGAAGGAGCAGGCTCAATCCAGACTGACACGCGCTCAAGCTGTGCACATACACCTGGTCTGTGTTTAGCGTCGGATAAAGAGTGACTGTCAAACGTGCTATTCTTAAAAAGTGTTTTGAACTCCGGTGTCCCTCGTTTTGAAGTCCCCCCCCCCCCCGATGGTGAGGTGGTAAGTGCCCCACCTGTCATGCGTAAGGCCAGGGCTGGATTCCCAATGGGAGAGTTCTGTCAGACTCGATTTATGGAGGCCGCTAAATGATGCAAGCCACTAAAATATTATTGCATGCATATTTAGGATTCCCTGTTATTTTCGGGGGTATGTAGAACTCTCACGCTCTAGTAAGAAGTAACATGATCCCAACGGTTTGCCTTTAGATCAGGGGTGCCCAAAGTCCTGAATCAGCACACATCACCAGAGTTGGTCCGTTTTATTTCAAGTTGAATTTATTTCAATTCTACACAATACTAAGCTCAACAACTAACATTGGAACTAACATACAGGAGTGGGGCACTATTTAAACATCTGCTAAATACACTCAGTTGAGGTTTTCAATACCTGCAGGCCTTTACCCTGTGGTCAATATGCGGCCGTCCATGAAAAAAGTGTGGACAACCCATGCTTTATATTAAAGTGATAGTCTGTAAGTGTAAATGTTTTACAAATGTAATAGACTGTGTGTAACTGACCGTCTGAATCTGAAATGTGACTTATTGAATAATCGTATTTCTTGCAAAGTCCCTCCTTTTGCTGGTTTCAGCAACTAATCAGAATCATAGGGCATCACTTTGACCAATGAGACGGGCTTTCCCTTTGATCCGGCCTGTCAGGTCCAACATGAGGGGAGGGTACTTGATTGTTCACTCTCAAATTTCACTCTCACTCTCATGTTGCAATCTTACAGGCTATCACTTTAAGAACACATAGTACATGTAATCTTTATAATATCCTGCATACTTTTATCTTGACCTTCTTGCGTTCATCCACTTGACTCCTGTCCGAGCCCCGGCTTCGGTTCATCCTCTTTCTTATTTTTTCCTCCACCATCCTGCTCGTGTATCCTGATAATTTAAATATTTAGTTCATTTCAGCACTTGGCTAACTGTGATTTTCTGTTTTCTAATGAGACTTGTCATTTGGTCATTATAAACTGCACTATAAACATTTGAGTGACAAATGTAACAAGATCATCAAATGTCAAAGGGAAAGCGGAAGGTGAGCTGTAAAAAAGGTTGAAAGCGGTTGACGGGGCAGTGTGCACGGACAAGCGGCTGTCTCCCTCCTCTTCTGTTCCACTCCTCTGTAACTCTCTCCATGTAATCACCGTCAGATCGATGGCTCCCCAGACACAAGCGCTTCTTACTGCCGCACAAATGAAGTCTCTGACATTTGTGCCACTTCCACAGGTCACCCCTGCACGTATGCTTGTATGCGGTGTGAGCCCCATCTGTCCGGGGGGCGCTTCCTTGTGGGGGGGGGGGGGTCACCGAAGAAATTCAAGGCCAAGGGACACAGGCTCATTTTACTGGGAAAGTATACTTGTACTACGCAAATAACATGTTCATTAGCGAATCTGGATCGAACAAACTATGACATTATGGCATTTGTGTCCCATTGCCGATCAATCGGCTGCATTTCAGCTTTTGTTTTATTAAATACTTCTGTAGCCACAGCTGCCCTGAGGCTGACTGTTGGAACCATAGAAATATATAGGAGGGGCGGGTCAGTTAGCAAGTTGGCTAGTCGTTTCAGAGTCTGTTAGCCTGTTCAATGTTTTCCTATAGCCGTTAGCATTAGCCATCAATCATAACAAATTATGAATGATCCAGATGTTTTCAGCTGTTATCAACCCCTCGTCACATGAAGGTGAAATCAATAATGGATGTACAGACCTTTTGAGATTATACTTTATTATACAAATTAGCATATAAATGAGCTAAATGCTAACTCAAATTTAGTTAAGTATCTGCTTTTTGTGGGGTTGGATACACATCTAGTGGCCACTAATCATCACCTTGTAAGATGTTAATAGGTGCTCCTCAAAGGTCTCATATCACTCCAGTCTGATCGGCTGTAAAATTCAGGATTGATTTTAGAATTTTAGTGCTGACTTTCAGAGCCTTAAATGGTCAGGCCCCACAATATATTTTGGACCTTTTGAGCCCTCTGGTCGCACCCTTCGGTCCTCTGGCCAGAACCTACTTGTAGTCCCCAAGACTCATAAGACTCGAGGGGACCTGTCATTTCAGTCTGCTGTCCCCAGACTGTGGAACAACCTGTCCCTGTCTCTGTATATGGCCGATGATGGTCTCTTTTAAAAAAAGATCTGAAGACACGTTAAGAAAGCCTTGGGTTGATGGGTTTTCACTAATGTCACTTTAATTTTATACATGTACAAACATATATACTGTATATTACATTCTTTCTATTTACTTATTCTCTTGAAAAACACTTGACTGTGATTTTATCTGTGAAAAGCACTTTAGAAAGAAACTTTACTTACTTACTAATGATAAAGAAACCACAGAAAGAAATGTCATGAAAAGGACAAAACATACCTCCCATACGTTAGTATTGTGCCTGTCTTCCCCAAATGTTCAATTTGACGGCAAACAAAATGTGTGCATTTGTAGGAACAGATTCAGATAGCTAAAGGTATTTCTGTGATTTCTATGGATGGAACCATAGCAATCTTCGAGTGTGCAAGCTTGACATGTGTCTCGAGGTGCTACAGGGTGCCCATGACTACACGGTGCATGTAGCCACAGCTGCCTTGGAGTAGACTGAAGGAAGTAGCACCAATCGTTGACTCACACATCACATTCATAGGAAAAGTGGGTGCTGTATTTTTCCCCCTATTTGAACAACTGACCTTTGTATTCTTAAACTAATGTTTTGCACAGAGGCACTGTCTCCCTCTTCAACAAGTTAGCCCTGGTCGGAGCAGGGATTGAAACAAATGCCAGTGAGTTAAAGGCACACTGCGTAACATTTTGCATACCTTTGCCAGCAAAACAGAACATGCTCTTTATGACCAGCAAGGCGCAGAAAATGCTATTTTTCCAATCAAAGGATGGATTTGGATGAGGACCTCCGCACTCCCTATAAAGTTAGAGTCAAGTCACATGCTTGTTTTTTGTTTTGTTTTTTTAACTATAAAATAACTATAATTAAATAATTGCTTGTATTTTATTGCATTTTTTGGGTGAAAGAGGTGTGGTTTTAGGATTAATTTTATCATCAAAGGTACATTTTGTTCTCATCATTTGAACCATCCTTCAATGTAATTGTGGACATTTGTCAAGTGTGAGATGTGTGCAAATGTCGGGTCAGGCTCAGGGGGAATATAGCTGGAGATTTATCCCATAATACATTTTTTACTTTAATGATGGAAATTGAATACCTTGAAATATGTCTCAAAAGCCAAGACCTTAGTGCCACCAGTTTTTGAGAAGCGATACATTTACCTTTCCATAATCCTAATAAGATTTCAATTCTGGTCCAACAAATGTTTTTACAGAGTCCGTTTTTCATGAACTACTGTTTGTGCACTTTTTAGAGGCAGGACACCCTCGCGCAAACCTCTTTGACCATTTATTCGCATTTAACTGGCTGCATTTCACGGTGCTGTCCAGGGTCAAGAGCTGACTGTACATAATGCCGACTGGTCAACAAGCGCCACTACGCCGCCGTCTTGTTATTGTGTTATTCTCTCGCGTTGACTGTTGTTTTCTCGACCAAAAGTTTCCGTAGCTGAGGCGTCTGTCAAACTTTCCCAACTTTTAATGCACGGTATTGGCAGGTGGCGCGTCGAGCTCAGCCAGCGCTGTGTGGCTAATTTGGGAAGTGGGCTGTCATTTTCTAAACCTGACCAGATGATAAATTACAGGGATTCATTACTGCAATAGCAATTTTGGCGAGATATAGGAGGGGAGACAGTTTTCTTCTCCAGAACTAATGCAGGAGCCATGCGC
This sequence comes from Neogobius melanostomus, assembly GCA_007210695.1. Taxonomy (NCBI): domain Eukaryota; kingdom Metazoa; phylum Chordata; class Actinopteri; order Gobiiformes; family Gobiidae; genus Neogobius; species Neogobius melanostomus. Next base: position 1,917,333 of record VHKM01000240.1, on the reverse strand, counting down.
GGCTTGATGGAGATGTTTGGAGTGATCACTGAGGGGACTTCTCTGTCTCTCTATATTAAGTGGTATTTTGTGGAAGAGTCATTTGTTGTAACAATTAAACTCATTGTTAAAGGGGGGTATTATGTAAAATCGACTTTTTCAAGCTTTATATCATGTTATTATATCATTCCCTCATTAAACACATGCCTGGAGTGTTGCCTTGGCTCATTCACATATTTTTGAGTAATCAGTAAAAACTTAGACGGCAGCCATTTTAGGTGTAGCTATGCCTCAGTCCTCCTAGGAACGCCCCCACCTCCTGGAGACGCCTCTGGACCTTTTGTCACCAGCCAAGCCACCAACCACTGCTCCTCAGCTCAGCAGAGCCCCCTCCCCGCACAGTAGTGTTGTTTAGATGCCACATCAGTGTGCTGAAGGGGGCGTGTCGGAAAGCTTCTTAAAGAGACAGAGGCCTATTTCAAGACGTTCAGTACAGCCATTTTGAGAGAGCAATTTTATTCAAGGCAGTTATTTTAATTTACTGCATATACAGACCAACAGAAGGTTACGTCATCATTGTAGTATGCTATAGACTGGTGCTATGTGATTGAAAAAGCATAATACCCCCTCTTTAAGTTGTAAAAAGTGTGTGTGTTGTAAGTGCAGGTCTGTGGATATCGGGTTATTGATCTGAATCTCTAAATAATTTTAGAGTAATAGTGAATTTTCCTCAACTAGTTTTACCTCTTACTTCCCCTCCGGAACCGAGCACATTTTCTCCAATTCAGCTTTACCCAAATCCATAAGCTTCGCAGCAGCAACAGTGTAATGCCTCATTTTAAAGCTAAGGCCTAACAAAAGTGAACTTTTTTGTCATGTTTTCGTAATTTTTTGTTGCTTTTTCATCACGTTTTTGTCCAATTTTTTGTTGTGTTTTCGTCTCTTTTTTTTGCAGCTTTTTGTCACTTTTTGCGGCCTTTATGTTGCTTTGGCATTTTCATTAGGTTTTGTCTCTTTTTTGTCACATTTTTTGTTATTTTTTCGTCTCCTATTTGTTTGCGTTTTTTTGTCACTTTTTGTGGCTTTTTTGTTGCTTTTTCATCGTGTTTTTGTCACTTTTTTGTTGCATTTTCATCCTCGTTCTCATCACTATTTTGACGTGTTTTTTTTTTTTTAAAGCTTTTGGTTTTTGGGTAAAGCCAAACTGGAGAAAATGTGCTCAGTTTAGGTGGGGGTTAAGAGGTTAAAATGAAGAGAGAGAAAAAGAACTACTGTAACTTGGACCTTACTGGACCTTTTATTGCAGCATAAGGCGTTGAAACTTATGACAACTTATCATTTGTGTATATTTTTAGACTTTTATCCAAGTATTGCAAATATCCAACTACAAACACAAAATCTCTGATTCCGGTTTTCTCACATACGCCACCCTTGGTTCTCTTTCACTCACTTGCCTGAAAGCTTCCGCGTTTAGTCTTCAACTTGAATCCAGATGAAACACTCCTGTCCAACAGTAAAAACAACTAACCCATGGTTGTTTATGCAGCTCTTGCAACACTACTGATTTCACGATGAAGTGAAATAATGGAATAATCTCTCTTGAACAGTGTTTCCAAACCAGGGGTAAGGGGACCTCTGGGGGGGTACTTGAAATTACCTCAGAGTAAAAAAAAAGGTGAAACAGTGTAGAATTTCAATATTACATTCAAAGATAAGTTATTTTTTAATGGTGTTTTCCGTAAGACGTTTGGGTTCGGGAGAATTTTAATAATGTGAGTTTAGATCACTTTGTAAAAATGTCTTCGAGATGGCAAAAACGATTGGGAACCACTGCTCTAGAAGATCATAAGCTACACTTGTCAAACATGCATGTCTATCTCTTCATGCGTCCAAAACAGATTTTACGGTTTGGCCTGGCGTGGGTAGGCTTTGGTGTATAATGTTGCCCGGGCCGTGAGAGGAGACATCGTCGGGTGCGGGAGGTCCTATACCACGTGAACGGCGAGGCCTCGCGCTGCAACTGTCAAAGCCCATTTTCTGCACCTCCTGCTGCAGACGGGAGGGTGGAGGAAGCAGCAGTGTGATCCAGGAACCTGCATGAAAATCAATGAGGCCAGCCCAAACACGAAATCGATGCGAGAGAGAGAGAGAGAGAGAGAGAAGGAGCGCGAGAGAGGGAGGGAGGAGGAAGGAGGGGGTAGAGGTGGACTGTTGGAGATGGGGCATTGGAGTTCATAGCCGTCTGCTGTAGTGGGACTCTCTCCTCCTGAGCCGGGCCGCGCGGGGGAGTGGAGGTCGGCCCGTCGTGGGAGGGGGGAACAGAGGGGTGAAGCCGCTCCTGTGGTAATGGTGAAGTGTGCGCAGAGTCGGACCAACAGGGGGTTTGCACGCCGAGTTTAGGATTAAAGCTGCACTCCAAACTAATCATTTTTGCTGTTTTCGTGTCAAAAAATAACAAGCCCTCAGGGTGCCAGCAGAATTAAGTTCTTAACAAAGTGTTGCGATGTCTCTTTTCACAATTCTTGCATGTAAAACTTTGGCTGTTAGCTTAAAAACTAAGAGGCAAAGAGCTGGAATAAGATGATGCAGAAATTTGAACCTCAATGAATATTTCATTTTTATTTTTTAGAAGGAAAAATTCATATTTTGCTGAAAATTTGATATTTTATGCATTTGATTAGTAGGCTAAGAATTCTGCCATTTCTAAGTGAATAGTCTTAAGTGGTCATATGCTTTACACCAGTAGTTCCCGAAGTGGGGGTCGGGACCCCTCAGGGGGTCGCGGGGCCTTGGATGGGGGTCGCCAGATGATTTCATGATGAAACGAAAAGTATACTACTTTTTTTGTATATTCTTGAGTGTAAAACAACTTATAATTTGTGAAATCCATTCAGTTATTCAAAATAAAACGTTTAAATACATCATGACTTGATTTTAAAATGTTTTTCTGCCCTAAAGTAGCATAAGAGGCAATAGCTTTATACATTGGGGATCCCAAGTTGTTAAAGTGTCAATATTTGGGGTCCCAGCCAAAGAAGTTAGGGAACCCCTGCTTTACACGACCAAGAATAGTTGGAATCAATTAAATATTGTGAAAAAGTCATACTGTGGCTGACTCATGTGAAAGGGCCTATAAGTAACAAAGCAACAATATTTGGTAACACTTTAGATTACAATCCGCAGATTCCATAGGTACAAGGAACAAGAACGTAATCACACATTAAAGTGCAAGGTTTAATAATGGTGTACAAAAAACATATAAGGTGTACAACATAGGAGACGCACGGAGAGGCTCAAAGATTGCACGACTTCACAATAGTCATGCGATCAAAATTCGTGGCAAAATCGTGTCTCAAATCGCACAGTGTCTGCTCAGCTTTACAGGACGACCGATATATCGGCTATTTGGGGATTTTACAATATTGGCTATTGTCCAATCTAGCGCCAATATCTCTGGGACCAAAAGTAGATAGAGACTTATTTTGCATTGGAAAGAGCCAAGTCAAGGCTTTAAAAGGAGTCCTCCCACAACCTCACAGAGAAACATCGCGATGAAAACTGGTTAGCTACAAGTTTGTTAAACACAAGTTTCACCATTTAAAGCTCAGTCAATATGGACATGCTGCATGTCATTATGAAGCACAGAACCTGGAGAATTCAATCTGCGAGTTAGTTTTAAAGGAGCTATATCATGCAAAATCGACTTCTTGGAGCTTTTAACTATGTTGTTATGCTCTTTTCCTGATCAAAAACACCCCCAGAGCGTTTCTTCGATTAATTCACGCAGTTCTCAGTAATCCTCCTGAATCCTGCTCTCTGAGCAGCTGCTCCGCCCTCTCCTGGAAAATGACTGAGTTGTGACAAACAGGAAGGGTCAGACCTCTGTAATGTAATGCTTATTTTAATTCATAAAACAGCTTTTTCATTATTTTTGTTGTAAGAGAGAAATAAATAAAAAATAAATAAATAAAAGGAACTCTCCGACGCGTCTGTGCTGTCCCGGGAGGGTAAACAAACGCACCCCCGGAGGATCCGATCAGAAGTCATGTTTTTGAAGATGGAGCTCTTTCTAAACTACTCTGGACACGCCTGTTCTTTTTTCTTACCCAACGATAATGTCATGGATGCGCATTTGGCTCTATTAGATCCATGGTTTGGCTAGAGAGGACTACCTTCCTAAAGAAGAGTGCACTTGCCAGAAGTTGGAATTTCTTTCTGGGATTCAGCTACTATATCAACCAACCTGATGGATGCTTGGTGAACCTTGGCCAGAATCAAAGTGGATTAACTTTTATAACCAACACGAGGGCCATAACATAAACACTCGATGATGGGGAGGCCAGGCAGAGCGGCAAGTCAATCAAAACGCGTGTTAGCGTGTGTGTTAGCCATTTATGAAACTTTGTTGCACATGTCAACTCCTCATAACTGCATTATGTGAAGTAACTTCACTTTTTGCAGCGATATTTATATTTATAATACTGCAAATGTGGAATGAGCGGAGAGAGGGGCGGAGTTAACTGAATCGAAGCGTTTTGTCTTCCGAGTTTGAAAAATACCCCCCAAAAATACTTATATTTCTGTCAAAAATGAGTACTCCATAGTGATAGAGGTAATATATATCATATATATGCCTATACTTTACTTTGGAATGGCTAAAATAGCATGATACAGATCCTTTAACCTCCGCAATTGTATTTTGGATCACTGAAAAATGCCACGGCTAGCAACAGTATGCTAATGTTAACGGCAGCTAATCAAAGCTAGGACAGAAACTATGATTGACCTAAAGTAATAAATTAAATTTGCCACCGCTGAAGTGGCCAAGTATTTATGTTTTTTCACAGGATTAAAGACCAGCCATTTTAAAAAATTGGACCAAAAAAATTAGTCAAAAATATTGGCCGCGCACATTGGCATCGGCCTTTGAAAACCGTCTAGTAGACATATATAAAGTTATACAACTGGAAATACCCAGTTGTCTGAAGTAGTTGTAAAAGCACCTATATGCTTTTGTGCTGGGTTGTGTGGTTCAGCCAATTTAAGTTCACACAACCGCAAAAAAAAAAAAACACCTTTGCTTTGGACTATAGGTAGAAACACATCAGAGAGAATCTTCCTGAGCCTGTCTTTAAGCTGTGCACCTGCCAGATTTGAGACCAAATTAGTTGAGATTTAGCAGAGTTCCCTCTTGTGGTCATTAGTTTTGCAATTGGTTACAGTAATGCTTCACTGTCAAAATCAGTAATTTGCATCACAGTTAATTATGACTGACAGCTGACAAGCCAGAACATCATCAATTAGGTGTGCTGCTTGTGAAAGTTGGACACTTGCCAATCTAGGAAATATTCAGAAAGTTTATGGTCGTCCAACATAAGGCTCAATGCAATTCAATCAGTGCATCATTTAGTGGCTCCTTATGCTCTGAACAGATGCAAAAACAACAATTTCATCTTGACTCGTCTTCATCGATTCAAAGGAAATTTTGGTTTAGCAAGTGTCTATATAATACAACACCAGCAAGACTTCACACGGGGGATAGGAAACATCAAACCTGTCAGTCGAATCCGCACCTTTTACTTTATAGCAAACATATCAAAAAACTGGCCACAAAACATATTCTTTTTATACTACAGTATGTTTACGTCCACATTTTTTTGTGTCCATGTTTTTAACTTGTCAGATAACTCAAACTGTCCAGTATGAGCTAGTGTGATTTCTCTAGAAAAAGATTTCAATAAGCTCACCTTTCAGTATGTACATTTTCTTGTGTGTCTGATTTACCTGACTCCATTAAAGGCACTCTGCGGAACATTCCAGATTATATACTGGAAACGCTTTTTTTATATGTTTGTTTTTCTTTTATTTCAAGACTATTTCTATTGTTTATTCTAACTGAATGCAATCATTTATGAATGAACACATATGGAATTATTTTTCAAGCAAAATAAGTCAAAATAGATTCTTCAGTCTCATGAACAAAAAAAGACCCAATAACTCTGTATCTAACTAAAGAACATAATAACCTGTTCCACTTTTCCACTGGCAGACACTGCACAGCCCAGGGCCTGGTCAACCCGGTTGGGTGAGCTTTGTGACTGCCAAGGACAAGGCTAAACCGGTCTGACCAGGTACAGTATACGTTTTGGCACCGACCTCTGGCTGTGGCCAAAGCGCTAAACCGCGACTAATGTGATGTGAACTGACGCTGACCTCTGATTGGCAAACGAGAGAGGACAGCCTTCACCATTAACAGGCTGGTCCTTGAATATCACAACATCATACTGCTGTTCTAAGAGGGGATTTTACCGATATATGCATTTAGCCGCTGTTAGCGCAACTTTAGCTGGTGTTAGCATAACATTTGCATGTTGCTTACCTTCATAGTTCATCTTTTAGCTGCTTCTTTCCTCTGGTATTTGCCTTGGCACCTCTGAATGATTCCATTAACACCAGAAGTGTCCTTGCAGCTTACAAAACTTTTAATAAATCCTGTACAGCGCACATCTGTGGGGGCTCCGCGCACATCTGTGGGGGCTCCGCCCACAACAACTGCGGTTGTGTCGTATAGTGGAAACACAAGCATGTACTCGATACGTGACAAGGACATAGATCGTGGCGTAGAAGCGTGTTCAGTGGAAAGGTAGCTTATGTGTAATGTCCACACTCATATCTGCTGCTAACACTTAATGCACTTGTGCATCTGTAAATACAGTATATTAACACTGTTGTTCTGTGTCAGATTGTTGTTTTTCTTATATTTCATGTTTAATCACTATGCATGCCCTTATCGTTTTTATCGTTTTAAGTTTTATGTTATATGTTTTATCTTGCACGTTTGAACTGAAGAAAATTAGTTTGTGAGCCTGTTCACGAACAATGGCAATAAAACCCATTAAAGTCCATTTCAGGGATGGCCTTATGAAGCTCAATGAGAAAATGTAAAAAACAAAGTGTGATAATTTAGAAGAACTAAAAATATAAAACATAACAATCCAAGCTCTAAAGTGTCCCAATAATGTAGTACATTCATGTATATTTTATTTTGCCTAGTGTGTGTTTAAATAAAGAGGTCGTTCTCAAACTCATGAAGACGTGTGGCCGCTGCGATAAAATCTATCGAGTGAGTTGAAAGGTGGCGTATAATGAAGCAAATGGAGCTTGTTGTATTTATAGAGACACATCCGTCCTATCGACAGCGGTGACACGGCAGGTCGATGTAGCGTTTAAACAGCCTCCGCTCTGCACCGCTGTACTGTAAGTCAGCCTGTCAATAGCCCTGGCAGTGAGCTGACCCATGCGGCCCAGACAGCGAGCGGTGATTGATTCCTGATACAAGTGCTCCCGGTGCAAAGGTCTCCGGAGCAGAGCGGCTGGCATTTCAGCGAGTGTTGAGCCTGCGGGTCAGGGTCTCCCGCCTGCTCCCCGAGGATCCTGGGACATCGGAGAGGAAGGGAGGGAGGGGAAAGGGGTGGGGGGTAGAGCAAGGGAGATGAGTGGGCAGCGACATGGTACATCATTATTCTCTTAGTTCCTTAATCAGGAACAAACGCATGAACTGTATTTGAAATTATACACGCAAATGATGAATGTTTAAAACAAAAAGGGCTAGCAAAATTATCAAAATCTTCCATTTCAAGTACAATCTCTGATACATGTCAGCTACACAGTAGAGGGGCAGACTCTTACAGCTCGTACAGTACTCAACACAGCTGTACAACAACTCAACGCTCTGTGACATGTCAGTGCTCCACTGGTCATTATTCATTTACACTCACTGCATTATATGTTTTTTTCCCATCTGTTGGATACAGTATCCGTCAAAAGTTTGGAAATGCTTTAAATGTATCGGCTTTTCTTTATTTTCAGCAGTATTTACATTGCGTGATTCTCATTGAAGACATTAAACAATGAATGCACACGTGGGATTATGTGGGAGACAAAAAAGGGTGAAATAACTCAAAATATGTTTTAGATTTTAAATTCTTCAAAATGTCCACCCTTTATTCTTGGCATGTTCTCTGCAATGGTTTTCAACAGTCTGTGAAGTGAAAATCAGAATCTATCTATCTACCTACTGTTGTGTTCAAAAATGGATCCAAAAGAATACGTAGGCTCGTTCTATTAAAATCAAAATCATTATTTATTCCCTAACATTACAATCTAAACAAAAGTTATGCGGCTGTCCCAAGGGACACATGTTGGTCAGTCAGCAAGGAGGGAGAGAGAGATCGATCGACCCCGTGCATGGGCCTTTATAGAAACAGGAAGTAGGCGTCTCCTTATCGGCACTTCTGCGCCATCTGACTAACACATTTGCCCCCAGTGGATTACAAGAGTGAGGACAACAACAATAAAATAGGGAACCTCAAAGCAGAGATGACATCACAGTTTCATATATAATCATTAAAGCCTAGTATGATAAAAATATATAGAAATATTCAATACTACCTACGAACGAATGGATGAACGAACGAACAAACAAACTATCTTTCTATCCTTGGTTGTTGATTGGATGTTAAAGCCTAGAACTACAAAATCCATGTATAAAACTATACTTGTTTCAGCAAATGTTTCCCAAAGTACATGGCTTTGAGTCAAACCAGTCCCTGAGTGTGACGGGTGCAGGCAGAAGGGATGAGCGTCAGTCTCGTAGCTCTGACTGACAACTGACAGGAGCAGACAGGATGGGGGGGCGCTCACATCTGTAGCCCATCTCTCTCACTGCGGGCTCACCGCGAGACCTGCCACAGTCCTGATTCATGAAAATAAATCTGAATGCTTGTTAGTTTCTTCCCCTTCAGCTCACCTTTCCGCAAGTATCTGTGTTCCAAACTAGGGCTGGGTACTGTTAAACGACACCAGCATGGTATGAAAAATAAGTTTAGGTACTACTGGTTTGGAAAAACTAAACGTATCGAAAGCAGGTATCCAAAAATATATATCTTTAGAGACCAGGTTTTGATGCCAGGGACATCACGAAACAAAGTGACTTGGTTGTTTCAGCTCAAATAAACGATACACAAATAATCTTTTATGAAATAAATTCACATTATTGTTCTGTTTTGTGGTTCTAGATGGGTATCAGAAAAACATATCGTTCAGGTATTGGTATCGTGAAGTTTCAAAGTACCGGTATTGATTTAAAAAACCCAGCCCTAGTCCAAACTCATTCCTAACATTTGTAACATATTATGTAGCAACCTAATTCTTCACAGGGACAAGTTTAGAGGCACGTTTCACAACTTGCACAGAAATGCTAGAAAACTCGCCTGAAAGTTCATGGGATTGATCTAACTGCTTTATAATTTGATGGATCGATCGTAAAGCTACAAGTTCCCAAAACCAAGTCGTCCTTTGTTAAGATTAATGTTGTCCTCTGCTTTTGACCCATCCTTCGACGCTGCTGGGACGACCCGTAAGGAGCAGTGGGAGCCAGGCTGATGCTCAGAATCACCTGGCTGGAGGATTCACCTATTGGACATGTTTAAGTGGTCCATAAGGTAGAAACCAGAGTACCCGCAGGAAACCTACGTGGAAACACGGGGAGAACATGTAAACTCCACACAGAAAGACCCCGTCCAGGTCGGTATCAAACCCGGGACCTTTGAGCTATGAAGCACAAACGCTAACCCCTGCGCTACTGTGCCGCTTTGGCCTCATATCTTTTCGCTGCTGCTGCTAACGACTGGGATTCTGCTCAAAATAAACTAAAACTGGAATCACTGATCTCGCTCTCTGCCTTTAAACACAGGCTCAAGGATGATTTTAATGACTTATGATGTCAATGTTTACAAATTAATTATTTAAATTCCCTGAACATACTGGAACTGTTTGTTTAGTATCCCCTTCACTGTCCCTTTAAGTGCACCCTAAGCACGTCCAGGCCAAAATTGTTAAAACAAATTTGCTCTTAATGTTTTGCCTGATGTGACCATACCGCCTCTGCTCTGCCCGATCCCGTCAGACCTGGGAAGCTAAGCAGGGAAGGGCCCGGTCGGTACGTGGATGGGAGACCGTTTGGTAACACCAGGAAGCCTAGCGAATGTAGTGAGTGAGTGAGTGGTTGGTGGTGGTTGGAGGGGCCGATGGCGCAGACTGGCTGCCTCGCTTCCGTCAGTCTACCCCAGGCCAGCTGTGGCTGTAGCTGTAGCTTACCACCACCAAGTATGGAGTGAATGAATAGTGCAATGTAAAGCATCTTTGAGTGTCCAGAAAAGTGCAATATAAAACCGATGCATTATTATTATTATGATAAAATAAAGGAAATAAATAAATCATGCATAGTGCCTTTAAGAGCTTGCTGTGATAACTGAAGACAACAAGTTAATAAGGATTAGTTAAAAAACATTAACAAAGAATAGCATGCTGCAGTATCAATGAACTTGTTTTGTGAGTAAATGTTTGCAATAGACGGCAATATAAGGATAGAACTACTTAGCCACCCCAGGACAAACGTTGTCACATTTATTTGAACCAGCGAACACAGTGATATCCTGGTTAGTAGCGGTCTGTTTTGCCTGCTCTCTCCAGCATTGTTGTCTCGCTCTTGTTTCTTGCTTCCCGGAGCCGGCAGCTGGTTGGTATTCCGCGCGCCTCTTTGCCCGCTGTGTCTGGAGCGTGCGGCGGCCGGGGCATCCTCCAGGTCAGAGCAGGGGTAAGGGGGTTTGCCAGAAGCGTTGCCCCCAGCAGACTGAGCCCTCACTGGGCACGGCTCTCTGATCTGCCCCCCCTTCCTCCTCCACATGCCTGAGACAATACCAGACTATTGATATCTGTGAAACACCAGTCCAGCCTCGCACTTTTATTTCACATTTTTGATGTTGTTTGGGTTTAAATTTCCAGAAATTTCAGCAGGCGTGTGTTTTTCTTTTGGTCTGAGCGGCCGCGCTGTTTGGAGCTGAATAAAAGTGGGGATGAGCCGAGACAAGTGTGCGCCCGCGGTAGTGTCCTTCAGGGTGATGGAGGACAGTGTCTGAGCTTTGATCATGGTCAGCCCACGTCCATCTGGGTGCCCCGATGCCAGGGGCACTTTGCCAGCCTACTTAGTACCACGGATGTCAAATCCTCCACTGGGGACATGTCAGCCAGACTTGAAACATGAACTCAATTGGGGTAAAGTACCCTTCAACTCTTTGGGCTTCCGTGTATCTGACCCTTCTGCAAAGAACGAAATGATCCGAGCTCCATAAAGGACATAGCGTAATGATGCCATAACAATTACCAGAGTGAAGCAGGCCTGGCAGCTCATCTCTCCTCCTGCCCAAATGAAGGGCTTTATTAGAGATGCTCCTCCTTTGCATACAGCGCCATGGTGCCATTGAGTTAAAGGGCAACGTGGAGCAGCCACACTGCCCTTTACTACCACCAAATGAGGGGCCTAATGAAGGCCACAAGTAGCACAACTATATATAGCCGTAATGACCGTGGCCGAGCAGCAGCGACCAGGATTCACTCTTATTTGTGTTGTTTTCTCAGCAGCTAGAGCCTTTATTGCACGGATAATTGTTCCTCTGAGAAGGGACCATTTTTCAATAGATCTATTGGTGGAGGCATAATATGGCAACATGGTGATCAGGCAGCAATAGTGCGCACAAGGGACTTTGCCACTGTGCAAGATGAGTTTAGAGGAAAGAGTTTAAAAGTGCAGATCTTTTCTTTTTATATGTCACTGATCTTCGAAAGAAAAATGAGTTCACATAAGTGTCCTGAGTGTTTATTTTAGTGGTGCATAAAGACAAGAGTCCTGAGGTTTTCAGAGGTGGTCATGACACTAACAAACGCACACAATAATCTCATGTTCAAACTTTTTACTTTAAAAAAGATCATGCAGCAGCAGGATTTTTTATTTTATTTTTGTGTCATTTTTTGCAAGATGTGTTATTGTTAAATGGAGAGTCAGGCATGAGCTGCTGAGTGCACTTCCAATATCTGAGACACATTTCAGGGATAGAGGACCAGAGGAGCAGCGGGAGGCCACACAGTCCTGGAGAGGACACTGAGGGACATAGGACCGACTTGCTCTGAGAGGTTTTGTGGTGTTCTGTGTTTTGAAACATTTAGGTTTTGTGTTTTGCGGAAATAGAAGCATTTGGGCTCATAAAATCATCTACTTCCGTTTTGACCCCTCTGTGTATTGGCCTGATCATTGGTATTCTGTGTGCGTAGCTGTATCCTGGCATAGTACGCAGTATCACTGCAGTCAGTGTGAATCGCATGTTGACTGTACACGTACGATCTTATGCAAGAAACATTGCAAGTTTCTTGCTGCGGCCCACACCACGCACAGATGTGCAGTGCATTATGATGCGGGCGGTGTCTCTGGCCTGCTGCATTATGCATGGAGCTCAGGGGAGCCTGGCCAGTGGAGTGTGGAGAGAGGCCCAGGAGCGAGCCACTCTGTTGGACATGTGTCAGTGCAGCAGCGCACCTCAGCCACCACAGATGCACACTGGTTACATTTACACTCACATAAACACAATGAACACACAACACAAACTAACACACATCGTCAGCACAGACAAATGTGCGCACGACGCAGTCACCCGCAGCCTGTCAGACTGAAGTCAGTGTGATCCGCTCCGTGTCGCTCCACACTTTGTGAGTGACTGAGGCTAATGTAAAACAACAGAGCGCTGCCAACATGACGGACATATGATCAGTGTGGTACAGTGTGTGGGGCTGAGCCCAATGCCATTTGTGTTAATTATGTGCAACATTCACATGCTGTCGAGCCTCATTACACTGCAGGTACTAATTGGCCTCTAAAGGTGCGAGGGAGCGGGTTAAACTCCTGCAAAAATGAATAATTCTTTTGATGTTGAGCAGCATCCTGGCTCTGGAGCAAAAGTCAATAAAAGGTGCTTGCTAATGTGTGCTGTGCATGTGTGTGTGACAGTGGTGATGCCCACTAAACATGAGTGTGTGTTTGTCTGTCACAGAGTTGTAGTTCAGCCGCTGCTGTGAGCTGTTGGAGCAGACAGACAACACACCGGCCCTGTGAGAGCCATATGGAAATGTGCTCTGTTTGTTTACAGTGCCTTGAAGCACATGCCTGATGCTGGCTGTGGCTAATGCACACAGGTAAAGCCAGCGTATCACCCACCTCCCTCTTTGCTTTGCCCTGCAGGCCTGCCCGCTGCGCCTCTGGCCTTATGGACAATAGATGCATCCAACTGTCAGCAGCCTAAGGTGAAAGTGCGTCAATGAATATGAAATACACAAGGCTACTACTGTACATCAACAGCAGGAGCACAAGCTGCACAATTACGGCTGGCTATGACCAGAGTAAGAGGAATCAACTGCCCCCATAAAGTCAAGCGTTCAACAGCAAACTTTTTTATGGCTTTGTTTCACAACTAGGAATTTCATGACCAAATCTGTATTTGTAAGAATATATTAATGGGAAAATACAAGGCCTTATTTTATTGGACCCTGAGCCTATTGAAGCTCTGGTTAGGACATCAGTTACTGCTGACCAGTGTAAAGGTTAGTCTGCGCAGAGGCAAATAGATCATCCACAAAGAGACTTTGCTGATTCTACAAAAGTATTAAAAAACAAAATGAACACACATGGTCCACTTCATCCACAGGTTTGCATTAAGGTTACTCGAAATCTGCAATTTGTTGGCTATTCCGAAATCTAGAATCACGTTGACATTAATGTCTAATGTCGCTGCACATACTTTGATCCCGTGGACAACACAACTACAAATATAAACATTGTTTCCGTGAAGTTCTCGCTCCAAACAAAGCATGTCACAAGCTGAAACAGGAATGAAATACATAAGAAAACCTGTCACATGTTTCCATTTCAATCCCACTCATTTAAAGTGGACCCGGACAGGAATAAATCCAGGTCGGTTTGCTAATGAAATTTTAAACATTGTTATCCGGATGTGTCACCCGCGCTTTGCATTTGGAGCCAGCGGGTGCTTTGTCTGTGCTCTCTTTCCCTCTCGCTCCTCTCTTCTGCGATGCGTACGGTGTGTGTGTGTGTGTGTGTGTGTGTGTGTGTGTGTGTGTGTGTGTGTGTGTGTGCGTGTGTGTGTGTGCGAGCGGGCTGCCGGATGAGGTCCCAGGGGCCAGGATTACCCCTCTGCATGCCCCAGGCCAAGCTGCTCTTGGGGGATTACTGTGAGACCTGCACCCTGGCTGGATTAGAGCACTGGACCTCATTTCCATCTCCTTATTTACCTCGGCCCACCAGAGGAAACGCTCAGCTGCACAAAAACATGCTAATTGATGCTGAGAAAGCCACGCAGAGGTGTAGCGCGCGCCCCGTACGCTTGTTTTTTTGGAGGGTTAAAGGTTTAAAAGATGAGTTCTTGGAGAAGTCTTTGTACGTTTAAACCACAAGCTTCAGGTTGCATTTTAGTTTTATGCAAAGGGCCTTACACTTTTAAAATGTATGGAACAGTGCATTCTGTTTTTGTTTTCTTATGTGAAGCGCTTTGGGAGACTTGTGTCATGTAAGAAGCGCTACTCATTCCTGTCGCTGATATGTGTCTGCGAATTTTCACACAACACAAGCCAGAAGTGTTTAAATACTCAGCTCATGTGAAAAATAAGAAGTGACGTATCACACCCAACCAATTTTGGCAACGTTCTCAAAAAAAGAGAAGAAAAACATGCAGTTAAAATGGCTTTGCAGCTGCTGTACAAATGTGTTTCTTCTCCCAGAACCTCCTGCACATTCCGATTGTTCACGTGAGTAAATTAAATGCACATTTCGGCTGGGAGCTCGGAGTGGGACTGCGCTGAGGAGTGACCTGCACTGCGCTGATTTAGACTTTGACTTTTGCGGGTGCAATCGGGGGGAAATTGAGAAACAAACACATGTATCTGTTTTTCTTTCACAGATGTAAGGTAGATAGCTTTAACTTTCAGGTGGAAAAAGTTAATTGGGTAAGTGAGCAATCGTCTAGGAATCAGAAGGTCGCTGGTTCAAGCTCAGCCTAAGCGTACACTTTACCTATGAGACATTTAACGCCCACTCCAGTCACAGTAATGTGGCTAGCTGCTACATTTGGTGTAAAAATCTGATTATTTTTGTTCAGCGAGAACCAGTGAGGAGCTGGTTCTATTATGCGCCCAAACTGTCTCCATTTTATCCATTATTTTTCTGACATCAATATTTCAATAATAAGCAATCATACTCCTCAGATGATTTTTTTATATGTATGTACAGTACATATATATAATGATGACACTTTTTATGTTTTGGTATTCCTTTATTTCAACACTTCACACCACATTTCATTTATTATACACTATTTACGTTGTGTGAAGAAATTAAGCTATAATGAACACATGGCATTTATGTAGGACACAAAAAAGGTTAAAACAACTCAAAATATATTTTATATTTTTAATTCTTTTATTCTTGGCATTTTCTCAGTGAGCTTCATACTGTAAGGTCGTCACCTGAAACCTTTAAAACAAAATTCCATTAAAGCTCATTTATAAATGAATGCCTTTAGTGAGAATCTACAATGTAAATGGTCTTGAAATAAAATAAAAGACAGTACATAAAAAAAAAAAAAACATTTCCAAACTTTTGACCGGAACTGTAGTTTTTTTATCGTAAGTGCCCTCACATGTATAGCCTGGCTAACGCCAGACTGCTGTGTGCGCTCGAATCTTTTCGAACTTCACAACAGCCTGGGGACCATGGCCGACATTTTTCCATGGATTTGGGCACCAATCACAGAACGAGGAGGGACGGTAAGACGATGACGCGCTATTTGACATAAAGCTTGTAGTTTGTTTAGGGATAAAAAAAAATAAAAAAATATTTACGGATCCAACATGACAGCAGCAGACGCGATGCCATCTTTCGATCAAGCTTTAGAACGTGTTCTAAATAGTTTAGCTCAAAAGTTTACAGCAGGTACGTCATACGTCATCTGATACCATGATACGATTGGCTATGGCTACGTGCAGACGCATGAGAGACATTCGTAGCGCCCAATAAACGGCTATGGACAATCGTAAACCACACCTCTCCTACGAGAAAATGCATTGGTGGTCCCCAGACTAAATATCACTTGTGATTTTAGTCTGGCGTTAGCCAGGCTATCACATGTATGTCCTCACATGTAAAACCTCATCAAGAACTAAATTCCATGATGCTTTCAATAGGAACCGGTTCTTCCATCTCACCTCCAAGAGTCGTCTCTCAAGGTGCGTTCCAGGCAACTTTAGGTAAATTTCCCACCTCCCACTTTGGTTCCGCTTTGGAACTGGTAATTGCAACTTGTAAACTCGGAGACCTCAAGACTGCTATGAGTTCAAATGTGAGATGAAGACAGTAATGGCGGCCCCCAGTGGAGGAGCGCCGCTAATGTTAAAACTGTACTTTTGGTCACAGCTTTCAATATAGCGTTACGTCGCATGTTTTTAATTATATCTGGTTTGGAGAAACTTTCATACAACGTTAGCATCGTATGAGCCAGCTGTTGTAGCATTAGCTACAACATACGACTTTAATCTCCTCTGAGGTCGTAAGTCGTAATTTTTGAAGTGGGAAAGTCTTGCAGGTTGGACCTACACCGAGATGGCAGACTGTTGAAATAAAAGGTGCTTGGGTGAGTGAGTGGTTGATAGTCAAAAGGTTCGTTGGGGCCTTTTGGTGGCAGCCACTCTTCTATCAGTCAGGCTACATAATGCAAACCGTGGCTAAATAATGGCTTTGGGCGACTTTGTTTGTGAAAAGCACTATCCAGTTGAGATTCCCTTCCCCTTAGAACTGCATTTCTCTCAAAAAACCCATTTCTTAGGTTGCAGCCAAATCATAAACAAAACAATCCGAAATATATCCAATCTCTTTTCATTTTGAGGTTTACACTTTTACTTGGCGTTACCTCAGATTATTATTTTTTTTTGCGCAACCCTTTGTTAAACCTTGACTGTATTTCCCGCTGCCTCGCCTTGTTTCACCTATTTCCTCTCAGGGTCCTGTGTGTGAGCGCGTGCGGAGGTGTCATGGCGGAGGTCCTCATTACTGGTCCGGGTCGCGCGCAGACATGGCCACGGCGCGGCGAGGACAGTTGGCGCACCTCTTCCTGTTCGCGTCGCTATTTAACGAGCTTGTGATGGGGAGAACGGCTCTGTTACCCCGGCAACCGAGGCGAACCCTGACCCCGAGGGGTGGCCACCTGTATATATTAGGATCACAGGCGTATGCAAATGTCTTTCCCCCCCCCGTCCCCCCCTTTCTTCTCAGTGTCCTTCTTGTACTGTCCGGGGTTTGACACGTGCGATAACAGTGGTCTTGCACCGAGGGACGGGGTGCGTTGTGGAAGGGCACTGAGGGGGGAGAGTGGGGTGGGGGGGGGGGGGGGGGCAGGGTCCATTAACTCTGGTGGAGGTGACAGTGGCCTGACTCTGGCTCAGGGCTCATAGCATCTGACCCTCAACCTGCAAAACAGCCCGGTGCAAGCAGCGCGCATCATTAGGACCGGAGCCTCTGCATCTTCTGCCTGTTAGTGCCCCATATTGTTCTTTTCTTATCCAGGCTTTTTAAACGTATTCACCCCAACACTGGTATTTCAAGTGTTATAGCTTAAAGGCACACGGCATAACATTTCACCAAATACAAAGAATAAAATACAAGAATTCATTTTATTACAGATAATGTTCATCATTGCAAAATACCTACAAAAATGACCAAACAAACATGTGCGTTGGCAGTGAGCAGCTCATCTCTTCTAAGACCTGACTTGTAAACTTTATTGGGAGGGGGGGGACGTCTCCAGCTCGTCTCCATGGAGATTTTGACTAAAGGCAGCCACATATGCCGTTAGGTCCTCATCCAAATACATTCTTTGTTCACCCACAGCTGGTCGTTAGGATCATGTGTTGCATTCCTAGCAACAGTATAATTGGGATAATGTTTATGTAGATGATGTAAATACTGCATATGATGCATCTATCAAAATCTTTATTACCTTGTATGAAAAACACTGCCCTCTAGTTAATAAAGTTATGAACCATAGATTTACAGGAAAGTCCTGGTTTACGAGGGGAATTCAAAAAGCATGTAAGAACTGTACAAAGACTTCTTGCGAAAGACGACAAAAGAGGCAGAATGTACATACAAACAACAGATTAACTACTATTATAAGATCAAGTAAAATGAACTATTATGGTGCTCTTTTGGAGAACAATAAAAGTAACACAAACATATGTGTGAGTGTTTTAAACAAACTAATCAAAAAGGGAAATCAAAATGCTGACATTCCAACTGAATTTCTAATAAACGATAGAACTTTGATCAATCGATCCGATGAAATCGCAAATCAGTTTAATCAATATTTCACTGATATTGGCCCTAAATTGGTTAAAGAAATAGTCAACACTAATCAAGTTGATGCTTTAAGCAAAATACCAACCACTGATATAACTATATTTATTCAAGCCACTGATGAAAATGAAATAATTTCAGTTGCCAAAAACTGCAAGACTAAGATGTCAGCTGACTGGAATGGACTAGACATGTCAGTATTAAAAGACATTATTGAATGTGCTGTAAAACCAATCGCTTACATTTTTAATCTTTTTTTTTACCATCGGGGGTTTTTCCAGAAGGAATGAAGACTGCAAAATTGATTGCTATTCACAAGGCTGGTGATAAACAGAAATTCACTAATTATAGACCTATTTCCTTTCTGTCACAGTTTTCCAAGATCCTGGAAAAGATATTCCATAAATGATTATTCAGTTATGTAGATAAGCAAAATATTCTTTGTGAACAGCAGTATGGTTTTAGACCTTAGCATTAGTGGACCTTGTAGAAAAAATATCAAATGCTATAGCCAATAAACAATACGCTGTTGGTGTGTTCCTAGTCCTAACCAAAGCTTTTGATACAGTGAATCATGAATTGCTACTTCAAAAACTGTACAGATATGGGATTAGAGGAGTGGCCTTTTCTTGGCTCCAGACTTATCTGAAGAACAGATCCCAGTATGTCCACACCAATGGCACTGATTCCCAGCTGCTGACAGTTACCTCCGGGCTGCCACAGGGGTCAGTGTTGGGTCCGTTTTTGTTTCTTATGTATATTAACAATCTTTGTTTAGTTTCAAACACATTAAGCTTTATTTTATTCGCTGATGACACAAACATGCTTAGTTGTGGTAAAAAATTAGAAACATTGATAGATATAGTAGAAAAATAATAATTATAGTTAAAGAAGTGGTTTGATTCTAATAAGTTAACCCTCAATTTAAATAAAACCAAATATGTAGTTTTTGGAAATCGTGCCATTAATGTGTGTAGAAATTTAAGAATAAATGATACTGAGATAGAATGAGTGAATGAAATAACATTTCTTGGAGAACGTTTACAAAATAAGCTTAGCTGGGAGCCCCATATAAACTACATCAAGGCAAAGCTATGTAAATCTCTTGCAATAATATCTAAAGTTAAAGAACTCTTAAATGAAAAAAACGTATATATTTTATACTGTTCCCTGGTTCTCCCGTACATGACCTATGGCTTAGAAGTTTGGGGAAACACTTACAAAACCAATCTTAATCCAATAAGTATCATTCAAAAAAGAGTGATCCGCATTGTGAATAAAGTGGCTTACAGGGCACATACAAATGAGCTTTTCATTAAACTAATAGCACTAAAATTGAAGGATTTGGTTGAGTTTAAAACAGCATAATGTATGTATAACATAAGCTATAACAAGTTACCTGTGCATATCCAGGGATTGTTCTAAAAACGAGACTTTTACTTTTACGTTTATAATTTCCGAAACGAAGAAATGTTTCAAAAAACATATGTGAGAACGAGTGCAAAGCAGCATTGTCTTTCTTTTGTTGGGATTAATGTGTGGAGTGAGTTGGACCGAGAGCTAAAAAACTGTAAAACCTTAATTCAATTTAAAATTCTTTTGAAGAAATCACTTATAAAAAAATACATTGAGAATGGATGCTAAGGATGAAAAATTAAGATGATAGATTTTTTCTTTCTTCTGACGATCTAAAAAACAAAAAATTGTATAACTGCATGCATAAGACATTGGCGGCTTTTACTGTTTATGTTTTGTAAATACACTGGGATAGGCGCAATAAGCTTTATGCCTATTCCATTTCAGACTTTATGTTTATTTATGTCGTCATCTGTTAAATGTTTAAATGTCTGAATAAAAATAAATCCGAATCTGAATCCAAAATGTTACGCTGTGTGCCTTTAAACATGGGGTACATGATTTGTACCATTTTCAGATGAAGGATGATGA
Source organism: Neogobius melanostomus (assembly GCA_007210695.1). Taxonomy (NCBI): domain Eukaryota; kingdom Metazoa; phylum Chordata; class Actinopteri; order Gobiiformes; family Gobiidae; genus Neogobius; species Neogobius melanostomus. Next base: position 1,897,100 of record VHKM01000240.1, on the reverse strand, counting down.
AGTGTGGTCAAAATGTGTCTGGACTTGTTTCTAGTTCTTAGAATACAACATGCACATTTTGGCCGGGTTCACTCATTCGTCAGACAACGAAAGCAAAAGCAAAGCATATGAAGTGTTTTTTGTTTTTTTTGTGTGGTAATCCTCGGGTAATCCTGTTTAATTTGGCTGTTTCTTTATGTAAAGCTTCGATCTGTACTTCCGAGATGCAATTGTATCATTGTTAAAACCCCAAACTGTCCTGCACATTTTTAAAGCTCGTTCTACGCACGAGGGAGTTTATCGAACAAGCTCTCGCTCATGTGCATAACGAGTAGCACGTGCAAAAGTGGATCAGCAGCAGAGTTATTTAGCATTACTCACGTTTACATTTACGTATCAGATTTGTGGCCCTTATACTATAATACACATCATTTGAAATGTTAAATCAGGTGCAATCTGGCTGCTAAAGAGCACATTTTAGCTTGCATTTGCTATTTATCACCTGCCTCGGTAAATGATTCCCAAGGTGGGTTCATCAGGCCGTTCTGAAGCCCATAACCACACTGTGGAATGAAACAGAATGTTCCCACAGTGTCGTAATATCAAATGATTAATAGTAATGTTGACTGTTGAGGCACCCAAAATTATGTTTAAGTCTATGTTCAAGCCCCCTTTATGAATGATATGTTCACTTTAAGCTGTTGTATCAAAATACATTTACACCACTATTAGTTTTAAAGGTGCATAATGCAACTTTTTATGCTAGAAAAAAAAAAATATTTGTGAGTGTTTGACCTTTCAGTGACCCAGCGGGCATATGAGTGGTAAAAAAAATAAAAAATAAACCCTTTGCTTTCCATCACATTGGTCTCAGGATCAATTGTTTTTTTCACGGTTCTGGTAGATTTTCACTGCTGACAGAGCCTCTCACCAGGAAACCTTAAAAAAAGACAATTGATCCCGGAGCGTTGTAGACAATGGGTGCTGGCTGCTCTGCTTTGCGACGACGACACTGGAGGCCGCCATTGCTGTAGTACCGCCATATACCCGCTAGGCCCCCATTGGAATGCATTGCACTTTAGACACGTTAAAAACAACTTTAATGCCCGGTGCCTAATTTTTTGGAACTGTCTAGAGCTAGATATTCCTCCTGTGATTACGCTGGGTTAGACACAACTAGAGGCACCGGGCTGGTTATCGTAGGATAAATTTTAGAAATCTCCTACTTAACGGGGGTCTGACTGTTAGCATTGGAGCTGCGCGAGCTACACGTCACGCAAGGGCCGAGTCTACAGTGAAGATCCCGCCCTTATGCCCTTTTTAGGAACAAGCTTCGTCAGAGCAGGGGAGGAGGAGTCTGTAAATCCTCCATGAATTCCCCCTCGAACGTGGTCATTATGGTAAACGGGGAGGAGTGAGTATTGACGGTCTATTAATAATATGTCTATGGTTGTAGAGGCCACCGTGATCGAAAGTAAAGACCAAAAGGTAAATTACGCACAAATATCAAGTTTTTTTTTTTCTTTTCAATCAAATAACAGAACTAATATGAAGGGAACAGTACGTACTCTTCTGGCACGGGATGCATTTGAAACAGTTTAAAAAAAAAAGCTTGAAACAACAGTTGCCGGTTCATTTGAAAGACAAACTTTTGTGGAGTCAATGTAAGCGCTTCAAACGTTCACCGATAATGTACAGTTGTTTTAAACGTTCTTCAGTTATTTCAAGTGAAAGATGACCCAACAGGTTAAATAAAACCATCTGCAGTGAAAAGTTTAGTGACGGATTGTAAAAAGCAACCGCTTCGTTTCAGTACAATGCTGCACATGCAGTTGCCAAAGTGAGCAAACACTGTACCTAAACTTTATTTTCCAGAGTTCATATCTTTCATGTTGCTACTGGACTTGATTAGCGCCGTGCAAAAAGGATTAGCTGTGTGCATTGTGCATGAATCCAAGGCCACACAGAACAAGAGCAGCTACAATTAGCTGTATCTGATATGCGCCTCTCCCCTTTCATCTCTGTACAGTAGCATGACCAAGAAAACAAAAATCCACTTTTAATTGGATCCTACTAATATGCCTGTGATCCTAAACAAATACCGCAGTAATCACATGCAGTAATGCACTCCGAGCTATGTGCCTCTTATAGGAGCTCGTAATTAACATCTTTATGCATGCTTAACAGGTTACAGAGCTTAAAATAAATATAGCACTGATGAATAGGAGAAACAATTGAAAGAAAATAATGTATTTTAATTGACGTCAAGAGACCATATATATGAAAAAATCATATTGTTAATAGTCCAAGGTTAAGTTTGAGTTATTTCTGCACTTTGCGTCCCACTTAAAGCATTTATTTGTAAGAACGCACTTTTCTCTCTGAGGCAAAGACCAGATAAAAACAACAAAGGGAATGTTGGGTTATTGAGGAAAAAGAAAGCGTTTTCAAAATGGCTCTATACTAGCGTAGTTATTCTAAAATGATAAGGACTAGGAGTGAAAAGTGAAAAGGCTTCCGTTTCCAAGTCTTCAGAAAGTACATGAAAATACATTTTGACATCAGACGTTCTTCTTTCGTGAATTAAGCGGGACAGTAGGAGGCGCTGGTGCTTCCTCATCGCTATACCCACCCACAAACAGAGCTTATTATGATGGATGGAGTAAGTTGCCAGGCCAGAAGCAGTGCTGCGGGGGACTGGCCTGGAAATTGGTCTCTGGGGTGGCTACCAAGAGCTTTTTCCACTTTTGGCCAAAAGACTTCAGATTTTAAACATGTGGTATTGACTCTGTGGACTCTATTGTCTGACAAAACAATGAAACGTTGCGACCCACAGCAGCGCAGCCTCCTGTCGCGGTAAAGTGGAAGGGATTTTTTAAATTCACAACGTGCCATTGTTGAGTGGAATAACTTGCGCTGTGTAAAGCCATCGTTGTCTGGTTCAAGAATACTGCAACTGTTTAAACCAAAAAGATACCAGTTTGAAACACTGTTCAAAAGTTCACTGTGGCACTGAAATACAGTAAAAGGTTTAGCCTGTAATATCCTTTGCACTATACACTATTTGGCCCATAGTGTCTATAGTGGTTTTATTCGTTTTATCAATCATTTCAAATAAACATGAAATCGTCACCTCACCACAAGATTGTCCCTGGTTCGATTCCCAGGTCGTTGGAGTCTTTCTGTGTGTGGAATTTGCATGTTCTCCTCGTGTCTGTGTAGGTTTCATGCTATACCACAAAAACATGTACAATATGTTCCCACTGGAGCCTGGACTTCTCTGAAAGAGAGATTCTGAAATCCCAGTGAAACTACAGATGAATTCAGGATGAAATCTTCAAAATCCACGTTTTAGAAGCCGTCTCTCTGGTGGTTAAGGCTGCAGCACATATGGCAGAACACTGTCCAGTCCTCAGTGCAGGGTTTCCACAAGTGCATTAAAAAGCATTAAATGAACTATGCCAAAATGAAGGTTTTAAAAGTCATTATAAGCATTAAATTGGATTCAAATTGGCAAAACTGGAAATGTATACTGTATATATAGAGTGCCTTGCGAAAGTACTAATACACCTTGAACTTTTGCACATTTTGTCATGTTTACAACCCTAAACATAAAGATTTCATTTTGAATTTTTTACTGAAAGTTCACACACAAGTAACAGACAACTGTGAAGTGAAAGCAAAATGATGCATGATTCTGTTATTTTTCAAAAAATAGAAAAGTGAAAAGTGGGGCGAGCATGACTTAATTCTTTGTGGAACCCCCTTTTGCTGCAATAACAGCAGCAAGTCTTCTGGGGTATGACTATAAGGTTTGCACATCTAGAGCTCTGAGGCCCTCACAGAACAGCTGGAATTATACTGAGAGTAGATTACGCACAGGTAGACTCTATTTAATGGTTAGGGCGGTATCTGCAGTCATTAGGAATGTTATAAAGGCAATTTAATGCACTACGAAAATGCTGTATGAATACTTATGCACGCCCCACTTTTCACTTTTCTATTTTTTGTAAAATAACAGAATCATGTATCATTTTGCTTTCACTTCACAGTTGTCTGTTACTTGTGTGTGAACTTTCAGTAAAAAATGCAAAATAAAATCTTTATGTTTATGGTTGTAAACATGACAAAATCTGCAAAAGTTCAAGGTGTATTAGTACTTTTGCAAGGCACTGTATATATATTTTTTCCTGAGAGACAGAAGCCACTCAATGACTATTTTTGCTGCATATGCACAAAAACTATTGTCTAAAACAAAACACTTTTCCGCCAAAGTTGTCCAATTTGGTTTGTAATATCAAAATGTCCTCTCTTGATTGATGTTTGACCGAGAAAGCCGCCCTGATCACTGCTGACCCTGCCCTTCAACTGCTCCCCTCAGGCAGAAGACACAAGGTCCCATCCACACACAAACAAAAAATGCTTGCAAACAAAACTTGATCAGTCTGCTAATGTATTTGAGCTGAGAAGAAGAAATGAGTGGAAGCAAACAGTTTGGAGGAGGTGTCACAAAGCTGAAGATGTTTTGCACATGAGGTGAAATATATGATTATGTTATAAAGCGGTGGTTCTAATGTGGCTTTGGGACCCACCATTACCCCAGGATGACAAGCTGCGACCCAAATAAAAATGTCATTTGTCATATATCGTATATAAAATATTGTATTGTCCACACATGTTTTTATAGACCAAGCAGTAGATAATCATTTAAGACTAAAATTATGATCAAAACAACATTCATTCATTTCATCAGACCCCAGTGTGTTTCCATGCCTCCGATGGAAAATATTGAAAAAAAATGTTTTCCCTGGTATAGGCTTGCTCACTTTGGGTTGCAGAATTCCCGGGATTTTTCTATGTTGTAAGTTTTCCAAGGGAATTAACAGGAATTCATGGGAATACATGGAAATTAATAGGCATTAATAGGGAATTAACACTGCACAGCTCCTACACAGCAGAGATGAAAAGTCTTAAAGAAATCAGGACAGTGTTTTAGGTTATGATCAAAACAAAGAAGGGCTTTTGGAAGTGAAATAGGCTCATTCCTTGTTTGTATCTATGTAACATATATAGCATTCATCAAGTGTGTGCAGTATTACAATATTATATTGTGTTTAAACTGTATAATTTGGGTCTGTTCTGTTTAATGCAGCTATTGGCTCCACCCACTCCTCACACAGTATGTCATGATCTGAGTTATAGTGACTTAAACCAATCACAGTGTGATAAAACCAATTCATTATATAAAACTTTGCCATTTGTCCCACCACTCATTAGAAAGAGGATTAAGCCGAATTTAGCTTTAGGAAAGTCTTTCCTCTCCTGGAACCGCCACCTTAACCTGAATGATCCTGGAGCTCTGTTGTCGGGGGCTTCGTGCCTCTGGTAGGGTCTCCCAGGGCAAACAGGTCCTAGGTGACGGGTCAGACAAAGAGCGATTCAGAAGCCCCTTATGAGAGACCAACCGGCCCAGTTAGAACCATGAGGCCGTCCTTCTGTGGACCCACCACCTGCAGGAGGAGCCATAGGGGCTGGTCCTATGTGATTTGGGCAGCTCCATCGGCTGCCCCCACGACCCGGCAACGGAAAAGTGGAAGAAAATGGATGGATGGAAAGTTGTCTTTGTTGGTCCTCACATTTGTGACATCACTCAAATGCATGTTTTATGGTTCATAAAACATCATTAATGTCTAACAGTTCACCAATTGTTTATTTCATTAAAAAAAAAGCAAAATGATCATTTTAAAGCAGAACTCATGCCCCTAGAGGCCATAAGCGCCATTCCAGGTGTCGTAGCATGTTGCGTTTTTTACTCATTAATTGTCCATGAGAGTAAATACTACGCTGACAGAAAAGAGAAAGGGAGGGAGGGCTATTGTACATCCAATTACACAATGGAGATATTTTTTTCACTCAAACTTGGCTGTAAATACCGTTTAAGTGGCGCTAGCCCACAGTTAGCATTGCCTGTTAGCCTGTTAGCTTCTTCTTCTTATTATTATTAGTGTGTATTGGGCCTCCGACCCGATGCAGGCAAAGATGCAATTGTGGTTTTCTGGCCAGAGACACCAGGGGGATATGAAAGACCCCCCTGTCATCCCATTAACACTTGTATTACCCCCAGAGGGACTACGAATAGAATTTATTAAAGGAACAGGCCACCATTTTTCCATAATGAGATATGTACTTACCTGAGCTTAGACGAGTTGATACGTACCCGTCTGGAAGAGTGTGGTAGCTTCCAACTTCACCCCCGTTTGGAGCTTTAGGAATATGCTGTGAGAGGCCAAATGCTAACAACATCTTTGGTTCTTTTGCTTGACTGAGGGCACGCACAAAGACCAGACAGGTATTGAAGATTTCGGGAAAATTTCCAGAAATGTCAGGAATTTTACAGCCCTTTGCGAACCACTGGGGACCTGCTTGTGCTTGTACATTTTATCGCACACTCACTATCATTCAAAATGTTTGTATGTCGCACCATTATTTGATACCCAGCTGCATTTCCTTTAACAACAGCAAAAATGTCAATCTCAAAAGTCGAACATTATCCAAATATTCATGAAGGATGGCTCTTATTAAGGTGGCAGCGGTGGTGTTTTTGTTACCTGGACTGAAATCAGATAAACAATGCAAAGCCCTTTTAAGGCGTATACACAGGAGTCCTGGGGGAAACGGATCTGCTGACAGCGCTTCGTTCGGCCGCTCTCATCTCACCCCCCCTTCTCTCTTTCTCTTTCTCCTGAAGCCGGACTCTGAGTAAGAGTTTAATTCTGTTAACAGACCGCTCTCCGCTCAGTGGGCCAAGCGTGGCTCAATGGGGCCTGATTTATGTGCTGACAGGCTGCAGAGGCTCTGTGCGCGCATCGGAAGACACATCACTGCTGGAAGCTAAATAAAAAATCAATGGGAGTGAGGCGGGTTGGTTAGGGAGAGAGTTTAACAGCGTTTTAACTCTCCGCTGACCGAGGCGTGGGGAACGGACATCGATTTTCGCCCGCCGCCCCTTACCCATCACCTCCTGCTCGGGTTTAATAAATCAGTTTTGTACGTGCGCGTCAGTGTGTGTGGCATCCGCGTCCGTCTCTGTCAAACGCAAGCAGGTAATGGAGATGAAACACCCCCCAAGATCGCAGCCACAGTCCGAGGTGGGAAGAGTTGCCAAAGATGGTGGTATTATAGGCCTATTTTAAAAGAGTATTGCATAAAAAGTAAACACTCAAAGCCCTATTTGAACAAGATTAGAATCAGGGACGTCGGTAAAACTGAAATTACCCCAGGACTTTGGTCATTTTTATGGGAATTTGCATGGGATCAGCAATGTCAGTAATTCACAAATTGTTACTGACTTTTATATGGAAATTATGGACAGATAATGGAACACTGACTAATGACGACAACCAGCTAACAATCAGGTTTGCTTATCTGAGCTTTGCTTTAGCGAGAAAAGCCATTTCTTACCGAAGGCTACGACGAACGACATTAGCATCACGTTTCTGGAATTTTGCTCATTAGACCGAATTTTCCTTTCTCCTTTAATCCGTTCGCCTTGAAAGAGTCCCCTCCGTCCGAAGTTTACACTCTAAACTTTGTGCCAAATGCACCTGAACCAGTCCAAACTTTCCCTCAGTGCCTCCATGTTGGTTTGTCTATAACGTTGCCATGACAGCAGGGCCGTACTTACAGTTCATGTGTGTGTAAGTAAGTGATTACGTGCTTTATTTGTCATTTTGTCAGGTGTTGGGTTATAGTCCTGAGCCGTTGCGACCGAGCGCGCCGCCATTGTGGGATAACCTGACCTCGGTGCTCCTCTAAATGGTGCAGTGCCTCCTGGGTTTGTCCCTGTTTCAGAACAGTGTTTCCGCACTAGCTCCTCCTTCCTCTTCCTCCTGCGCAGCTCCCTCCGCTCCACAAGTTTAGTTTAGTTTAGTTTATTTATTTAGAGAAACAGGGACAGTGTACAATAAACATTAACCTCAAAGGGAGAGATGCATCGTACCAGGTTATAGCTCAAGTGCTAATTTCCACCCGTAGTCCCTGGGCAGGCTGATGTTATAGTTAAATACATAAAAACATCACGCATACATGGATAATGGCATTTACATTGACCAAGTTCATAATAGTAAAAGCAAATCTTCACATGCACAACAATCAGATAAAAACTCTTATACACACCTTTCATTTAGGTCTACTCTTATAGACCTCAGAACACACACACACAAACATCCGGTCACATGTGGGTGCAAGTTTGATTTGACAAAAGCCATTTCTTTGCCAGGCGTGAGAACGTGTAAAAGTACAACAGTCTTTCACCATCTTCTCCTCTTGGTACCTTATTTTTTTCCTGTAGTGCGTCTTTGCAAAAAAAAATCCACCGCACCTCACAGAAAAACGATAAAGATGTACAAAGGTATCCTGAAAAGTCCAAATGCAAAAACACTGCTGTACCAAGAGAGAGGGAAGTTGCCTCTTGTTTACGTGTCGCCAAGATGACACACCTAATGTTGTAGTTTTTCTCTTTTATACTTTTTAATAGATAAAAAACAGCATTTGTGTTAGAGTAATGCTTTGATATAGCATTATATTATTACTAGCTTAAATAGGGACATACATATACGACATATCGATTCACACAGGACAAGAATTACCTGAGGACCTCGGAGTTTGCAGACTTACCCAAGGTAAAAATCAGGGGAATTTTTACTTTCCAAATTACTCTGAGGACGACAGTAATATTTACTATGGTAATAGTCCTTTGTGAATAGGGTTTAAAGACGTAAAAAAAACAAAGTCAAACTCCATAGTAAAAGTAAAAATGGGTTTTGTTTGTGGTTGTTTCTAATCAGATTTCAGAATCTCATTTTCAGTGGAGCCCTGGCCTATGAGGGAACCCCATTGTACATGTTTGTAGTGGTAGGGGATACCGGAGCAGCTGGCTGAAACCTACAGTACAAAGACATGGCAAATGCAAACTTCACACAGAAAAGGCCCCACGTGGCCACGGGAATCGAACCTGGGACAGTGTGCCTAAACGTTTGTTTGAAGTGTTGCCTACAATGTAACCAAATAGTTTTACGGGTGTGATCACAAATTTACCTGACTCGATTTGCCTCTCCGCATTTTTGTTATTTAAAAAAACAGATTAAATAAATGACTTTATCTTCTCACTTTGTTTGTATAAAGCTACGACTAATAACGAGAAATCGAGCTTTTTTCCCCACACACAAAGTTACTCAAATGAATGTGACGTACTTCCTTTGGCTCATGCCTTTAATTCCGGCATCCAGATGAGCAGGATACAACCTTCAGACATGTGTTACTCTCAATAATCAGCAGAACACCATGAACATGAATAATGCCTCTGCTTTACAGCGGCGAGAGAGACCTTGGCCAGGCTTGGGCATAACCACCAAGTCCCAAAATAATCTGTGGAGCATGTAAATATTGGATGGTCTCAAATTGATCACGTCCTGCATCGATCAAAGTATTACAGTGTTACATGTTATCTCGTGCAATCTGTCAATCCGCTTATTCTTTGCACAGTATTGATTTTTAATCCAAGGATTCTCTTTCCGCGTTAATTATTTATTCATCTCTTTCCACAAATTCCAGGGGACAATCAAGGCTTACTGAGCAACTGTATGGATATTGAGATTTGTGATCTGTGAGATTTGTTATGTTTGACCCGCCAGTGCTTTAAAGGCCATGGGGCAAAACCTGTCAGGAGCAGTGAGCGACCAGAATGCAGTCTCGAGAAGAGAAAACTTGGTAAACTTGAAAAAGGTTCTACCGTTGTTGAAACTTTTGAATAAAGAAAGAACATATATGCTTGAAATGAAGCTTCAGCGCAAATTCATTCTGGAAGACCTACCTGCAGCCTTCATTATCCAAACATCCAATCACGGCCCCATCTCGAGCTTCACCTTCGCCTCAGCCAATCACCGCAGCTGCTCATCCTGCTTCAGCCATTCACCAAACAGGATCCCCTTCTTAAGCTCCCCAGTCAATCACTCTGCCGTCGTGTCAACTGCCCACCCCGGGTCTCCTCCTACCACCACCAGTGTCCGGGCTCCGGGGGAAGATTCTGGCCATCATCCATCATCGCCATGTATTCCATATCGTTATTGCAATCTTCCGCCGGGATCTGAGCCCCAATCATGATCCATGTTCAATAAAACGTCCTAACACATTCTGTCTCTGAGTCTTTACAGGTTGAAATAATAGTACAATGATCCAGGTGAGTGACTAATGGTGGTCTGAGAAGTAGCATGTTTGTATCGGAACGTTGATGTTGCCACATTTAACCTACCACCGAGTGCTGGTAGTGCGCTTAGAGAAAGTTGACTGTAAAGAGCAATATAATTTGTACTAGCCATTATTATTTTTTAAATGTACATGGTATGCTTATTCCCGTTGAAAATCTATTAGACTTTAAGGATTATTATATACAGCGACAACTGGATCACTGTTGTATTCCAATTACTTAAACTAACACTGCTAGGATCGTTACCGCAGTGTATGCAAAAGCAGCCACACAAAAGCAAACGATATCCTGATATTTACAATAAGGTCATCATTAACCAGAGGACAACATGGCTTGTATGAAACCATCCAAATCATTCCCATTCCTCAGCATCATTACGGCTTCACACAGGCAGCTTTTGCACGTTACCGGGTACATAATGGAACATTTCCCTGACACTCATTCTCAGATAAATAAGCGTGCCGTTTCGGTGGCCTCTCACCCGAGCCGCGCCCCTTAGTGACTGGCATTCCCTGATCACCCTAATGAGGCACGGACACTATCCGGGGCAAGGGGGCACTGGCATTATCCCAACGTCTCCCCAAGTAAAATCACCTCCTCCAGCCAGCTCGCCGCCGTTCCGTCGCTCGCCGACAATTAACGGACCGAAATTATGCAAATAGTGGTGTGGATGCACAACACGGGGGATTTTTTTCTCTCCATTTGAGACAGGGAGGTGAAGTGAAGGGGGAACCGGGGTGGGGTTGGGAGAGAGGGGGGTATAGGGTAAGGTGGGGGGGGGGTATGTTGTCCACGGGGCAGCGATGATGATTAGTGGCATCAACCTATCCATCGTCAGGCTGATAGTGTTGTTTGGGTGGGACGGTGACAGGGGTAATTACCGTGGGGAGGTCAGGGTGGAGGTGAGGGGGCGAAGGGGGTGAGGCGACCGCTGCAGGGCCCCGCTGTCCCCCCCCCCGCCCCGACACAGACAGGGACACTTGCAGGTCAGTGTACAACAGCAGAACAGCCAGTGCCGCTGCTCATGTGCGCTGGGCATCAACGCTCCGAGGGGTCACAGCATCGATGCCACCGTGACCGGGTGACATTGTGTAGTATTTGCACCGCTGCGTTATTAATGTACTTAAACGAGAAACATGCGCTGACTTTTAATTCATCATCCTAAACCGATAGAGCTCAACCCCGCCCACTTCCTGTCCTATGGGTCCTGGAAGTGAAAACGCCATTTATTTCATCCATTGGCTTTTCTGGAAAAACGAAAAAAAACAAGAACGATAGCAGCCAACCTATGTGCTAACTCATGGATATAAAACGCAATATTTTAATTTGAAGATTTATCTTTTTTTTTTCTTTTTTGTGTGTATTTAATTCAAATATTTAATGTGACCTGAAAACCGTAGTGTTGCTGACGAAGCCTTTGAGATGAGAAGTGAAATTATTTAATGATGTAGAGTGAACTTTACTTTGTAAAGAGTAAGGTCTCATTGATCATTTAGAGCAGGGGTTCCCAAACTTAAGGACAACTCAGGACCCCTTCTGTAAAATGTGATTAGTATTTATAATAATTTAAGGAGTAAAACATATCAAATATAGTTTATCAATGTTATTTTTGATACTGTATTTTGACTAATTTCACTCAAATATATGGTTTTCAATCAAAAATGCATCAAATTCAATTTCAGAAATGTAAAAAAGATCATCTCAAAATCATCTGGCGACCCGCACTTCAGTGTCCCGCGACCTCCCATGGGGTCCCGACCCCCACTTTGGGAACCTTTGATTTAGAGTATGCTTTAATACTTAATAATAGCAGTTACAGTTACTCAGTTAAATTGTGGCAATTTGTGTCTACATTATTTATTTATTTTGAGTAAGCTTTACTAATCACAATTTACAGTGAACACTTCAACTACAGAGTGAAGAAGACTCAGGGACGTTCATCAAAGATATTTTATGTTTTCTTTTTTGTAAAATGTCCGCGGGATGGTCGGTAGTTAGCACATAGCTGATTGGCCTGTGTCATGCTCTCTGGGGGTCATTCATTAAGAGAGGTGATTAATAGTTAGTGCAAACTGAAAAATGAAATGTTATTTTGTGGGCATGCTGCACCTGAACATTTGGAATGATGTGTTTTACAGTAATAGGGCCACAAATCTAATATGTGAAAAATACAATGTTGCATGAGTAAAAAGTGTACAAATGACTGTGCTGCTGCTCCACTTTTGCACATGATACTCGTTTAGCAAATGAGAAAAATATATATTATATTTATTTATTGGGACTGGAGTATGTTTGTTGTTTGTTCACACACTCAAAACAACGTTATGTTCACTGAGAACGATGAGGAAGAATGTGCAATGTGGGGCGATGCCTGTGGGTCACGTTTCCCCATTCTTACAACAGACACAATGTAATAAATGTTTGGTTACTGTAACTATACATTTGCAGCGTGGGCTGTTATAGTAAAACATTTAACCTTCTTGACCAGATATTGTATAATCAAAATCACATTCAAGAGGAAAAGCACACTTTTCTTATGGATTTAAACAACTGGTTAAAATTAGCTGATGAAGCAGTTACTTCCAGGACTGTTGCACTGACACTGAAACAGAGTTTATACAAGAAGCAGCAAGTCAAATCTAGTGCTTTTTAATGCCCAAACACTATATTTCAATGCCACAAAAATGGGTGACTTTTTAACAAAAACATGTTTTAGTCAAAACTTCAGCTGAATACTGTATGTTTTAGACCAGGGGTGTCCAAACTTTTTTTCATTGAAGGCAGCATATCGAAGAGTATACGAGGTAGGGGGTGGTCAGTGCAGTGAAACATTCACCTGGGAGCTTTTAAGAGATTTTTTTATTTTTTTTACTGTGACTTTTATTTGGGCTTGAAACCTTGATGCCAGCTTTGTCTCACAATAGTTGCTAATTTTTTATTTATTTTATTCATGTGGAATGATTAGACTTCCAGTATAAATACTATCTCTGGAGATGTGTGCCAATTCAACAAGCAGGGCCTGGATCGCCTATGGCCCTAGGCATCGGCTACCCAGGCATAGGTGACCCAAGCGGCTGCCTAGGGCACCATCTGCTGAAGGGGCACGGAATTGCGCTTTAATTCTTTAACACAATACTCCTGCCATTGACAACATCGCTGATTTTCGGACATAACTTTGGTCCTTCTACACCTCCGGGGAGCCTCCAATGTAACTGTTGTGCATGTTTTATGATGCACATGCTCAGATTTTTTTTTTTTTTTTATCAATAGATAAACATAATAAAATATAATAATGATAATCATAGTAAAACAAAATAAAACTAGCCTTTTCCATATCCAAAGTCTGTCCAAAAGGATTTGAAAAAAGTATAAATAATAAAATAAATATATAGCATGCTATGCGCCAAATTGGCTAGGGCCACCCCTGTCAACAAGATGCCTGAGGGCCACCAAAAATTGGTCTGAGAGCCGCATTTTGCTACCGGGCCGCACTTTGGGCACCCCTGTTAGAGCATAATTTTGGTATTTTAACCTTCATTTTTATGGTTATTCATGTTCTCTATTTCAATTTTCAAACAGAAAAGCATGCCCAGCAAAACCTGCAATGTGCATTTTCACTTTAAAGGCCCTGCTGTTTTGTTTCCATTTAATGAGTCAGTGAGAAAAGTTCAGTCTGTTCGATGTCTCTCAAAATAATTTCCAATGCCCCTCTACCATCCCGGGTTCGTTACCGGGAGGAGTTTTTAAGCACAACCTTAAAAAAGGAGCAAAGCGGGTACTGTCACGGTAAGGCTTACAGTCAAATCCAAGTTCATGACTGACAAAAATCAGTTACAGGGCCTACAGGAAATTCACCAACTTTACTGAAATCATATAACTAATTGAAAAATACTGTATGTAGTAGCAATTATACACAGCAGAACATCAATTTTGACTTGGACATAATCTCTCTTCTTCATCTTAAACTTCCATATTGATAAACAAGGTGATTTCTTCAACTTATATTCTATATATTTAAAGACCATGGCCACAAACTTTTTATTTACCATTGCAATGCATCTGCTACTCCCACATGAAGCCAATAACCGTCCTCACGCGCCCACCTCTTAAACCTTATAGAGCGTACATTAGACACAATAGCACTGCTTTGGGATACTTCAGCGCTGATATTTCATGTTCTATAATCTGAATATTAAAGTCTGTATATGGAGACATAAGTAAACATTGCTTCATGTTGCTTGGAGCGCTCTCAGCTTGCTGCATGGGGACATAAATAAGGTATAAACAAGACACAAGGCACCATTTTTAGCTAACAAATCAACTGCGCCATAATAAATGCGGCTTGAGTCAGGGGCGTCGGACTGAGGGGGATAAAGGGTACCGTTTACCCGGGGCCCAGTACAAGGAGGGGTCCCCAAAAAGCTTGTTCAGTGCTTGAAATTATTTAAATAAAACGGCCTATCACAGAGCACACTCACCACTATGGAAAACTAGCAAACACCGGTGGATCATACGGATATTCTTCACAACTTTTCGCTGGTGACACAAGATGAAGTAGGGAAGCTGAGTTTCAATGAGGCTAAATAGATGTACGGACGCGATGCTCCTCAATGCTCCTCTGCATTGGTGAGTCTACTTCTACTGGTGTAAATGGTGAGTCCATTGACCCCACAGTTCCCAGTTGTTAACTTTAGCAGCACACAAACGACTCCTTTATGCTCTCAAATCATTGTACTTTGGGTAAACGCATTGTTAGGTAATAGTCTGCTGTTGACGTTATGTAGCTATTGAGGAAACCTCTGCCTTGTTGTAGCTCTGATGCTCTGTGAATAAGTAATGCTAGTTCCATTGGTATTTGCTGATATCTGGTCACATGCTTCTTTTTAGTCTGACAAGCGGTACTAAACGCATTTTAGTAGATCTGATAGAAAGAAAAACAAAACAACACAAACACAGTGTGCAACAGCCCCACCTAGAGTTTACATCACCAGTCGCCACTAGCCTGATAAACCACACCCACTTATTTTCTGCGCGGAAGAAGGTGGGTCTGGACACACATGGTAAACAAGTTGCTGATTGGCGGCTAAGGCCTGGTCGAACCAATCACGACCGTCACAGAGAATTGACAAGGTTACTGCTATGTTGTTAGTTCAATTAACAACATTAACATTAGCCAAAACTAATCATGGATGAAGTAGTCGAGGATTTTGCCTCCGCGTGCTCGTGAGTTTATATTCAGTTCATATTTTGTGAGTTCTGGACTACTGCTGTCGTCACGTCCGCTAATTGCTAATTGGTTTATTTCACTGACGTGTGCGTTAGGCCCGCCCGTTCAAACTGCTCCAATTGCTCCGTGACCAGACTAACTTCCCTGCGTGGAATGGACAGGGAATAGTAAGGCAGAGCCAGGCAAAGCCGCCACTGGTTGGGGGTAACATATTACAAGTAACAAGTTACAAATATATATTACTTTAACAAAATACAGGAATATATTACTCATTACTATTCAAGTAACACGAGTTCCAACAAAAAACTGGCAACCTCCCCCAAATAAAATGCAGCACCAAATCAAGTATAAGATCTGCAGATTTCCAGCAGCTAATGTTGTCAAGTCAGTGATATTATTACTATTTTCAGTTAATATTTTGCCAAAAGTAACTCAGAAGTATCTCAAAGTAGTGTAACTCAGCTATATTTTTGAAACTGTAACTACTATCTATAACAGGGATCTCCAACCAGTACCTCAGGAGCTATAAGAGCAAAACAAAGTGATTTTCTTTGAAATGTCATCTTGGCTACTAATTCTCCTGGGCGAACTCCACCTATGTCGCATTTTAAACAAGTGTCTGTGCGGCATAAGTAGCTCATCAGACTTTTTTTGTGTAAAAGTTGGATACTCTTCTTCTTCTTCTTCTGTGGTTCTCCCCGAGTTTCTTTTTATCCACCTGGGTTTTGGATTTTTTCCTCGTCGTGTCGGAGGGTCTAAGGACAGGGGACACCCACTCTTCTCATCACCACCTGTTGCCGACGCTTACTTGGACATTATGTTTGCCTGGATACTTCATTTGCACATTTGAACTTTACATTGTCTTGTTTATTGTTTTGTTTCATTGCTTTAATGTTGTGATATCTGGTTACACAAAACCATTTATTGATTGAATTTTAAAGTGACTTGCTCAACACTGCTCAAATTATACTTCACCAGGTACATTTTTGATGAGGGGAAACAACCTTATAACATGGATAAAAGCTCCAAAAATGTCGATTATGCATGACAGTCTCCTTTAAATATTTGGAGAGCAGCCAAACTGTTGTAAAAGTGCTTCCTCCGTAGAGACACAGCCTAGCGAAGGGAAGTGACAGCACCGCCAGGAAACCGCGCACGACCCGCTGTGAGCACCATAGAGCGCTGCAGTCCTGTCACCACCGTGCCTGCCTCTGTAGCCGCTTTCTCTGCAGATAAAGCCATGTTGGAGCGCCCGGATCTGAAAGCGTTCGAAGCAGATTGGTTGTGAAAGGTGGCTCTCCCCGTTGCTGCTGCTTTGAGGCCGGTCGATCGATTGTTTGCTTCCTGAGATCCCCGTCAAGCCTCGTTACGGCACCGCACTGCTCAGTTAGCGTCCGCGATCTGGCAGGTAACTATTACAGCGGTGCAGCTCACAAGCCTTCATCACTATGTTTCAGAGGATGCCGTTGTTTTCTCTACGTCTCTTGGAGTTGCCTTCAGTTCAAAAGTATGTTACATTTGTGTTGGGAAACTTTGCAGGGTCCATTGATATATGAGTAAAATGGATTAGTGCATACATCTTCTTTTGGTTGCTTCTAGGGGATAGCGGTGGCTTGAGCCTATACACACACATTGTTTAGCCATAGCATTCGTGGGAAGATTCTTGGACTTAGAGGAAGATAAGAATAAACGCATGCATGCAAGCAAATAGTTTTGGTGCTAAGACCCGAGTAGAGAACGAGCGTTGCGTGTAAGGTACTGTGTGGTTGAAGCCTAGAGACTGGTGAAAGAGAAAGTGAAAAGATATGAAGAAAAGAAAGATCATGAGGACATGGGGCTTCAGTGGTCTTTCAGGTGGAACCAATCGTCACACTTGATGACTGATTACGACCGCTTTCTAACCTCTCTGCCACAATTGAATAAATACTTTTCATGGAGTACTTAGTTCTGACATGTGCAGTACATCCCCAAAAAGTGTGTTCAAGTTTCTGGAGTTCATACGCAAATACAAATACGTCGATAGGTGTGTTATCTAAACTTCAGGAGCAGGACCAAACCTCACGTACGCCTTTTCTTGTCTCCTCAACGTTTCCGTTTACGTGCCCCTCCCTCCCACCCTTATTTATTCTCTACTTTAATTTCTCCTATCCTTTGGGTCAGTGGGAATGAAAGCCCGAGAGCTCATCATTGTCTCCTACGAAGCCCCAAAACTCAAAATCATTCGGCTTCAAATACAGACATATACGAGGGGTCGTGGCCTAGCCGAGGGGGACTGAAAACCTCTCATGGGAATTACAATTTTTGGTGGACTATAAACATATTTATCACACGCCAATAAAGTCAAGTCAAAGTCAGGTCCAGATGGATGTTTTTTTTTCACAGCAAATTGTTCAGTAGAAGAGAAAAACGGCAGTCGTTGCTAACGTTAGCATATGTAGCATGAAGCTAACGTTAGTTCCTTGGTTAGCATTGTGCGTTGTTTAAGGTTTTTATGGACTGTTGAACCACTTTGCTCCTCTCTATGTCTCTGTATTTCTATTTTGTTGACAAATATATTCATAATTCAGCATTTGATAGCCTACCGTATGTATCTATTGTCATCTTGTTTGACGAATCAAGTTTATTTCACTTTAATTTGAAGTTGTGGTCCTTGTGAGTGAATTTTAAATTAATTCAAATAGTTTTTGTTTTCCTTTTTGTTCGGTCCTCTAGATGAGCGATTGTTGAGATTTGATTTGGGACACAGTTGCTTATATTTTGACCGTGCTAAATTAGATCTGGCCATTAAAAAAACAAAAAGAAAATGACAAGCCTACACTGATTCTCAACGGCCCTTAATGAAAAAAGGCATTGAGAGATGTAATGTGGCATCCAGACCACTGTGTCTCGTCTTTGTCATTCCAAACTTTTCTCTCTTGATTACATAATGCATGAGAATCAGTGCAATTATCGTAGACCTATTTAATCACATGGGGTCATTCACCATGACATTTGCTCCACATTAGGTTCAAAGTTGTATTTTGTTATGAAGCTGGCCTATTTGCGCGCTTTCAATTAGAACAATCTGGCTTCGTCTCATGTCTGTACACAACTTCTCGTCATTAGGTCCACCCCGGAATTAATCTCACTAAATATTTCATACAGATGACTCTTTTTTGCCTGTACTTTCGATTGGCTGGCTCGTCCCGGGGCCACGTCCACGTTCACTCCTTCGCTCTGCCCATTAACTTCAATTAGCATGAAGGTTCATCAGAGCCGGACGCCCGTGTCACGCGGCTGTACCCCGCCACTTACCCGATTACTCTTAATGGGCCAAAATACGATAAACAAATTCAATTATCCCTGACCTATTTCCATTGGCGAGGTTATTATTCATGTCATCTGCGAAGTATGAAAATGAGTGGCTCTAATTACCTCCGCGTCACGTTATGTATGGACAGCCTATGTAAATATATTCAAAGTGATGAAGTACCGCGCATTGTAAAGGCCAGGGAGGGAGACGAGCACCCCCCATCGCGTCTTCATCGCCGGCCCATCAATTCTTCAACAAGAGCGGGCTTCATGCTCTGGTATTGATGACAGTGTAGCGGCAAGAAGCAGAGGCAGCGCAGGCTCTGTGGACTCCTCCGGCAAACGATGAAGACAGATGGACGCACATTTAATTAAATCCACACTTTGACTATATGAAGATTGAGGGAGCGACTGATGATGAATGTGTGTCTATGGGCGTATAATCAAAGGCCTTGTTTGGGTGCGGGAATTAGGGGAGGAACGATGCAATTGGTGAAAAATAAGCAGAGGTGTCTCTATTATAAAGGAAATAGTTTTAAAAAATCATTTTGGAATCTGACATATTTTCGACATGTAAATGTAGCTTTGTGTGTCCTGCACTATTGTGGTGTCTGTTTTAGGGCTGCAATGACAATGGGAAAGTCTTGAGTGTAATGCAGTTAGGGTTGCAAAATTCCCAAGGGAATTAATGGGAATAAACAGGGAATTAAGACACTAAACAATGCAGGTTTAGGACAGTTGTGTTGTGTTTTGACCAGACAATATGGTCCTCATACTTCTTGTATGGGTCTTGGGTGTGACATCACTCAAATGCATGTTTTATGGTTCAAAAACATAATGGGTAGCTAATGGTTCACCAATAGAACATTTTAAAATATGTTCATGCAAATATCATGCATTTAAGCATTTTGCCAGTTTTTAATTTTTGCAAATTTCCAAGCTAAAGTTCCCTTTGAAAGTTTGCGGCAAATATATTGGGAATTTGCTGCCCCTTTGCAACCCTAACTGTACTGCAATGTCCTTTCCTAAAACATATCCTGCGTCCAAGGTAATGTTTGGATGTTTAGCTCTTTTCTGACGTTTGGTGAGTTCATGTCCTGTGCGAAGCTTTTATAATTTTCAAATAGCAGATATTATCACTTAAAGCATTTTCATAGGCATTATTGATTATTTTGGACAAATTTCCCAACAGGGACCATTAAGGCTAAGGTGTACTTATCTTGCCTCTGTCACGTCATGCTGGACCCATCCCAAAAAAACCACAAAAAAATCTACTTTTTGTTAGATCATGTATAAGCCCTTTGTCCATTCTCATACCTGTGTGTCTTTGTCTCTGTTCAGAATGATAGCACTTCTTATTATAGTCTATGTACAAACATAATTTACTCTTATACCATTCGCAACTGTGCAGTGTGAACATAAGAGAATGTCCTCAAAACTGCATTGGCTATGGCTCATTTTCTCAAAAAGGTTTCTCGTATGCTACTGTCGCTGTAACACGTAGAACACCTAGTGACATTCATTAAGGTGGTTTGTTAAAGCGTCAAAAACAAGTTTATTCTCAGATGCCACAAGACGGAGTTCTTATTTATGGTCATTTCTATGTAGGGAAAAATAAAAGTTATGAGGAAAAAAAACATCCAGTGAAGTCGTGCCGCTTTTACAAATAGTCACTAATGGTGGCTCGCAAAGACATAACCTAACCTGACTTTATTGAGGTTAAGTTGTACTTTGTCCCTGTATAGACATTTGACTCATCCTTCAACGTCGTTCACCGGTCAGAAGCAGTGGGCCATCGCAGTGCAGCGACCCGGGCAACCGATAACCAATGGAGAATTAACCCTGGGAAAAAATAGCTTTGGCAAAAATGACTTAAAAGTGCTTGAATTGTAGGGATTGGGGCTGATTTTGAGTAGGTTTAGACTTTACTAGTGCTAATAGAACAACAAAGATTCATCTTGCCCTTCATTTTTTTTTTGTCTCATGTCAAGGGTTTTTTGTCTTATTTTAACTTATTTAAGTAAATTTCTCTTATTTTAAGCACACACTGATGCTTGTTCCTTTGGCAATCTTATTTCATGACAATCCAAACTCAGCTTTAATTGTCTTAATTCAAGCACATTTCAAACCATGTATACAGTTTAAGATAAGATGGCAATATTTCTCCAGTTGAAATAGTCTGTCTCTATAACCGGTATTTATTTCCTGCATATTGCTGTGTGTGATTTGCTATACATTTTTATTTAGACCTATGGATGCAGGTATAAACACCTTTCATTGTACGTTATTATGACTAACTAGCAAGAACAAACGTCCCTTCTTCATCTGAGAAAGTTACAAACTCCTGAAATCATTATCAGTTTTTAAAAAGTCCCACGTTGTAATTGTAACACATTTAATTTGAAGTTATTTTTAACGCACTCCAGTGACTTGAGATTTACCACTACATAAGCCACACACAGACACAGTATCCTACAGGATCAGATCAGTGGCGCTGCTGGAGAGTTCGTGGAAAAGCGTGAGCGCCCTCTGCTGGTGCTCGCCGCGCCAGCGCTCCCTCCCGGGCCACACAGAGCCCACACAGAGGAGAGGGGTTAGAGGGCTATCTGTGTCTTCAGTATGGAGAGGTCTTGGAGAAAAAGCACGGTCCACTTTCTTTGCTCTGTTTCCAGAATGAAAGTAAATATTTGTACTTTTTTTTTTTGAGCCGTATAAGAACACACTTGATGTGAGCTCCACTGAGGATGCCTTTATCTGCTCCTATCCCTGCTGTTTGCGTGTCCATTTATATACTCTCCGTATGTGTGTGTGTGTGCGTGTGTGTGTGTGTGTATGTGTGTGGTGACAATGGCAGCGTGTACATTTCTTCCCCCGCTGCTGTGTGTCTCCGAGAGTTCACCGACTCTAAAAGGATCGATGAAGGGAGGAGATTCCGAGCCAATTATTTTCAGCTTAATGGTCCCCGGGGTGCAGGGGCGCAGCAACAAAACCAAACCGCCTTCGAGACACATCAATTCGGGGGGACTAGCCCGCCGCTCTGCTGTACTGCTGCCACAATCTGGGCACCGGCTCGGCTCGGCTCGCGCACACCAGGGACCCCCGCGCGGCAGCTGGGAAGTGTAGTGTACAGAGAGAGCGAGAGAGAGAGGGGAGACAAGAAGACTGTCCTATCAGCATCAGTGGACCAAGACGATGATGGCGAACAGAGGCGCCCAAAGCACTCCTGTAAGAAGTCACCGTCAGCTGTTTCGGGGGGTTTTGACGGGTTGCATTTGTACGTTTGGCCGCGACATCACATGGGAACGCTGGCGATTTTGTTTGCAGTGGTGTGAGGGTTTCTTTCTTACGTGTGCAGGGGAAAAAGCACCTGTGGTTTCCATAATGTTTCTTACACCTTGATTAATCTCACATCTCATCATCGTTTTAAGTCGATGCCACATCATAGTAACAATGAATACTTTTAATTATAAAAAACGGCTTGGACTTCTTGAAGCTTCACATCACCATTCCTTCCAGAAATGACCATTTGTTTATATTAGTTGAAGGGTTGTTCATATTTCCCTCACCTTTCACTACAAAGGTTTAGTCAAACTCCAAATGATGTTGTTTATGCAGATAAGTCGCCTTGGTATTCACAATCTCTTGTTTCAGATTAGTCCTGGCCTCTGTTGGGTTCTTGTACATGTTTTTAGTGGCACGGAAAACCAGTGAACCTAGAGAACCTAGAGAACACCATGGGGAGAACATGCAAACTTCCAGACAAGGGTCAATCACTCAAAGTGTATTAATTTAACACCAGGAAGGCCAAAGTGCTTCACAGAAAGATACAACAATTTAAAAACACAACATGATCACATCCTAGACATAATTCAGAGCCTTATAGGTGTTAAAGCCAGTTTGAAGGGATGAGTCGTTAATCTGGACAGATCCGTGAGAACACGTAGACTAAGGGGCGCGGCAACAGCAAAGGAACGATCGCCCCACTGTTTGTAGCGGGACCTGGGCGCTTCTAGAACCACTTGATCGGAGGACTGGAGAGCTCTGCTGGGGCGATTACAATCTGTCCATCAGAGGACCGTTGACAAATTGTGTGAAGGGAAATAACGTTTTTAAGTGCAAGTCAGTATGCGAGTGATGCGGCTGAGGATTTAGTACATATCAGTCCGTGCAGTTCTTCCACTTCCTTCCTTAGAATCGACTTTAATAGTTACATTTCATTTCAACATTGCGGCTTAAGTTTTCAAATCCAAAGAACCACACCACACAGGAGTCTCAGAAGGTCTCAAAATTGGTAGAATAAACAAAGAGATTGTATGTTGTGTTGTGGAGTAATTCATGCAGATTCCAAAAACAACAGTGTTGCAGATGAGAGATAAGATGGGGAGAGAGGAAATGACACCTGACAGAGAATACAGCGAAAGTAAAGGCACATCAGACGTCGCTATCAGAGCAGAATCAGAGCTCCCTTTAAAGCGCCTCACTGTGGCCTGCATACATTCATTCATGTGCACTCTCTCTCATTGTTTGAATGGAATAAAACGTGCTTGTCTCTTGTGATAATTATCTTAAAAGATTGGGGAGGTGAAGGCGCTGCAGCAGTTCCCAGGTTGCGGAGCAGCGGGACGCTCGCTTGTTTAAAGCAGTCCCACTGGGCGGCTCACAGGCACTGTTCAATGAGGCGCCGCTGGCGACACTTTCCCCCAACAGCTTAGTGCTCATCAACTATTTAGATATGCACTTAACGCTCCTGGCGAAGGGAGCGGGCAGCAGCACCGCCAGGAAATGCTTCAGAACAATAGATACAGAAGCACCTAAGACAATACTGTGGGGAAAATGGACTTTGGGTTTCAGAGGCTCTTCTGTGGTCAGGATTTAGAGCAGAGAGACAGGTGTGGGTCAGACAGCTGCAGACACATCATCAAACTGTTAAAGTAGCTGAAGTGATCCTCAGAGTCAATGGACCAACAACAGGAAAGTGTGCTGTGAGTTGCCTCATGCTCCTTGGTCTGCACTACAATGCAGGTTCTCTTCCTGTTCATTTGTTTTACGCCGCTTTTGAACTCAACGAACCGTGAATGCATTGTCAATACTTACCACCCGGTGCACTGCCATCAGATGAACCGGCCTCTCAGAAATGTACTCTTTTCGGGCATATAAATAATAGATATATTTTGCAGCATGTTAAGTCTTGTCTTTCTCAATGAGACAAACCACTTGCAGATCTTTATATGTTTTCATGGTATCAGACATTTTGGATCTACTGTATATAACACAGATGCTGCAGTATCGGACGGCATGGTGGCGCAGTGGTTAGTGCCGATTCCCACCTGGACGGGGCCTTTCT
This sequence comes from Neogobius melanostomus, assembly GCA_007210695.1. NCBI lineage: Eukaryota > Metazoa > Chordata > Actinopteri > Gobiiformes > Gobiidae > Neogobius > Neogobius melanostomus. The sequence continues at coordinate 1,872,995 of VHKM01000240.1, read as the reverse complement.
GTGTGGAGTTTGCATGTTCTCCCCGTGTCTGCGTAGGTTTCCTCCAGGTACTCCGGCTTCCCCACCACTAAAAACATGCACCAAAGATGAATCCTCCAGCCAGGTGATTCTGACCATCAGCCTGGCTCCACATCTGGAGATGGGCCCCCTGGCGCGGTGCGGCCGCTGCCCACTGCTCCTTATGGGTCGTCCCAGCCGCGTCGAAGGATGGGTCAAATGCAGAGGACACAAATCGTTGTACAGCTGTTGTATAATGACAAATAAAGCAACATAACCATATCTCAAGGGCGGCACGGTAGTACATCGATTAGCGTTTGTGCTTCACAGCTAGAAGGTCCAGGGTTCGATTCCCACCAGGGACCAGGCCTTTCTGTGTGGAGTTTGCATGTTGTGTGTCCGCGTAGGTTTCCTCCGGGTACTCCGGTTTCCCCTACCACTAAAAACATGTACAATAGGTCAGGATGTATGAGAGTGTGTTTGAGAGTGTGCATGTGGGATGACGGATGAAAATTAGTCCAAGGCTACAATCCGGTGTGGCTTGTTCATTAACTTGCACTGTCCCTACCAAATAAACCAATATCTTGTCTGATTGTGTACTGTATTCAATTTGTCAGCTTCTGTTGAGAAAATATGTCTTTTTAACAGTTTATCTGCGTGGCCATTCTGTGTGGGGTTTGCATGTTCTCCCTGTATCTGCTCTGGTTTCCCTACCACTATAACATAGGTTAATCCCTCACCCAGGTGATCCTGACCAACCTGCCATTTCCCCAGTGGTATTGACAAATGGGTCAAACGCAGAGGATACATTAAATGACACCTTAACCATAATAATCATTTGCAGCAAAGAATGACAATAACATGACAGTCCTACTTAAATGTTTTAGAGGTAGATGGATACTGAATTGTACCTTTCTCACGACTCACAGTAGGAATCATTTTTCTTTATTTTATTTTTTACAGTACTGCTGGTTGCCTGTGAGCTATTCCCCGGGGCATAGCTGTGAGGTTTCTCTCTCCCTCTCTTTCTGGTGGAAGACGGTAAATCCACACATCACCTCCTTCTCTCTGCTCACCTCTCAGACTGCTCCCTCCTCCTCCTCCTCCACCTCGGTCCTTCTCCATCTCCATCCTGTATCCCCAGACTCCCACCGGCAACTCCATGAGGGGTCGCATGATGAATGAGCAGGCAGTCAGCAGGACCTCGCCGGCTTCCCTCCCCACTCGCGCGCGCGTGTGTGTGTGTGTGTAAGCGCGTACGTGTGCGAGAGGCCCCGGTCAGAGAGTGATGACCGCGACTGCCAGAGAGATCACAGTGGGATTCATTACTGCGACAGACAGGGCCGCCGACGAAACACTATGCCGTATACGGGCCACTGTGCAGTTTGACAGGCCCTCCACTAAAATGGCGTCTGAGGACTTGCCGGGTGCATACGTGTGCACGCTGGGTTATCGGGTGTGTGTGCGCGGTTTGATAAATTATTTACATCATTGGGAAAGCAGCGTCGACACTGTTTACGCCCGCACCTGCTCTGCTCAGTGCTTAAAAGATGATTTATGTGTTATGGTCACATCGGATTTCAGCGACTATTGGTCCGGCCTCTTTTGGGACACAAGGCGCTGGTTACAAAGTGCCGCGGGCTCGTTTGGGAGAGGTAGAGGCGGCATCATATAACTGGACCAGGCAAACTCCTGTCCAGAGAGCTGTTATAGCAGTTTGTTTGCTCTTACACTTCGATGAGTTATGGACACGCACAGGGAGGCCGCGCCGGCAACGCGCGCCCTGAAAGTTGCAACGTAAGAAGCCATCACCAGGATAGGTTGACACTGGTGGAAGTTAAAGACCCTACTAATACTCAACTTAGGAAGAGTTAACTTCCAGGTTGTTTTACGTGTTTACAGAGAATAGAGGAAATCTTCAAAGCACCAAACTGGGAGAAAAAATATGTTTCAAGATGACTTTGCAAGACGTGACACCCTTGGGGAGTGTATGGATCATATTCTTCATCCAACAAAGGTGCCAAGTAATACAGTGTTTTGTCCAATACATGCCAGAAATACAAACAGTGGTAATTAAGGAAGAATATGTTTTTTAATTGTGACATGTTCTGGTAATACAGAAAATATCACACTGCTGCAAACTGGTGCCTAAGCAAGATCATAATAATAATGTGTTAATCTTATATATAAGATCATGTTCCAAAATAATGACTAAAAGTAGGTAATGTGTTCAGGATTTCAGATTATTTTGTAAAAGCAGATCCTAATTGTGTCAGACAGCAAGAAAACCAGGGTGATGAGGTCAAAATGGTGCCATTTCGCTGGTTGTTATATTCTCACCTCTCACATACAGAGACCATCCACTGGACGTAAAGCAGCAGGGGATGCCATCTCCAGTGTAGCCCTGATGTAATGGCTCATTGTGTTTTGTTTGTGGACTAGATTTTTTAAATTCCAGATTTGTGTAAAATCTGTACTGACAGCCAATCTCCAAACTTTGACTCTCATTAATTGAGAACAAATGCCGTAGTGACATTCAGTTTGAGTTGCCGTTGCGTGAGCGCGTCTCTTGTACAGTGAGCAGATGAGACAGTGTCTTAGCCTGAGATTGCATCATTTCTCCCTGTAGTGTCTCCCATGTCCCAGATATCTGTCTCCTGATGCAGACGGGTGTCACAGCCGGATTTACATACCGCCCCATCCACAGACGCCCGCGGTACGCGCCACACACCAGCTCAATATTTCATAGCCCTATGAAATATGCCGAAGTGTGTGCACGGCATCTGCCATCTTTGGGGCTTTGCAGCCCCCAGGAGGCCCGTTTGATCTGTAATTGGGAAGTGTGCTGAATTAATCAGCAGTTTATCCGCTTTTTAATTGAAATAACACTTTCAAAAACAGCAATAACACAGAGAACAGTGCCACTGATCCTCCTCTATTGTCTCTCTATTGTCAATTTCATGTGTATGCTCCGTAATGGCCCACTGAGATTCAGGAGATCTACAGCAGTGACGAGAATCAGAATCAGAGCCGGTAACAACAGAAATGTCTTATGGTGAAACAAACTCTGTTTGACTGCTCCGCTGAGAGCTTCCTCCCTGATGCATGTGCTTTGTCTCGTGTTTGCTATTGTGATTCCTCGTTAGTTTATTCATCTTCACACAGTATGCAAATATCCCATAAGGGTGAAGTGTTTCCCCAATTATGTAACAAAATGTTCTTTTGTTGACGAAGTGTTTTTTAGACACAATCATGTGACTGTATAAATCTCAGAGTTGATATGGCCACCTACATATTCATTAGTACCATTCTCATTTACTGGACCTCATCTACTTTATAAAGTTTTTATTTTATTTTCATCTATATTTTTATTATTAACAGAAAATGTTCCACTATTGTATGTTGAAGTATAGTAATACCAACGCATTGTCGGGTTGAATGTGCTGTGGACTCAGTAGCTTAAGGCAGTTTCGGGGCTAAATGTGCACAATATTAGATACACGTTATACACTGATAAGGCTAGACCTTTTGGAAAGTAACCATACAGGGCAATTTTGCGTAAATGCTTCTTGCAGGGGCCATAACCTCTACTTATAAAACCCTGTCAACAGACAAATAAAATAAGACAAAATTAATGTGCAGCCTAAAACCTTGTGAATTCAGAAATAGTATTACCAATGATAGTACTGATTAAACTACTAACTGTGCAGCGTACTGTATGTGTCTCACCAAAGTAAAGCCTTCCTCTTCCTCCCTGCTCAGTATGTGTGGGACTTGTGAGTGTTAGACTGCCCCTGTCACGAGGAGCCTGGCTGCTTTCCTAAGGGTTACAGCTCTGTCTTGGCAGGTGCACTGTAGGCTGTGTGGTGTCTCTGCACCGCACATGCCCTTCAAGCTGCCACTCAGAGCAGTTTGAGCTGGATTCAAGGATACATTTTGATCGTATTTTAAGAAATATTTAGATGTTCTTTTGGTACCATCACACGAGGATCTGCCAATGGACATGAAACATTCTTCGAGCACTCACCCGTTTCTGTCCTGAGCGCTAACCTTGGAATCTCTCCTGGCGGAAACGGGCTGAACTGAACGCATAAAGAGAAGTGAGACATGTTAGCTTACATGAAATACATGGTATGAATTTATGAAATTATACCGTGATGATGGCAGATTTAAGTCCTCCCCTAAAGAGGAGTGCTTAAATCTACTGTGCTGACCAGTGGAACCCCCAATGAACAATTTGAATTCTGACAAAGCTAGTGCCATAAAGGTAAAAAAAAAAGGATGGTATTGTGTCTCAGGGCTCTTTAAATCACTGACATCAATCTCAGACGCCTGGGATGATTAGTTGTCAGGTAAATCCAGTTAAGGGAAAAACTACAGAAAAAGGACGTTCCAGATTATTAAGGAACAACAATTTTCAAGCAATATGGAAAAGAAAAATGATCTCTCTGCTGATGAAAAGCATGAAATAGTTGAATGTCTTGGACTAGTTATGAAAACCTTTGATATTTCACGAAAGATTAAGCGTAGTCATCATGCTGTTAAGAGATTTGTGGCTGATTCAGAGCACACACTGGGTTATGCAGATAAAGACACAATGAGGACGGTTTCTGCCAGACAAATACATCAGATTAAGAGAACAGCTGCTATAAAGCAGCAAACAGGTATTTGAAGCTGCTGGTGCCTCTGGAGTCTCCAGAACATCAACGTGTAGGACCCTCTAGACACTTGCAGTTGTCTATCCGGCCTCCCTTAAACTGTTAATTGAATGCTCATGAACAGAAACGGCTGCAGTGGGCTCAGAAATACATGAAGACTCATGTTCAGTCTTTTTCACTGATGAGTGCCATGTAACCCTGGATGGCCAGATGGATGGAGTAGTGGATGGTTGGTGAATGGCCACCATGTCCAAACAAGGCTGTGACGTCAGCAAGGAGGTGGTGGAGTCATGTTTTGGCCTGGAATCATGGGGAGAGAGCTGGTCGGCCAAGATCCATTTTCTTTCCTACAGTATATTGCTTGAAAATGGTGGTCTGCTTAATAATGGTGAATGTCCTTTTTCAGTAATTTTACCCTTAACTGGGCTTACCTGCCAAACTAATTTCACAGCTGTCTGAAATTCATGTCAGTGATTCAAAGAGCCCTGTGACACAATATCATCCATGAGTTTAATTGAAAAAAAAAATACATATATATATTTATTTACCTTTATGGCACTGAAATACAATTTGCATAACAATTCTTAACATAGTGTAGTACCTTATGACCCACAGAATCGCATGGAAAAATGTTCTATTAACCTTAATCAGAAACTCGTGGTGTGCGGCGCCATCTTGTGTTCATGGCCAGACTGCCAGTCTAACTTAAGCTGACATTGGCTTTATTGATGATATTGATGTAACATGTGACATGTCTGACAAACTGCTGGGAAAATATATTGTTTGGCTTCGGTTCTTTACAGATCCTCACAACCAAACCCTCAATGCAAAGACAGAAAACATGCAAAACAGAAAGGAAGCAAAAATATCACTAAAAATAATCCAAGGTCACTTTTGCATGTTGTCTTCTTGCTCTGTGATCGGCCTTAGGCCAGGCAAACTTTATCTCCTTTGAGATAAAGTTATTTTTGTCACTCTCTGTGATTGACAATAATTGAAATCCCCGCTCATAGGAAGTGCGTAGTACGGAGCCCTGGAAGTGACATTAGACAAAAATAAAAATAAGAAAAATTGTGTGAGAAAAAAAACAACACATATTATCTTGAGAGAACGAGATAATATATATATATATTTTAAATGTGTTCATCATTTATTTGTGTTCATCTTTTTGAGAATTTTTGTTTTGTTGCTATTATTACCCTGAGGGAACAACTTATGTCAGATAAAGAATATCTATAAATTCATAAAAAACATAATAAAATATATTCAAAGATTCAAATGCATTTAAGAGAGGTTTGAACCGTTCTCCACACCTTTATTTTTTCAACTTTGAATCATTAAGCAATCTCTTTCTCACAATAAATGTTTTAGCACCAAACTGTTCTTTGGGCAAAACTTCTAGTTCTCCAATAAATGTCCAGTCTGTCCAGAATAGACGGGAATTGTTTTTAATCTGTAAAGCACTTTGCATTACAACTGTATTGAAACTGTACGAAAAGCGTTCTATAAATAAAGTTTTGATTGACAGAAAGTTCATATTTGTTCAAATGTCTTCTAAAGCACACGTTTCAATTTATAAGCTTGGGACTGACAACAAGTACTGTGACATAAGGAATTTGATTTAAATTGCACTTGACTGGTACCTATAATGCTGTAACACAATGTGGGCCCCTGCTGATAATACTGTACGCAAGATAAAAAAATATATATAAAAAGAAATAATTTCATCCAACTTTGATGTTACCTTCTTCTTCTTCCTGCTCGTGTAACTTGGCGGCAGATTTTTTCATAACTCATAAGATATATTTGTAGGGAGGTTTGTAGGTTAATGGTGTTGACCGACTTAAATGTGAGCAGTTCTTTCTTACCGTCGCCGTATAATGTCACACGAGGAGACAGATCGCTGCTGCGCGGACTCGGTGGTAGTTTAAATAAGGCACCCATGCATGTTGTCTTAAGTGTGGCTTGGTGTTTCTATATTTGCAGTGATTTCCTTGCGCATTAAACTTGAAAAGCTTGGAGGTGCACTGCCGGTCCCCCCCCCCCCCCCCCCTGACAGTAGCCCCCGCTGAGGTGATATAATAAATAGTAGCAGCGCAGATCAATGTCTGTGAGAGGTGGCGAGGGAGCTGGGGAGCGCCTCTCATTGTTCCTGCTCTCTGCGCTCCAGCTCTTTAAGGGACGTCCCGGGCCGACCGCATGACGGATGGCGAGCGTTCTGCAGTGGCCGTTTGGTACTTGGCATCAGCGCGGACCGGGAACCCAGGGGCCGACGGGGCAGAGACAGCGGCTCCCCCCCCCCCCAAGCGCACTACAGGCAGGGCCCCAGAGAATCCTGCTCCTGCCTGGGTGGAAAGGAGCAGCAATAAATCAGGCCATCCGGGGGCCTGTAGGGCGGTGTGCTCGTCGCGCTATCCATCTACAGCCCAAGAGGAGCGGAGAGGTGTAGGGAAGGTACAGGGGTGCAGGGTTAGAGGTGTGCAGGGGACTGGGATGAGGAGGAGTGGAGAGGCGGGGCAGGACTTAGGGGTCATCTCCAGCTCGTGAACCCGTGACCCGGGGGCCAGCGGAGAAGACCCCACCTGGAGTCAAGGGCTGCAGCAAAGTCCACACAGTGTGTCTTGACACACACACAAAATGTACACAAATGTTTGTTTAGTTACATACATCTGTAATTCTGGTTATGTTATGTTATATTTGATATGGACATAACAATAGCATTGAACAAACGAGATACCTTGTTTTTAGTGTTATAGCAAAACTGCTCATTTGCAACACTTGTCAATAGGGGTGGTCCATATCGTATCGCATATCGTTATTGCGATATCATTTTTTGATATCGTTGTAATTTGTTGTATTGCTGTGGATGCGATATAATTGCTGTTCCGCTCAGCTTCATCAGAGCAGCATAAACACTGACTGTAGAACACGGTGACAGGAGCTTATAAAGTCAAATGAAATGAAGGATGTAACTGCTTGAGTAGATCAGATTTGCGAGAAAATTAGTATGCCGTAAAAAAAAAGAATAAAATATCACTGAAGTAATCTTCCCAATAGGCGTACGGCTGGGATTTTGAAGTAATTTATCCATTGTCAGTTATATCGTCAAATATATCGTTATCGTGATATTTCTTTTTTATATCGTGATATAGATTTTAGGCCATATTGCCCTGCCCTACTTGTCAATATATAATTATAGTAATATTTGTTCACCTGTCCAACTCGACTCACTACATTTCAACATTATACAAAATGTATTTTCAATTGCTTTTCCCTTATCATTCGAAGCAATCTATCTTGGTGACATAGAACTGGATGGTCTTAACAATGGAGACAAGAAACTACTTTACATTCTCTTAGCGGCAAGTAAAAAGGCCATCACCAAAAGATGGCTCAAACCTGGAAAGCCAACAAACGAGGATTGGACCAATATTGTGCATGACATCTATATCATGGAAAAAATGTCATCTCAGTTGAAATTGCAAATGGACTCATTTTACAGGATTTGGTCAAAATGGACAGAATATGTTAAGCCGATAAGATCTGATTTCATGTAATGTTGAAATATAAATACTGCTGATTACTACTGTCGATAATTTTGCTATGTAAACTAAAAGGGTACCCCACCTCTCTGTTGTTCTCTCTATTGTTCGTTTGTGCGAGTTCCATATGTAAAAATGGAATAGCAAAATCGCACTACTTTTTTGAAAGAAAATCTGCAATTATTTGTCTCTTCAATAAATAATAAATGTTAAAAAAAAAAAAGGTAGGCAAATAAAATACCAAAGTACACAACAGCAATTTGCACAGTAGAACCACCAAACTTTGGTTCGCAATTTCTGTTCCTGTTACATTTCAGGACCATTTTCAGGACTTTTGAATGTTGTTCCATTAGAATCTTTAACATGTTAACATCCCTGATATTAAGTTGTATCATGTGTGACATTGTGGCAGTGCGTGTGGTCAACATTAGCAGTTTTCACATAGAAAAAAGTAAATAAATAGCCAATCAGAGCCACTGAAGATGGCCAGCACCAGTAACTAAAGAAAATTCATTGTGCAGTGGTTCATTGTTGCTAAAATAGAACAGAGGCCAAGAAGCTTTAGGTTTAATAAAGTTATTTCTCTATAACATTCTCTCAACCCAAAGTATTTATTCATATTATCATAATTTACTGAATTATTTTTTGAGTTTTTTGAGACAGGGTCACACTCCTTTGTAAAACCTTAGTCTATTTGAGTCCAGTTCCCGGTAGTGCTGCACATACAGGTGCTCGTCATATAATTAGAATATCATGAAAAAGTGCTTTCAGTTCTGTAATTCAACTTAAACTGTGAAACTAATATATGATAGACTCATTCATGCAAAGTGAGATATTTATAGCCTTTATTTGTTATAATTTTGATAATTATGGTTCAGCTTGTAAAAAAATCCAAATTAAAATGTCATAAAATTGACTGTAATTATGACTGCCATAATGTCACTTTGCCTGTAATGAGTCTATATATATATTAGTTTCACATTTTAAGTTGAATTACAGAAATAAATGAACTTTTGTACGATATTCTATATGACGAGCACCTGTACAACGCTCCACAAGACGTTTTCATCAGTGAAGGGGGAGAACAAAACGGCAGGCGGCAACAACAACTCAGAGACCAAAGGCATCTACAGATGTCACCACCAAGGGGGTCATTTACCAAGCGTTTGCTCACGTACAAAACGAGGAGGCACGTGCAAAACTGGATCAGCAGCGGAGTCATTGTTTAGATACACACCATTTACAGAGCTACATATTTGGGGCCCTAATTCTGTTATACCGGCTATTTCAAATGGTAAATTAGGTCTAACATAGCCCACACAATAGCGTGTGTTGTTTTCCAGCTTGCACATTTACCACCTGTTTTGATAGATAAATTATAGTTTATCCATAAAAGCTAGACGTTTGTAACATAAAAGAAAAAGTCATTTATTCACTATAGTGTCAAAGAGAAATCCTATACAATTGGATGAACGTAACAGAATGTAACCGACAGCCAATGTTATACGCTTGCATAATAAGGTAGACTAGAATACAAAAAGCCAGCAAACTGAACTTCCTAAACAGCAGCAGATCCCGACGTGTCACTAAAGCTATACAGTCATGGTACATGCAGCCACTGAAGGTCTCGGAGCAGCCTGCGAGCACATATCAAAGGCTAACAAGAAGAAACTGATTTTGATTGTGCGAGTGGGAGTGTTGTGTGATGGAGTGAATTTCATGTATATGTATCCACTGTGCGCCTGTGGCAGTGGCAGGGGTCGAGGAGGAGAGAAGGCTTTCGCTCTGCATCTTCAAACGGTGGCGCGTTTCACATGCAGAAGACCCCGCAGACGGTGGCAGTGCCGGGGGCTGGCGCGGAGTCACACCGCTTCAAAGACACAAGACACAACTGCAGGGCACAGCGTCTGATCCAAGCACGCGCCTTCAACCCCCCAAACCAGCCAGCGCAGTGTGGAGCGAGAGAAAGAGATGCCTGGCAATGTGTCTCCGGTGCAAACAACAGACACGAGGTGAAGAAGGCACCATTACAGGCCTCCAATGTGCCAAAAGCTACAGAACAGACTTGAAAAGAGACATTATGTTTCAGAAAATCCTCACAAGCAACAGTGTGAATTCAGAGTTGTGAAGTTTTGGTAACAGCGGCAACTAAGTGTGGTAGGAAAGTGCATTTACGAGCTTTAATGCACAAGTCCTCTATGGTACTTTAGAAGTAAAGTTTGACAAATGATTCAATTTGTTTTTCATTTGTGACAATGTAATGAATTATTAAATGTACAGATCTCTGGCCATGGCCCTTGGATTCACCACAAACACACAGGCAGGGAAGGGAGGAAAACCAACACAACAGGAAAATCTCTGGTAGATTCTCATGTCTCACAGTAAGATCCCAGGTCAACTCCAGAATTGGTGGTCTGACAGCTTTAGCTGATGTAGCTGCTCAAATTTACTCAAGGCAATAGCAGAAGTCAGCAAAAAAAAAATATATACAGTCTAGAGTTGCTGGGTAGGGAAGGTTGAAGCGAACCACATTTGAAAACTCACACCCGGTGTTTGTATGTCACATACAGTATGTAGCCACAGCTGCCCTTGGCATAGAGACCGCACGACTTCACTATTCTGTGCCAACACCGAAGGCTATCACAATAATTACTATATTTTGTTTAGTTTATTAGTTTATTTGAGCAGTAAACATTCTGCTCAAAAGGAGTGTGCTGAAGCAAGACCTTATAAGCGCACCCCCAAAATCAATACAACATTTACAATATAGCACCTACATAAAGACATTACATGACGGAACTATAATAATAACTTAATTCTATTGCAATTACATTATCAATCATACAATTAGCAGCATCATATTTTGATTTTCATCAATGTCAAAGGAGAACCAGTTACACTTCAGAGCGGCTTTTTTTAACACAGACCAAATTACAAAGCATCGTTTGAAATGTTCATATAGAAAACAGAAATAAGCACCACGACAACCACGATCTCGTTTCATGTACGATGTTTAGTACAAAGCAAGTAACAAAAGGCAACCCTTAATATAATATATTTCAGCATGTTAGCAATGCCAAACCTTGGTAACATTACCGGAAGTCACTATTTTTTATGTTATAAAGGCACGTTACTATGCAGTACATATTATACTTCATGATCTTGCTACTTCCCAGTTGCCATTACCATCCTCAGTATAATATCAATTTGTGTACAATTTCCTCTCTTTTTAAAATGTATTTATTTATTTTTCATGTATAATGTATTATGAAAGCCCTACATAGTGTAACGCATTAAAAAGCATTAATACTTATTATATTCCGAGATCTTGCTACTTACCAGCTGTAATTTATCAACTTATCGTTCAATAAATGACAGATATACAATAGAATTTGGGCTCAATATTCATCGTCATTATCTTTATTTGCATTTTTCCCCATTTTTCGAATGTGATACATTTATTACATTATAAGGTCTTCAATAATATCGCTTATCACGATAGTTCCCAGTCTCAATATATCAAACTATAGATTTTGTAATCGTGACTGGCCTACCAACACTACCAACGTCTCACTCACTCACTCACACACCACTCACCCAGGCTACCTGCTATTCCCTCAGGGACAGGTCCGTCGTCCAGGTTCTACCTTTGACCAGATCCAGCATTCACAAGGCAGTACAGAAGTGAACTTTGCCGATGGCAGCATTTGTTTCTATGTTGCAATATATGTTCCGTTTGCTGAAAATGGTGAAAGTTGGCAGTGCAATCTGGAAGTACATCGCGCTTAAACACATTCATACAAAACTATAATGGCTGGGAGGAATTCTAATGTTCCATTTCAATGCAAAACCTCGATTCTTGGTTGCTTTATTGTGCAAATGCAAAGTCCATGACTGTTTCTAAAGTCTAGTCAGAATTCTTTGTCTGACCTTTGAAATTGGGACTTGATTTTAAACAGAAAACTACACGATACTGTTGTAGTGTATATGGCACAATGATATTCTAAAGAATCTCCGAAACACCACTGGGTATTATTCTGAATATAAGCCCACCCTGCAGCCTGACAGGGATATTTTTAAGACTTCATGTTTTCTATAGTCAGAGCCACAGTAGCATCGGGGCTAACAGTCACAGGGAGCTCCAGTGGCACTGAAGGAGGCCCGTACACTTCAAAGAAAAAGACGACTCGAGGGCAGCGCATGTGATCCTTACCACTTCGCTAAAAAAAAAAAAAGAAATCTTCAACAAAAGCCCCAAATAACCGCACGAGCAGAGGGCGACTACTCTTTCTGCACCGTCGCAAGTCTCAACAGTGCAAACAAGAAAGGCCGGGTGCAAAAGTTACCATTACAGCTTGTCACACATCTTAAACACTGCGCGCTCCGTCTCTCTGTCTTTCCTCCTGGGATTGATAAACCAGAAAATGTGCCAAAAGCTACAGAATAAATAAGACGGCGTCAGAAAAGAAAGAGAGAGAGAAGGGAGGGGGAGGTCGCATCAAATGAATGCTAATTTTGCTAACACCCCCTTTTCACCACTGCCGCTGCTGCAACCCTCGACTGTAGCCCCACCAACAACTTTGTTCACATATTGATGCTTTATACACAGAGGCATCTCATCTCGCAATAGAGACCGCACCATGAAATGCAATAAACATGCTATCATGAGAATTACTTATCTTGATTTTGGTCGTGTCCAAACCTCAAAGCGTATTTTAACGGAAGCGCTTACAGCCTACAGTGTGACAGGTCATTTGAAAGCCAAGACCTTCTTGTTTCTAAAACTATGTGTAAGATGTGTGTGAGTGAAACACAACTTGCATCACATTTGCCGTCCCTAAGCCTAATCATAACCCTATCCCTAACTCCCTGATCGTGGGGGAAGGCAAGTGCAACCGTGTGGGAGCATAGACTGTTAAAAAGAATAGACAACTCCTCCTCACTCCTCCCCGTTTACCATAATGACCACGTTCGAGGGGGAAATCATGGCGGATTTACAGACTCCTCCTCCCCAGCTCTGAAGAAGCATGTTCCTAATAAGGGCATAAGTGCGGGATCTTCACTGTAGACTCGGCCCTTGCGTGACGTGTAGCTCGCGCAGCTCCAATGCTAACAGTCCGACCCTCATTAAGTACGAGATTTCTAAAATTTATCCTACGATAACCAGCCCGGTGCCTCTGATTGTGTCTAAACCAGTGTTATCACAGTAGGAATATCTAGCTGTAGAAAAATTAGGCACCAGGCTCTAAAGTTGTTTTTAATGTGTCTAAAGTGTAATGATTCCTAGTGGGAGACTAGCGGCTATATGGAGGTACTACAGCAATGGCGGCCTCCAGTGTTGTGGTCATAAAGCAGAGCAGCCAGCGGCCATTGTGTGGGAGCTATAGGGTTTTACATTATTATTTGAAGTTACTCATTTAGCTGTTCCCTATATTAGGATAAGCACATACACCCCATAAGGCTCACAAAACCGTAGACTGAAACAACAGAAACAAATAACATTTCAGTGAATTTATATGTAATAATTTAAAGTTGGTTTTGAGTTCATTTCAGGTTCTCCAAAATAACAAAAGCATCCACACTGCGCACATCAAATCGCAGATACACACACATTTCATCCATTTCCGTTAGTTTGTCCATGTCCATGCTCCCAGAAGCGAAGCGCCATAGTTTTTACCTTCAAAGCCGAACAGTCTTTTACTCAGACACCGATTACTTCAGCCATGTGAGCGGTGTAACTGCGTGTCCCAAGCCCCACACCGAAGCCACAGGAGAGGAGAGTCACAGGTAAACAGGAGCAATGGAGGATTTAAAACAAAGAGGAGGCCCACTGCCAGCAGGAGCCTAAATAAACATTGTAAACAACTGCAGTTTGTACATGTAATTATAGTTATAACCAGATTTAGCGACATACCGAGGTCATGGCGCGCCCCTTGTGTTCCCCGCATCAACACAAGCCCTCACGCCGAACCACCCGGAAGCTACAAACAAACCCGCATTAGCCACACGCAAGTCAGTGAATTTTCACACCCTACACACCCGATACTCGCAACACTATGACATTGCTGAGCTTGACGCTTTTACAAACAGCGACAGTGCGCCTAGTCGTAGCAAAGTGGACAGCTGTCTTGCCGCCATGACACCAGCTCCGATAGCGTGTGACGTCAGGGGTCAGAGATGGGTGGGGCGGAGTAAGGTAACTGAACCCCATTAATAGACCGCAGGGCGCACGCAAAAGTCACACTGTCACACAAGGAACAGGTTAATCTTTTATATACATCGTTAACAAGAAGGCAAGATGCTAGCATTACCGCGACAGTGAAGGTCAACCTTGCTTGACAGTTGTAAAACATATTTATTAACTCATCTCTGTGGACAGTTTGGATGTTAGAGATGCATTAGGATAGTTAAGAATGAGTTTGGACCACAGCTAAACAGTGAGTATGGGGCTTTAAAACTGTTAAAACACCCAGTTTACTCACATTGCCTATCGTTGAATGAGTTTGGCTGCATCAAGAAGGGCATCAGGTTTTAAAACCAGGCACATCACTTAGCGTGGTTTAAACGGGGTCGGTCCTTTAGTCCGACAACCCATTAGTCCGACGTCTCATTGTTCCGAAAATGTCCCATTGAGTAGGGGTTAAAAATGAAATTAGGTTCAGGCAAGAGTCCACTGACCTTAAGGTTAGGGCCAATGGTTGTATATGGCTCTCTAATCCACAACACAACTGGGTTAGCGATGTCGGACTAATGGCAGCTCTGCTCAATGGTACATTTTTGGAATAATGAGACATCAGACTAATGGATTGTCGGACCAATGGCATGGCACCATTTAAACATTATTGCCGGGACTTTTTCCAATGAAATCCGATTTATTCATTACATATGGGTTAATGCGATTGAAAATATGAATCGAAATTAATCACACTTTTTCCATTTTCTTTTTTTCTTCAAGACGTTGCTTAGGAACGAACACTGCAAAAAGCCCAAAACTATTTTACTGTTGGACTTGTTTATTCACACTGCTAAGCCGGCATAAACATATTTTTAAAAAGATCATTCTCCGATGTCTTGGGGCAGGACAAAACAAATCAAACTGTTATTGTCTTTGAAGTGTTTAAAAATGATCACACTGACATCTCCACTTCAAGTAAGTTAAAATTCATCGAAGCATAGAACCTAAATAAATGATACTTGAATGTGACTGATTGTGATTAATTCATTAATTAGTCATGAATTATGACATCGGAAACAGAGAGCTTCTTGCAGTGGGGTTGGGGTCAGCCCTATGTTCCCCGGTATCTATGTTCCCCCACTTCTATTGATTAGGATTAGGCACCAGCCCACTATCCTTAAGGTTAGTGGCTAGGGCAGGGTCAGGGTTAAGCTACTTGATATATGTATGACATTTCACTCTCATGACTTGTGATTGGTTGAAGTACCAACTCACCTACGGAAAAAAAAAATCGCACCCGGGGAACATAGGTATGCACCCGTGGTGTTGGGCCTACAGAAGTGGAGACATTGGTTGGAACACAGCACCCATTCATAGTATAGACTGATCACAAGAACCTCTCATATACCTCTTGATTTTACTTGAGTCCCACCACTAGTAATCATAGAAGAAGAGACAGAATCCGCTTGAGGAGTTATAAACCAAGACAGAAGCAGCATTTGGCTAATGTTTGCAACACCAATTCATGAACGGGACTCAAGTAGACTTTGATTAAAAACTAAGCATTTTGAAAGTGGAAAAGTTAGCCAGAATAGGCATTCAAAGAATAACCTAAATCTTCCAAAAAAGCAAAAAAAAAAAAGCATAATTATTGGTATTGTCTCTCTCTGTGCATTTTAAGAAACTATATGCGGTCAAAAATGTGAATGGGGGTCATGGATTATTCCTTCGCCCGTGCCCGACCGCTGCTTCGTTAAGGCCCCCCCACTAATTAGCCTGCTTGAGCTCATTTGCAAGTCAATGGCTGTGGCTGTAGGACTTTGAGCCACTGCGCCCCTGTGATCTCGGGGTCCTCTTGCCGCACTACCCCTCGCGCGCTGTGGATGCACGCCTTTCCTGACAATTAGTACAAAAGAGATTCATGCTCCGTATAGCCAATACATAATTCATATATTCTCCTCGCTTAAATAAATCATAATCTTCTTGAGGGTTTTACTTAAACAACACGCTGTCTCTCTTGCCCCGCTCGCTCCCCCTCATCCTCGCCGCCCTTCTTAGCTAACATACAAATCATTTGCAGTGACCTTGCTTTATATTTAAGTCGTTTTCCTAACACTGAGAGACAAGTAAACCCCATATCCCCCCTCTTCTTCGCCGTTTGAACATTATGATACTAATAGATCGGTTTGTCCGGCTTTCTAACGTTCTGAAAAGATCGCCGTCTGAAACCGACCGCGCGCTTTCAACTTCAAGGAACTTCAGCGGATCCTTATTTGGTGGAAGTGGCTTTTATAATGCATTATCCGTTTTGATGCTTTTGGACTAATCAGTCTTTTTTTTGTTTTTTTTCCCCCCTTCCTCTGACACCGGGAGTTGAAAGTCCTCCTGAGTTCTGACTTCTCCCTTCAGAGAGCAAAAGCGTGGGCCTCTTATGTCCGCCGCATTGATCCGTTAGCGGTGTTAGCGCCCGGGCTAGTGCAGTCTGGACAGAGCAGAGCGAGCAGAGCAGCTGTCTCAATGATTTAGCAGGCCCTTTGTACTATTATTCATCTGACTGGAGGGACTCAGTGTCCAGCTGAGGGCCTGCATCTTTCATGACCACTTGCAGTCCATTCAGACAAAGGTGCTTCCACGGAATACGTATGGGACCGCGGTGCATGTATATTAATGTGTACGCCTGCATATTGATCCCGAACATCTTTATTTCAGCTGGCGCGTGGCACGGGCTTACAGCTTGATATGACTATTGAAGACTACCTTTTAAACGGTCTTTGTTGATGTTGATACTATTAGACAGACGCCGTCACACTTCCCGGTGCTCTTGTCATGTTAGCTAATCCGTCAACGCCGGGCCCGACAGCTGTCTCTTTAAGCAGCTAACTTCGCCGCTCGTTTGGAAAGTTGCACAGTGCGCTTCAAGGTACATAAATCTCTCCCTTCTCCCTTCCCTTCCGTAAGAACTTCCCAGGCGGGGACGTCGCGATTGCTATATTGGAGCGTTTTACCGTAATTTCGAAGCAGTCCGGGAGATCTGAGGCTTCACGTCGACACGGCTAACCTGTCACTGGAGACCGGTGGAGAAACAGGTAGCGCAATTAGCCGGTGGAGAACGTGTTTATCTGTCAAGCCTGCAGACAGGACGGGACAGCTTTGAGGAGAGTCAGAGGGAAGAGGGGGGGGCTGCCCCTTTTAACTGTGTACCGGCTATTAGACTATTTCACACAACTCATTTTCAGATACAAAAAGGGGACTGCCGGTGCGTCCAACCCCTCCCACGGCCCAATTAGGAGAAGAATCCCCCTTCTTCAGCATTTATTACACCTATTCAGTATTCGGGATGCTGCTATCAGTTTTCCATAACTAGCCGGCACAAAGAGCAAACGCTCCATTTGGCGTGATTTGTTGCCCCGCTTGACCACTCCTTTGTGTCGGCCCGAGCCGGCTAAGCGCTGTGGAATGGGGCTCCCCTGCTGTTTTATCAAGTCTGCTGAATGGGTAATGGAATAAGTGAGGGTGACAGTGACAGCGGAGGGAGGGAGGGATGGAGGGGGAGGGAGGTAAGAGCAACAGACCGCCTTATTTGAATCATTTTAGCAGGACGCAATTACGGCTGCGCCCTGCGAGGAGGAAACGGCCCATTTTAAAGGCAGCACAAATCAATGAGCGCGCCGATGGTGATGTGTTTGACAGAAGTGCCTGTTAGCGGTGTACGGCTGCTCGCGAGGATCATTACACACCCCACAGACAATACATTATCACCAAAAGAGAAGACGGAAAACAAAGAGCGGAGGGAGCAGAGCCGGGGCAGAGGCTGAACCGCGGCCCCAAACGCCATTCACAAGCGGGGGGAAAATAAACGACACTCGCGCCTCATTTTGTCTGCCACTTTCTGCACAGTTTTAATTAATGTATTCAGCTGTTTATTCGTCAATGCACTTTGCTTTATACGATTTCTACAAACGCTTTCAGATTAATGATCAGTTTTACTACAGTCTGAATTTTAAGTTTTCATTCTAATATTTTGATCCATATAATGCATTGCTTTTTGTTCAGATATTGACATTGTATCGGCATGTCTTCATACATAAATTCATCTATTGATTTATTTCAACAACACATGGTTATTTTTAATCATTTCCACCAAAGCTTGACATTTTTTATTCAGTTTACTAATCCATCATGCTATAACTTTGGAAATTAGTTGTCAATTGAATCTTTCTTCAGATCTATACAAAAATATCTTGTTGATTGTGATAGATTATTAGATATTTACACTATTCATCAGAGAGCAGCAGTAACGGATGCAGTTATTTACAGCATATGAAACAAATATATATATGTACATGTTTCACCAATGAAACATTGCAGAAGTGAAATGAATTCAAATAAATTCAAGTTTGATGTATGATGCATATTTATAAAACATGAAACCATTGCCAGGAGAGGAAATATAAAATAAGAGATCAGTTTGTGATGGTGTCCTTGCAGAGAATCTGTACATAAAAATGCAGTTGCACTTGATTAGAAATCATATTCATAAGACAAAACAAGCTGCACAACACCTCACCCAGTCGTTCTTGCATTTACATATGCAAACCCTATAGTATGCAACGGCTTTGCATCCATCACAGTCAACCAACCATTTCCACTCTTTCACTGACGGCATCTTTTTTTTTCCACAAATACATTTTTTTCCTTCTCCTTACTTACTCCAAAGTTGTCAACTTGACTATAGGCTGGTGAGTTGAGAACATTTCACCTCTTCTCTGAGGCTTCTTCATACTCATGATTAAACTTTGTAAACATGCTGGTTTTGCTATAGCCCTGTTTATCCAAGCCAGATTCACTCATTGACTATTGTCTAAGCCAGTGTTTCCCAACCAGGTGTACTTGGAATTGTTTTAAATATAAAAAAGGTGAAACTGAGTAGAATTTCAATATTACTTTCAAAGCAAAGTACATTTTAATGATGTTTTTCAGTAAAAGGTTGAATTTCAGAGCATTAACACAACACAACACAACTATACTATTTTAGTTTATTTGCAGGATTCTTGAGGTGGGGGTATTTGGAGTGTAAACAAACAACTCAAGAGGTACGCGGGACAAAAGAGGTGGTCTAAGCGGCCTTTGTTTCACATATTTGCATCAGGAGTCAAGGTTTAAAAAAGGGATCAGTTTGATCAAATGAGGGTGACAGAGTCTCTGAAGAGACGCAAAATACCCTGAACTCAAACAGCCTAGTCCAGCTGACATCTTTGAAGACCTCTATGGAAAATTGCTAGACGACTGAGAGCTTACACAAACAGTAACAGAGGACATCAGGCCATTGTTAATTCTACAACAATGTTACACTTGTAGTGACAATAACTGTGCCAGCTCTGTGGGGCACGTCTAGATTTACATGACATCGTATGAACCGTTATCAAACAATTTCATATCCCAAATGAAACCAGACCCTTCCTGCGTGCCTTCAATATCTGCTGGCACATGCATCTTGATAAAAATCTCTCACTTGTAATTCAAAAAGCCATTTCAAAAGCAGCTCTCGTGCCGGATGTCAAACAGGGCGAGAGAAAGAACAAGGCTCTGTGTGGTAGTGTGGGACTTGGGCTTTTCTGGTTAGTTAGTCTTTACATTAGAGCAGCCACAGACACGTTTTTGGCCAATGCTGGGATGGCTCTCTGCACCTCTGGGAGCCGTCAAGCACCAGCTCCCCTCTCCTCTCCCACTCTTGACTGCCTCTCTGCCTGCGGACTGAGCCATCTGTCCGGGCTATAGCTGCGGGTCCGTGGGCAAGCTCGCTGGACGCGCTCCGGTCCAAGCTCGTGTCTGTGCAGAATCTCGAAAGCACGTCTCACTTTGTACCCCGCCTTGTTTTGGCCGCCGAAGCCCGGGTGAACCCCCTCAGCAGAACATTTTACATTTGGAGCGCTCCTCATTTACACTTGTACAGACGAGACGCGCAGCGGTCGAGGAGTGGCATCATGAATAAAATTATCATATCAAAATATCAGCGGTGAAATTATCCCTTGTCTGTGTGCGCGTTGGAGGGAGGAGCAGGGGGGGGCTGGGGGGGTTAGACACTGGGGATTGAGAAGCAACTCTGAGAAGTTGTCAGTGGAAATTACAAAGAGCTCGTGGACCATGGATTCGTTGAGGAGACCCCCAGCCTGCCGTCCAGCCGTGTGGAAAAGAAAAGACACTCTCCCCTCCATCAGTTTCCTCTGCCTTTGGCCCCGTCTCCAGTTATGTGAGCCCCTTCTTATTCCCCGGGCTCTCGTGTGGCATGTAAGGAGTCCTATAGAGTCCTATAATAATGCTGCAGGGCTGCTTTAAAACCAGGGGCAACCACGCCATTACTGCGTTCGCCCCAAAACTGTGGAATAAGCTTCAACCCCATGGAGACACTGGTGTGGGTAGTTATTTCTTAAAAGCAGACTTCAGCAGAATGGGACTTGTAGTCGTCGTTGAATGTTTGATATTTATGTGCACGTTCTTTGGGGACGCGTTGGTCCTTGTTTTTGTCAACTCTTGAAAGTATGAAGCGCCGTGTCATTAGAAAGAACGATTGAAAAAGTATTCAGTAACATTGTTGACTGCCACAACTTGTGCTATAGTCTAGTCGGTCTTAGCCTGGCCTTAGCCATCCGTAAACTCCTCTCAATTATCTTTTCCCTACATGTACGTCTGGGTCTGATCTCAGTGGCTGCGTTTCATGGGTTGAATTTCAACCTACAGTACCATTCAGCGAGCGGGGGAGGCGGGTGTTGTAGGTGACGTCAAGCATTTGCGCCACATTTGCTGGTTGTAGTTCGGTAATGGCGGCGGATACGAAAGTAAGGGAATTAAGCTCTTCAATCCGTTCTGGCTCGGCTCCCAAATATCCAGAAATTAAAATTGAAGCCTTGGAATGTGCAAGGAATGCTCCCAAGAGTTATGATAGCTGCTTCACTCACTCGGGCGCTTGACATACGTCACGACCAAACGCTATCGAAAATCAGATCCAATCATTTCAAAGGAGTTCACCCCTCCCACCTGTTAACAGAGCTCAATTGTGAAAATCCAGACCCTCTGTACGAAACTAAATGCGTACGAGGGTATGGTAAAACCAGGCTGAGTCGGTCTAAGTGCGGCAGTGGTATTTATGATAGTGATGAGAAGATTCCAATGCCATGATGAGCCGTTATGTTTATGGGAAATATACACTCAAGCGTCACGCGACTTCAGGATCCTCAGGAAGCGCTACTCTTCCTGTCTCCGTTATTTCCCTGTTAGTTAGTAGCAGGCAGGCTCTGAGTTACTGATGGACAGTCATTAGCATCATGTTAAAAACATCACGTCAGGAGCAAATAATACACTGAAGGAAACTTCTGTGCTCATCACGAGACATGTTTTTGTCCTGAAGCTGAACGGGTAGATTTTGATTTTCAATGAGCCACTCAAAAAATTGGCCTGTCTTTTGTATAAGAACGTTTTAGTTTTACATTTTTGTGGTTTTGTTAATAGTCGTTAGCACTGAGATAAAAAGTTCCACCTCAATAGCCCGGCATCCAGAATAATACCACACTGTATATTTCATACATGGGGATATCAGTCTGGGCAGGGAGCTCGCTTTTGCCGCTGCAGCCAAACTCAAACGATCCTGTGCAATCAGAATCGTTTATTTGCGATCACGTGTTGTTCGCAAGCAGTGCCACTCTTGGGATACGAAGTCCCCTCAATAACAATCTACGCACGGGAGCGCCAAGAGCTTCTTTCGAATCAGCGGTAAATGACTAAAAATACATAGCAGTAGGTGAGTTTTGTGATTCATAATCCTGTTTGAACGCCGCTTACTGCCCTTCTCTGATTGGTTTACTCTGCTTTCTGTTTGCTTGCGTATGTTCCGGTTACACCCCGCCATTGCGACACCCCCTCACTCCGACACTGAGGTCTAATTGTCGGAGTGGGAATTTTTTTTCCCCCTTTGTCGGAGTGGTGACACATTTATCTTTTGTGCAACGTCCCGCAATTCCGACACACGTTAATTCGTTAGTTTACGAACCGTAACCTTACCTTAGCCCTGACCTTAAGGATAGTGGAGTTTACAAACCTACCCTAACCTTACCTTAGCCCTAACTTTAAGGATAGTGGAGTTTACAAACTATCCCTAACCTTACCTTAGCCCTAACCTTAAGGATAGTGGAGTTTACAAGCTAACCCTAACCTTACCTTAGCCCTAACCTTAAGGATAGTGGAGTTTACAAGCTAACCCTAACCTTACCTTAGCCCTAACTTTAAGGATAGTGGAGTTTACAAACTATCCCTAACCTTACCTTAGCCCTAGGACCTAAGGACCTATTGTCGGATTGGCAGTGTGTCGCAATGGAGAGGTGTCGGAATGACTGGTCGACCCCGTATGTTCATGTTCCGCTGTAGAAATCAAGTTGATGCGGAGTCTTACCAGACTCAATCGCTGGTACAGCAGTAAATCTAGATTTTTCCAGGCAACTACCTCAATGAACACACAGACATTTCCTGAAGTCAAGAATTTACATCAAACGCAATGCTTTTAACACGTAGCCAGCCGTAGACCAATCATCAGTATCTCACTGTCCATGATTCTTGAACTATTAGTTGATTTTGTGCAATACATCGCTAATCCTTATTGGGAAAATAACGAGAGGAAGGACCGCGGCGTCCGTAGATCGCACTCAGAAGTCATGTGTCATTTGCGTGCCAAGAGCCTATAATGTACGTTCTACATTTTAGGCACTTGATTTGCTCACATATTCATCTTATTCCTGAAGTTCCCGCGGGTGCTGCCATGAATTGTGCCCCCTTTTCCACTCGCATTAGTTTACATAGGACTGCAGATGTGACTGAAAGAGAAAATCAGTTACTACACGGACACAACGCAGAGAAACCGTGCAGTGTTGACTTGTTGGTGCAAATGAACATCGAACAGTTTACCCAAATCAACGTACATCATATTTTAGCTGCAAACATTTTCCCTCGTTCTCCACTTAGTGAGAAGTGTCAATACAACTGAAGTGCCGATTCGAGGCATTGTTGTGAATGTGGACTTTTACCATGGAAGCTAAGCATTTAAAACACAATATTTTATCTTTTGAATGGAGTCCTCAAAATGATGTCCATAACAGGAAAAAGTCAAGTTACTGAAACCATAGTAAAACCGAATTTGATCCCCATGTCATCCTCCAATATTTGTCTTTCATGTCATATTCGAGACGGTTTTAAGATTCTTTTATTTTAGGAATACTGCATACCAGGACAATATAGTCAAATTCCATATGCACAATAGTACTGTATATCCTTCAGTCAATGACAATTAA
This sequence comes from Neogobius melanostomus, assembly GCA_007210695.1. Classification (NCBI taxonomy): domain Eukaryota; kingdom Metazoa; phylum Chordata; class Actinopteri; order Gobiiformes; family Gobiidae; genus Neogobius; species Neogobius melanostomus. The sequence goes on along the minus strand of VHKM01000240.1, from coordinate 1,849,288 downwards.
AATTACATTGTGGAAACCGAATTCATAATGTGAGCAGCAAGGTCAGGGTTTCATCGTTGTCATCTGCATCTTGAGGCAACTTGCGATGCCGTGTTATTAAACCTGTGCCCGGGCCTCGTAGCTTTCCTGCCCCGGTCTCTCCAGTCCTCTGCTGCAGGTTCAGGTTGTCCGGTGGAGCTCAGAGTAGGTCCAGCTTCATCTATCAGTGACACTACGGGCTGACAGGGCACTTATTCACGCTCACTCATGAATATTCAATTCCCTCCCACTTCAAGGGTACAAAGACATATCTATGCACCGGAGATATAGGAGCGGCATCCCTCCATCCTGCCCACGTTGTGCTTCCTACCTACTTCTTTATACATGTGCAACCTAAACATCCACGGCAATTTGCATGGCTTAATTTCATGCGCATGTTTCATTAGAAGGAACGGACCAGGACACTTTTCTTTCTTTCTTTTTTTTTCGTGTGTCTCCTCCCTGACACTTCGGCGCAAGCCAACACAATCCTGCACCGTTTGCGTGATGTGAAAAATCCCATTTGTCCTTTGTCAGCACAACACTCTTTAATTTGAGTCTTTCACTCCTGAGTAAGCAGAGCCATCTCCTCAGAAGCCCAGAGAGACACAGGAAAGGCGCGCGGGTCCTTCAATGGCTCCCTCGTCAGCGCAGGCAGGCTCACCTCATTCCGCGTTGGCCCCCGTGTTTTATCTGCCATGCATAAGTCAAGAGGAGAGGGGAGAGTGCACCGGTGTCAGCGTATAAATAGCCAGCAGGGCCCGGCGGTCGTGGCGCGAGATGTTGTTTCGCAGGAGTTTGAAAGTGCAGATCGGCAGAAAGAGTGAGGGCCCGTCGCAAAAGAAATGTTAATTGTCAGGCCTGGTCTGTGTCAGAGAAAGGGATTTTTGTTGTAGGATAGTATATATTGTGTGTGGAAATACAGTGTCGAACTAGACTTTGGTGGCCAGTGACCTGTAATGTCAAATTTCACCACTAGAGGGAGTCCAGGCCATTCCTACCACAAGCAGCAGCAGCAGCAGCATAACAAATTGAAAACTTGTCTGAGGGCATTCAGATGTTCTGGAGTTAGTCTCTTTTTGTTTTTGTATTTGTTCAGTAAATTTTTTGTGTCTTTTTCTTTAGTCTAGTCCCTGTCTAGAACAGACAGGGTTATTGTACGGATTTAAGTGTAAGTGGTCATTTTTATAATGGGAAGGTTGGCGGTTCAATTGTTGTGACACTTCACCCACCTATTTATGCTTAACCTCTTAATCCCCAAGTGAACCGAGCACATTTTTTCAGTTTGGCTTTACCCAAATCTATAAGCTTCATTTGAAAGCTAAGACCTACAAAATATAAACTTTTTATCACGTTTTTTGGAACTTCTTTTCTCGCTTTTTTGGCGTGTTTTCATCCTCATTAATGTCTGGTTTACTGTCGCTATTTTAACGCGTTTTTCAAGAAGCCTTTAGAATTGGGTAAAGCCGAACTGGAGAAAATGTGCTCGGTTAAGGTGGGGGTTAAGGGGTTAAATGCCCTATACCTGATGTTTTGATTACAAACAATAAAAGAGGAAGCCACTAAATTGATATGTTAGTTGTGCTCCAAACTCTTTTTTTTTAAAAACATATTCATAATATCCCAGTTTTTCACAGGGACGAGTTCATCGGCACATTTCGTAACTTGCAGGGTCACTTTCCAGGGTCACTGTCACAGAGATGCTAGAACTCGCCTGAGACTTCATAAAATTGCTTTATAATTTATAGATGGACAGTGTCTGCAATATACTAGGAGGACACAACTAAGTTTGTTCCACTACGAGAAAAAAATCTGCTATAGTGCCTTCAAACACTGATAAGGATTCAGTACAATTGTTGTTAGAGATTGTTTGTCGCTAAATTAGTAAAAAAAAAAAAAAAAACACTCATTCAGACCTATTCCACAAAAAAAGAACAAATGATACACTGGTTAATGTTGTAGGCTATAGCTTATACAGTATGGCAGCACTTTTTTTTTGACAGGTCCCAAGCTTTGTTAAAGGCCGCTTAGCCCACAAATTATGTTCCCTAAAACAATCCCGTAAGGTCAAAGGCAGACCATGGTGGTGCGAGGCTGGACACCCATTTTTATTCAAAATCAAATAAATGAAACAATACAATCCTATATTGTAGCCTATACAACAAACAGGGAGTAAATGAATAAACAGTCTCTAAGCAGGCTTCCTTCCTCAGGTGCCTCTATGTGTAAGGTGGTGTAATGTGGTGCTTTAAAAATAAAGTGAGTTTTACCTCGCTTAACAGTTGGTTGTAATGAAGGGTGACGCGTGGCCTCTAAATCACAGCATGACGCGCGAAAGGATGGGACCTGCCTGGTGTTTGCTATGCTCAGCACTTGTTCCTCTCTAGGTGTGATGAAGACTTAATTAGCTGTTTGTGGATTTGGATTGCATTGTGCGTTACAAGAGCGACGCGCGGGCAATGAGCGGGCTAAACGCAAACCTCTGTTCTCATAATTGCACATCTGTTTGGCGGAGCTGGCTCCTGTAATTGGCTCCTCCTCGGTCATCTCCGCAGAGGACGGCGCAGGTAAGAGAGCCACGCGGAAGCCGGTGTTGCTCTGCCATCGGCGGGACACAGGGAGGACGACTGGGACGGATGTTTTTGACAGCTTTCTCCGGGGCGCACACTCACAAACACACGCACACAGGCTGCGCGGGAAGGCCTGTCAAGTGCTGCACCACAGCCCCATCCAGTGGAGGAGAAAGAACATGCAGGTATAATGTCTGCTATCTAATTACCTGCTGCTAAATGCTAACCAGAGTATTCTGTATGCTAGGATATAATAGCCTCTCGCCTTAACCGAGCGCATTTTCTCCAGTTCAGCCTTACCCAAATCTAAAGCTTTCTCGACTGGAGTAGGGTGACCAGATTTTCTGACTGAAAAACTGGGACACTATTTGGGATTTAGTTGCATGGTCAACCAGGGAGCCATTTATTGACGCACGCTAAATGGTAAATCTGCTTGTTAATATCTTACACCATGCACTAATCAGCATTAACATGATAGACTTGATCATTTTTATTGGTTTCTACTTTTGGTAATGGACATTTGCATTTCCCAAAGACATGAATTTTCAAGCAAAGTTTGTTACTTTGTGGATCATATTGGCCAAAAACTGGAAGAGATCCTGTGTTAAACTGGGACAAATTAATGGTTTTGGAGGAATGTGTGGGGACACGGGACAGAGGACTCAAAACTGGGACTGTCCCGGGTAAACTGGGACGTCTGGTCACCCTAGACTGGAGAGTAACAGTGTAACACCTCATTAGAAAGAAAACTTACTGTAACTTTTTTGATGCGCTGTTGGCGTGGTTTTGTGACATTTCTGAACCGTTTTGACGTGTTTTTGTCTCTCTTTTGTCACTTTTTTGCTGCATTATTCTTGCTTTTCTGGCACATTGTTGTCGCTCATTTGCAGTGTTAGGGAGTAAATAAATACATGTATTTAGAATGCTCATTTTGAGTAACTGTATTCTGGTAAAGTTACACTTTCATTTGAGATTATATATAATACAGTGACTTTCCGAATATGAAGGGAATACATCACTGTACTCAATCATTACATTTACATTAATGTGGACCTGTTTTTCCTCCTAAAATGAAATAAAGATTTAAAACGCCTTATGCCACAGTTCATACAAACCCTGCACGTGTCACGTGCTGTGATCTGCTGCTCCTGTGCATTTGCCAAGAGAGTTAAAGAGTTCATTATTAATGGTAAGTGAGTTTATATCAGGTGTTCCGAGGATCATAGTCTTTTGGAATTATACGCAATATTTATACATAAATATAATGCTAATTGATGTGAAAGTATTCTAAAAGTATTCAAAGTATTCAAAATACAGTACTCTGACAAAGTTACAGAATACATTACAAAATACATTTTAAGGCAAGTATTCAGTAAAAAATACTAACATTAAGGTCTGTCTATAGGAAAAATAGCTACACAAGTATTCAGTATTCAGTAACTAAATACAAAGTATTTTCCCAAAAACAGCTCATTTGTTGCTGCTTTGTTGTTTTTTTTGTCCCTTTTTTAAATCTTTTTTTGGTCACATTTTTGTTGTATTTTCGTCCTAGTTTTCATTGCTATTTTGACACTTTTTAAAAAAAGCGTGGGAAAGTGTGCTAGGTTCAGGTAGAGGTTAAGAGGTTTATTTGTATTTGCACACAAACCTTTGCACGAGTCAAGATGTTCTCTAAAGGCTAAATTTCACATGATTGTATTACTAGGTCTACTGTATACTTTGTAAAACTCAACATTTGGCACTCATTTGGCTTCTGTCGCCATGTCACCTCCTCTGCATATCCTTTTTTTCCCCCTCTTTTAAAGACAATATAATAAATGTTATTTAGATTACAACACATAGCCTACTTCACTAGCAAGAACCACGCCACAACAAAGTGCAATTAAGATTTCATTCACAAGGTTATAGTGTGGAGTGAAACTGGGCGAGCTCTTCGGGACCCTCCTCAAAGCAGAAGAATCGGTGCTAAAATAGAACAGACATGAAGGGAGGGAGGGAGGGTGGGGTTGACAGTTTCAAACAAACTGAGATGACGAGGCTCGACTTGGTATATATGGCTCATGGGTAATTGGAGGCGTGGTTAGGTGAAAGCAAGAGTGGTTGGTGTGCAAGGCGTGGTCCTGCTCCCGAACCTAGTCAATAAAAATTGACTCAATTTCTAGATGTATATAGCTCCTTCATTGGATTTACAATTATCAACACCACATCCTTTATATTGCACCTTTTATTCTCACTACTTTAGTCTCTTTATGATTATGGTAAGGCCTGAGCTGTGGATTCGTCGCTCAGCGAATTACTCACTGCTGCAAGCACTATCGCACCAATCTGCTCAAACACCTCTCACGTCAGTGCATACTGTCAACATCATTTATTTACAGATCACGAATTGTTATATAGGCAAAAAGAAAAATGGCCACGGTGGGCACAAAGCAACAGTCCCTTGATAAAATGCCAATAATAAAGGAGCATTCATCTTGATAAGCAACCGTACGGCGCTATTTCTGACATTATATAAGAAGCATTAATTCAGGCGGGTCTCTGTGGGCTCGTACTCTGCTGCGGCTCAGTCCCACAGTCCCTTTACAGCTGCCTCCTCCAGCATCGCGCTCCTCTTCACGCTCATGTCTACTGCTGCAGTTCCCTCTGAGGATTCACCGCACAGCCGACTTGCACTCGCTCGTAATGCATCCACAGACACGCTCTATAATGGCTCCGCTCACTTAAACAGGGAGGTCACAAAAGACAGGCCGAAAACCGGGATCCAATCATTTTTCTTAGGGCTATACCGATTACAACGCCGCGAGCCTCACCCGTCCCAGGATAGAATTTTGAAATCGCCTGGTATTATAGATTTAATGGGCGGCACGGCACAGCAGTTAGCGCTCGGGGTTCGATTCAGAAATAATTTAAAGGGAAAGTTAATCTGAATTATCTTTGAATTTGGGAGTATTTTAGCTTCATTTTCCAAACGACACTCACTATCTGAGTTTAGTTGGCCACGTTGTGAAACAAATTATTGTCACAATTCTCGAGGTGTGGGTACTCGGAGCCAAAATTAACAATTCAAGGGGTCCACGGGGCAGAAAAGGTTGGGAACCACTGAAAATTAACCAATAAATAGAAAATAGTTGAAATAGGAATTGCTGTCATTTACAAGTTACTCAAATAAAAACAGTAAATAGTTAATATCGCTTACAGTGGAGATATGGTTCAGTCCAGGTTACTTTCAGTAGTTTACATTGTGATAGCTGACAAAAAACATCCTTTATGCACTGAAATACTTAAATATAGACACAAAGGAAAGGAAAAGGACTAATGGTTTTGGTTAGCCTGCAAAGCCTAAAACGAAGCCACAATATTAAATTAGGGACATGCATGGCCAACCACTCTCAACACGCGTCTCCTTGTGCCCACCACGAGGTCCTGACTTATACCAAGCAGCCCAATGACAGACCCTGCCCAATTTCAGCCACTACATACAGAGGACCTCAATTCTGCAATAGGTCATTGTCGAAATAAGCACGTTAGCTTTGGTTCCCCGCTATCAGGTAAAGAACGCACACTGATCCCTAATTTACAGATAATACTGTGGCTTCCTTCTAGGCCTTGCAAGCTTTACCCTTAAGTAGCAAAACAGCCTCACCTCAATTAACCCAGTCCAGTCAACGACTTTTGAAAATCTATACTATGATCATGGATTGGAATTTCCTGGACGACTGAGAGCCTACACAAACCATATTTCCTCACTTTAGTAGGTCAGCAGTGGTGTATTAGTATTCAACTCACTGTCAAACTTCAGATGAACTTTGAGAACAGGCTGTGTTTGACTCTGGTCAGCTTTGTGTCATTCCTCTCCGGACCGCCCCGTCTTTCTCTGCTCTTTCTGTCCCGTTGTCTTTGTGCCAGGCCTCGGCCGTACGTGGTTTATACGCCAGCGTTAAAAAAGCGGTTTCCGGGGAAACGCTGTGATGCTCGCCGCTGTCCTCTGGCTCTTCAGCTCCGGCCTGATTGATGGTGAAAGGGGAGGCAGTAAAGACAATCTGCTGCTGCTAGATTAGGCCAGTCAAACAAGGCTCTGGTGTTGACCAGCCTGGAATGCCTCTTTACAAGGCACAAGCATTCCGCCATTTTCCACCTCTATCGATGTATGTTTACACATGTGAAATATATGCACTGGCACCGAAGGAATGACACAGTGGTTCAATATTGTACTGGGAACTTGGTTCATATTGAGCTAATGGTAAATGCCAGAACTTGAAAGAAATGTATAAAAATTCTTCAAAGACCGAGAAATGCAAAAGATAACGCAACACAAGTTAATTTGTAGTAACTCAAAGTGCTTATGAACAAGGGCAAAGAATTGAAGTGCATAAAATAAAATGACATACAGTAAGAAGCAAAGACTGTGGATACTTGTTGTCATGTGTACTGCTGCATATGTTACCTATTTTTCATCTTGGATTTCAACATTGCCAGATATGAAACCTGTCTCACATCTTTTGTAAGGCAGTTCCAGATTTTAGCTATGTAAAACTGAAACTCAGCCTCACTGTGTTTAAGCTTGACTCTGGGACCACTCCCTGAGGATCTCAGGGCCAGAGATAGTTCATGGGGCTCTAACATGTCTGAGATGTACTTGGTTGCTCAACCATTTGACTTGTACATATGGATAGGTACCTTTCGTTTTTTTATTTTTTATTTTTTTATACCACTACTTTAATTATACCTGCTTTTCGGTACCAGTGCCTTAACTGTACTTTTTTCGATATCTATGTTATTTTAAGTTCAGGAAAAAGACCTAAAACAGCATAACAGAAAGCTACACAGGCCGCAGCAGCGTCACCTGTAACTTTGTGTTTTGAGCACAATTTCCACTTAAGCAGTGATAGCAGTGAGTGAGCTGCAGGGACAGATCCACATCATGACCCGGTTTCTTTCAACTAAACTTTTCTAAACAAACTGCCGTTCAGGAAGCGAAAGCACTTCACACGTCAAAGATCTTTACATGGTGTAAGCGCTCACTCTGCCACTAATAATTTACCAAAATTGTACCAAAAATGTCTAATACAGCGTGAGCGCTCACTGTTCCACAAACAATCTTTGATATTCCCCTCGCTGCAGCTGCTTGTAAAGTTGTTAACAACAGCACGTAAACTCAGCCTCCGTGGGTCTGTCGCTAAAGGTAAAGACGTCTTTATTGTTGTCACTGCTCTGTTTTGTTTTTCAATTTGCCTATAAACTCAAGTTACTTATTCAGTCCTGGTTTATAACTGGTTTAGTTTAGCTCTGGGTTTTACAAATAGTGTATGTCCTGGTTTAGTCTTGGCTCTCTATCACTAATCTCTATTACAAATAGTAAGTTATAGCTTTTCTTCACTCCATTTGCGCTGAAGCGGCTCATTATCTGCGCACACGTTCATGTTGCGTTTTTTAGACTTGCTGCGGGTCATATACTGTATTGAGTCACAGCAAGTCTATTCTCTGAGCAACAAGAAGCCAATGCACAGACCTGAGCACTGGACTACTATGGTCATATTTCCTAGTTCTAGTCAGGACTCGGGCAGCAACGTTCTGGATGTACAACCTCGTTTAGAGAGGCAACAGGCCGTTACAGTAGTCTGGCCTACTGGAGACAAGCGCATGGATAAGTCTCTCCAAGTCTGGTCTTGACAGCTCTATAGACTATCAGTTCCAAAATATGAAGTCACCCACAATGGTAAAGTACACTCTGTGAATCCCCAAAGTGACTACATGTCAGATCAATCCCTCATTTGTCCAAGTGCTTTCCACATGAACAAACTATTTCAAAAAGTCTATATAAGGTTTTGAAGACTATTTACGATTGTCGAATGGACAAAGCATCTTGGGTAAAAGGCATGTTTTGTTACTCCTTGAGATCTTTTGTCATGCTTTTCTCATGGCTTTTGTGTGCAAGCTTGGCAAGAGTCAAATACGTGTTTTGAGCAGCCTTGCTTGACGAGATGGGGTCCACAGGAAGACGATGTTTCCCCCTATACATCACATGAGTTAGTTGCGTGGGGGGTTTCCAGTGTCCCGTCCCAATGCTCCACTGTGCCTGTTCTTCTGGGAAAGCCTCCTCCACATGTAGGTTACAGGGCTTTTGTATGCTGCCTCGCGAGCCCACCAGACTGTTTGACGTTTTCATGCCATCCTTACAATCCGTGCGTTGTCATGGAGCCACACTGGCGCGGCCGTGGCAGCAAAGTTACAGTGAGGAGAAAATGAGAGAGGGGTGAGTGAGGGGGTTATTTAGGCCTGTGTCTTTTGTCCGCCTGTACTCGGCCATGGCTGTTGATTAAAAGAAAGCGAGGGATGAAAAACATTTGTTGACTCGAGGCTAAAACAAGACACTTTCAAAGAAGAGGGGAAAACCCAGGCGATGTTTATTACAGAGAAGCCTTGTTAAGCGCTGGGACTTGAGTTTAAAGATTTATGTGTCTTCGAGGGGTTAGGGTGGTCGTCCGGTCAAGCTCCTCCTACATTTCTCAAAAACTAAAGCAGGATAAAGTTCGAACAAGTGCTGCGATGCAAAAGGCGACCATCTGCTGCTATTATGTCTGCCTTTATGATAACAGCGGTTTGTAAGTGCCGTAGACTGAAGTAGGTCAGGGCCCTTTTACAATGTTGTGGTGAGGGGGTTGCTCCTGGCAGCGCTGGGATATGCCACAATAGTTTCTAAGGTTCTCCTGCACGTTTACAGCCAAAATGACTGGATAAAAGTTAACTAAGACCTCTTTCAGTAGCTGTTGGCTTAACAAGGAGTTGGAATGAGTTGTAACTTTTCTACCCTTGGAGTCATTTTCAGAATACCATCGTTTCTCACACAGTGGATTATAAATTTTTAAACTACAGTTAGCTTTAAATTTGGAGGGGAATTTCAGGACACATTACCGAGAGTGCTCATTCCAGCCTGATCTTGGAAGCTAAGCAAAGTTGGGACTAGTAACTAGATGGGAGACTGGAAATACCTGAGCTAATACTTTCTCTTGATCAAAATGGCAGAGCGCCACATAATCTGATGACTATTGAGAAACTAGTGATTTGGTGAGGACCCCACAGAAATGTAAAGATGATAATTCAACCGAATAAAAGAGAAGGACTATTGTTCCCTTAAAATTTAAATGTTTGCGTTTCTATGCCTTAATTAATAGATACAGGGTTTGCCCAGAAAAGGAACTATAAGGGTGCAGTCATATTTTTCATTTGACACCTTGTGAACAGCGATTAGATGTGTATTTAGGTTTTAAGGGGTAAAAAAAACGTCTGTACTGTAGATTTGTATTTCATCCTGTCAGTTGAGTTGAAACTGTCGAGTTTTAAAATGTATCTTTAGCTACCCTTTATAACTTGTATGCTAACTGAAGTCAAAGGCCATTTGAACTCGAGGGGGGAGCAGAGAACATCCTGTTTAGAGGGGCAATAAGAAGTGTTATCTGTTGCAGCACAAAGGTCTCCAGATGTAATCAGTAAGCTAAAAGAATGTGCTTTGATGTAGAGGATGAGCATTGAGAAGGTTTCAGGTTTCTCCCCTTTGTCTTTGTGTGCTGAAATGCATGTGATGTGCATTGAGTGGGCGGAGTTAACAGTTAGAGAAATACTTGGGAGAGCGGAGTTTTAGTGAGACTTTTCCAAGCAACTGAACAAGCAACATGTAACATCTATCTTCAATAAAAGAGCCTTCTGAGAACACGTAATCTTCTGATGCCTGCTGATTTCGTCTGATTACCTTTTGATTTTCATCTGTGTTTTTGTACAACAAGACCAGGAGTCAGATTGCGATATTTTGTCTGCCTTAAGCTCTTTTTTAAATTCATAATTTGGTGACCCCGACGTGATCAAAGCGCAAGGCAGACCTCGAAGGCGACCCAAGTTTTTGTTTAGAAACGTAAAGAGCACTGAGAGCTGAAGAACTGCTTTTTTCATCAAACGCTCCAAAACAGCAGCAGGACAACGGCCCAAGCACGCGCCGCAGGAAAACAGCAGACCGCGCATGCGCGCACCGCAGGAGGACAGAAGTGACAAAGCAACAAGAGCACGTGTGGAGGAAAACAGAAAAGGAGGAAAAACAGCACGTGACAAACCTCAGAAAGAAAGAAAAAACATCTGAAAAGTCTCCATAAATTTCGAGTCCAGAAGATTTCAAACGTACGCACAAAGAGCGGTAAGGCAACCCTTTCTAAACTGCCTAAGATTGGTCTAAAAATAAATTAAATGTAATTTGATGGACTGGGACATTATGTAAAATTCGCAAAAAAAAAATTAAAACAATAGAAACAGGAAACGCTATGTAAATAATACGCTGTAAATAACGCTTTTAGGGGATCCGTGATGTTTCTTAAACGCCATAGGGACAGTTCTTTGCACACGGGAGAAAAAGACAAAGGAATATAGATTGATTAATTAAGAGATGGCCAGATACACGTGCGGGTTTTGAATAACATTATTTCTTTTCCATCGTACGATTAAAAGATTAATGGAAAATATAAACGCAGGCTGTACTAATTCACACAGCTGCATATCTTTTTATATATAGTTGGACGTCCACTAGAAAATATATATATATATATACATATTAAAATCAGGCGAGGAGACGGAGTTGCCTCTCGTCTTGTTTAACCCCCTAGCGACCGGCTACGCCGCGGTCAACCCCTCCCCTTTCCCTTCTCCAGTGGTGCGACTTCTCCCCCCCCGGGGTGCTGCAAGAGCAGCATGACGGAGGAGAAGTAGAAGTAGGAGTAGATAAAAAGAATATAAATAAATGCATGAAGCAATATAAATATTATTATTATTCATAACTAATAGTGATTTAGACGATAAATCTAATAACTAAATAAATACAGAAAATATTGATTAACTAAGACCTATATAATCCCCTTGACTAAGCATGGTGGATCTAAATATTATTTTATATATAATCATAGTAATAACAAACGCAATTAACAATAGAATGTCCCAGTTCTTCACACGAGACCAAGTAAAGCAGGATGGAACCAGAAAGGTGCTGAAACATTATTCTTGCAAACTTGACTTTCATGAAAGGGCACAATCTGGATGTGCACGCTACTTGGCAGCTTTGACCAAGACGACAGAGAAAACCTCACATCCTGTGCAGAATCATCAGTTAATTATACATATGAATCATGGACAATTTAAACCTCATACGTGTGAAGAAAAAGCCAAAAGTGAACTGTATATCAAAGCCGATCTGAAGACAACCCCACTGCCCAATCCAGAAGTACTGCACGCCTTACAACTTCTGGAAGGCTGCGAAGCAAATATCTACACAGACTTAGTTCATGCTTACAAGACAGTCACAATATCTTTTGCTGACTGGATCAAGAATGGTTCCAAGCTAACAACGGGACTTCCTATAAAGCATGAAGCACTGGTCAGACAATATCTTGATGCAGTTCAATTGCCAGCGAAACTAGCCAACATGAAATGCAAAGCCCATACCAAAGGCGGAGACTCTGTGTCTCTGGGCAATCATGCAGCTGATAAGGCAATCAAAGAAGCAGCAACCTGTAACAATAGACCTGACACGAACATGGACATTTCTCCAGAATCTTGGGTTTATGTTAAAATGCATAAACGTTGACAACTGGACCCAACCGTACCAGACGGAGCCATATCTGGATCTTCAATCAACATGGAAGACAAAGAAGATGGCCGTTCTAACATCTGGCACTGATGATGGACACCACCTGTCATCAGTCTTTGCCCCTGAGGCTTCAAGGGCAGAAAGAGGGGAGAGTCCAAATCACATGCTGTGGACGAGGCCCACTGCTATGAAGGCTTCATAAAATCTGCCTGGATTCACCTCACCTACCGGGTGAACTGAAGATATCATAATTCAAGAGGAAGCAACCATTCAAGTACATAATACACTGTTAGAACCAAATAAAAGAGCATGTGTTGATAACCTCTGCTCTAGGCATACAGACGATCGTGGTCACATCATACACTTGCACGTGACCAGAAGAAGAAGTTAACGTCACCATGGACAAATCAAAAAATTAGTCTATAAAAATAGGATGCTCACTTTGAGTAGTGATATGTGTTTTTTATTGTGTTTATCGTAATTGTGTTTTCTTTATTACTGTGTGAAGATTGGTTAAATGTAGATTCTGAAGTTCGACATAAATGTTACATCGAGAGAGAGGAGAGAGAGTTCCTCATTACCAAGCTAATATGTTATGAAGATGTATTACCTACGTTGCTCATCTTGCTAGTAATACTGAATGTTGTATGTGTTCACCTTTCAATGTCAACCACCGACATCGTAACATTTCTTCTCATTCCAGACTTACAAGCAGGCCATGAATTAGTTTGAATTAAGTTGAATTGTTAAACCAAAAATCATAGTGAAAATTGTTAGTTTTGATTTTGCCATACTAAATTGTTAACTGATTTTGCATAAAAGCGACATAAAAGTAAAAAATAGGACTAACAAATAACTCGTTTGTGAGGTATATGTTGATGCAAGTGGAAGGTGGATACAAATAATGAGTAGAAATAAAGTTTTGAATTTTTTAGTTTTTAGTATGTTAGGATTTTAGTTTTTAGTTTTGCATGTATTAAACTTTAGTGATATTTTCTTTTGGTGAACACATAAAAATGTGTTCAAGAGGGGGAAACTGTCGAGTTTTAAAATGTATCTTTAGCTACCCTTTATAACTTGTATGCTAACTGAAGTCAAAGGCCATTTGAACTCGAGGGGGGAGCAGAGAACATCCTGTTTAGAGGGGCAATAAGAAGTGTTATCTGTTGCAGCACAAAGGTCTCCAGATGTAATCAGTAAGCTAAAAGAATGTGCTTTGATGTAGAGGATGAGCATTGAGAAGGTTTCAGGTTTCTCCCCTTTGTCTTTGTGTGCTGAAATGCATGTGATGTGCATTGAGTGGGCGGAGTTAACAGTTAGAGAAATACTTGGGAGAGCGGAGTTTTAGTGAGACTTTTCCAAGCAACTGAACAAGCAACATGTAACATCTATCTTCAATAAAAGAGCCTTCTGAGAACACGTAATCTTCTGATGCCTGCTGATTTCGTCTGATTACCTTTTGATTTTCATCTGTGTTTTTGTACAACAAGACCAGGAGTCAGATTGCGATATTTTGTCTGCCTTAAGCTCTTTTTTAAATTCATAAAACCTGTGGATTTAATGTGGCTGTTACATTCGTACATTAACCTCCTGTGGACTTTACAGCAGTGACACATCGGTGTGAATGTGAGCTGGTCAATTGTAAAATAAAGCTCAGACAATGGAATTGGCAGAACCATCAGAATTTGTTCTTAGACTTATCCTGACAGTGTTCTACCATTTCATCTTCACCACTGTATGTGACACAGAACTGTCACTGTCATTTTTTTTTTTATTGAAAGCCCTGATGAAGACCAGTTGAAATGTTGGCATGGCCATGTAAATAAAGGCTTCCTTATTTGACTGACACATAACAAATGTGCATCTCTGTGATTAGAGCGACACTTAAGTAGAAAGTAGACATTACCATTTTCATTTAGATTACTCCTTATAATCCTGAAGTAAAACTCTATGTTTACATCATAGTAATTATCAAGTATAAATTGAAGTTTTGAGTTGTGTGACCTACTTTGTTGCTGTCACCATACACCTTATCCCATGGGTACTTTTAAATCACAACAAAATGACTAGAATTATTAATTGCACCATTCTTTTGAACATTATTTCTTCCACGTTTCATTTCCATTGTCACCGCTGGTCACCAAAACGCTATAAGAGGAATATTTCAAATGTAATCTTTGGTGAGGCATGTGTTTTGCTTTGTCTACTCAAAGCAAACAGTGTGTCCTTTTTTCTTTGTTTTTTGTAATGGTTTGTCGGGGTCTGTTTTGTACGACCCCATCAGGACGAGCACGAGACAAATGGCCTTAAAGATACCATCTCTTTGAGAATACTAATTGGATGCTCATTTAGTTTCAATTACAACTCCTTTTAACCGATTTTTTCGTGTGGTTTTTGGTCTATTCTACTTCCAATCACTGGACTTGTAGATATAGAATAGAATGGGGCTATGTCGATGCAGTGAATCCCTGAAGTTCATGCAGTTTAAGAGCTGTTCCTGCCCAACAACTACGATGGATAAGCAATTCTTGTAACCGTTAGCAGTGGCCCAAGGCAAGGCAACTTTATTTATACCGCGCATTTCGTACACAAGGCAACTCAATGCGCCCATGAGGTAGAGTTTAGCCATCTTACCTATATCCTGGATGAACTAAAATGTGCTTTGATCAGAGAGACTGTTACTGCAGCTGTGGTTCTACTCAAGTTTTCTCAGTTTTTAAAGTGTTTCTTTATCAAGAAGTACCACTATCGATCTGCTGTTTCACTGCTGACTATTGGATATTTCCTTGTCTTTATCTCTGTTCTTGTGTGTGATCATTTCAGAAATATTTGGGAAGCCCTGTGAAGTTACTGTTCAGTGGCATTTGGGCTTTACAGCAACAATTAAATGATCAATTGATTATTTAGAGAAGGTCTATTAAAAGCAGTTTAATTAGACACATAACTGTCCCTCAGATGATTAACCCAACCCCTCGATCATTGTATTATTAAGTGGATGTTTGCTGTGGAGCAAATGAAGCACTTTATAGTTTACTATACGGTAACAACTTGAGTAGTGGTAATAGTTTATTGAGCGTGAGGCCTGCCTATAAAGCACATGCTCTGCAGAGTCTAAGAGCTGCATAAATAAGAAAAATGTGGTAAAAATGGCCGCTGTCCTGCTGTTCCACATGGACTCCTGTGCCAAACGCCTGACACTGCTTGCGTAAGAGGCTTCTTTTAAAAAACGACCATATTAGCATGACAATACCCCATGGCCGCTGGTGCTTTGGAGGGAGGAGACGGGATGGGGGTCTGGAGAGAGGCTGAAGACTCTTGGACATAGACACTTTGCTGGTTTGGGTGCTCAACACTGGATGTTTCGTTTCATATTTGAGTCTAGCATGAATGTAGAGATTTGAGGAGTATATTTTAGACCCGCCAACGCTATGTGGGATGGCTGTAATGGGACCTACCGCGTACGAATGAGAGATGGAGATTGCTTCAGATATTAGGAACATCGGGACACCTGTTGCATTGAAACACTGCTGAAGTCTGACCTGTCATGCCATGCAACCATTTTGATTTTTGGAGAACAAGTACAATTTTAACTGCACGCCTCTAGACTGACCTGGAGATGACCGAGGCACTGCAAACCGGACTGCTGCTCTTCTTAACTGTGGTAGGAAGAGTTAAATTGCATGCATTTAATGAAATTGTTCAAAGGGTAGCATTTACTTAATTGAAGTTCAAATACATAAAACACAAGAAGGATAAAATGCTGCTGACCACTATTATCATCCAACAATAATAGAAATTACAGTGATTGAGGGTCAAGTATATCATAGTTATAGTATAGTATTATAGTATACTATAGTGAAATATAGATATTGTGGTGTGATGTTGATTGTTGTTTTTATGATTGCTACAACTGCGTCAACGTCCAGGACTATTTTAACGTCTGTATCGTAATTTTACCATCGTTTCAAATTGGAAAACATGCCTTCTTTCTTCCTGTCTGATGAAAGTGTTGGGTCTTTATGAGATAAATTGCCTTTACCAGGGAGCAGCGTCCAGTGGCTCAGGAACTTTAATGAGTTTTCAGGGTTAATGGTCAGACACCTTTTAGGGGGTAAAAGGGTGCATTACATCATTATCTTCAATGTCCACTCTTGAGGTGAAATGAATTAGTGATTCTGTGACGACAATGGCGCAGTTGGTAGAGTGGGTTGTCTCATGATCGGAAGGTCGGGGATTCGAATCCCAGCTCCTGAAGGTGCACACTGTCGTTGCGTCCTTGGGCAAGACATTTCACCTGCGTTGCCTCCAGTGTCTGCGTACATTGGTGTATGAGTGAAAGTGTGAATGGGTGACTGGTTCCTTGCTGTAAAGCGCTTTGGGCATAATGAAGGTACAAAAGCGCTATAAGTGGAGACCATTTACCATTCTCAATAAGAACCACTGCTGCTACTTCACTGTGATATTGTTCTTCAGTCTCAAAGGCAAATGGGTTTAGGAAGCTGTGAAGGCGGGGAACATTCGTGGCACAGCATACAACCAAAAATGAATATCAGTATTTGTTAGTATATGGTTTATAGTGATAATACGGCCAATTTTGAGGAGGATTGCCCTGTCAAAAGTGATATTCAGTAATCTGTATATTACTTTGTGTCTGTTTATTCTGTTCTGTGCATGCTTTCAGATGGTGTGTGTGAGTGAGCCGACTCCGGACAGAGCAGGGCAGTCCCATGGTGAGGCCCTAAATCATATTACATACTACTGTGACGTCTTGTTTTTGTCTGTCTGTCCAACAACTCAATTACAGCGCATCGACCATTTCAATCGTTTAACTTATTCACTCTTTGTTCCTTATTGTGTGCACAGAAGCGGCCTCTCTGGTTCACCTGACGTCACAGTGGGCCTTCCAGCTGGTCAACACGTCCCTGCCTTTCTCCAGAGCCGAGAGCTTCTGCAGAGGACGGTTCAGCAGCCTGACGTCTGTAGACCAGGACGAGGACCAAGATGGCGTCCGGGAACTGCTCCTCCAGACTGGACTCGTCTCGCCAATATGGGTTCAGGATTCCACGAAAGCACCCTTAAAACCGCTGGCCATATCTAAGCAATGTGAGTGTGTGTCTCTTTGCCTCCAACTGAATTTTAGCTGCGTAGTGTCACATAGATTAGCTCACTCACTTTAAGTATCCCTCTCTTTTATTCTCACCAGATTTAAAATTCTCATCCCTGAACTTCCCAAAGGAGTCTCGGGACGGTTTCGCCCGGGTCAACATGTCCTTCCCCGCCCTCTCCTCCATCAGCGTCTGTGTGCGCGTGCAGTGGGACCCCGAATGGAGCGACGTGTCCACCATCTTCTCCTACGCCGCCCCCGTCTTCACCAACGAGTTCCAACTGCGCAGCCAGGTGGACTCCCAGGACCGCATCCTCCTGGCCCTCATAATCCACGGGAAACACATGCCCTACAAGGCGTCCTTCCCGAACGACGGGGCCTGGCATCACATTTGCGTTACGTGGACGCAAACAGGAGAACAGTGGGCGATCTACGTGGATGGCGAGAGGAAGGACACGGGCTCTGGAGCGGAGACGTCCCGGGACATTCACGGAGACGGGATATTCATCATGGGGCAGGATCAGGACTCTTTCGGAGGGAATTTTACCGAGCCGTTCTTTGGGAATATCACGGACCTGAATGTGTGGAATAGTTCTCTGGAGGCGAGGCACGTGCGGGCGCTCAACGGGTGCTCGAGCGTGTCACATGAGGTGCTCTTCAGCTGGAGCCTGGAGCAGCTCAGCAGACATGAGGTGGTCAGAGAGATGGAGGCCGCGCTGTTCTGTCCAGGTTAGTCAACGTTTCAAGTCAACGCGTTTGAAAATAACATTCTCACAAAGCCACATTATATCATGTAAAGTTTTCATTCAAAATGTGACTGATTAGATTTAGATTATCTCATCACACAAACAAAATGCTAGTGAGATTTGAAATACAAAAAGCTTTTTATTTCCATTAAAATATAATGTTCAGTATAATCGCTCCAGCTTGACCTGTTCGACGACAGGAAAACACTTTTGGAGCAATGCTACTGATTGGATCAACAACGCTGAAAATCCATGAAATATCTAGTTTTATAAAATGTTTGTGTTATGTGTAGCAGCATTATGCGTACCTAGGGCTGGGCGTTTTAGGAAAAAAAACAATCACAATTATTTTCCCCATATTTGATCTCGATTTTCGATTCGAAATACATCTTGCAGATTCATAACATTAGATACATATGTTATTCAAACCTCAGCTCAAACAAAAACAAATGCTTTCATCAATTCTCATTTAACACACAAAAGTCTTCCATTATCTCGTCCAAACTCCCAAACTAGGTACTGTTTGTGCCAAAGAAATGTCCGTAAACCTGTCGATTATTAAGTCCTATAACGATTACGGAGATTGACCATAGTAGAGATTTTTTGTCCTCGTCGTGGTATTAATTAGTATCTATTTCCCGAAGCGTTACATGGATCATTTGTGAATGCACAAATACCTCAAGAATTTAGCTTGCAGGCAATGTGTATGGGCTAAACATGTATATTGCATTGTCATGTCACCTTGTATTGTGAGGATCAAAATCAGAATCCATGGGATATTACAACATATTTTTGCTGTTTGGCCTAAAGCTGGGACTTGGCCCTTCTGGAGGTTTAATGTGGCCCACGAGGGGGTGCTGGATTATATATCATTTTTCTGTGTTGGGCAAGTTACTTTAAAATAATATATTCTATATTAGTTGCCTGTTTTAAATAAGAAACAGCGTTGTACTGGCCGACATACCATCCCTTCCTTGTTTAATGTTTACTATAAAGGCTTCCTGCAGCTGGTTTCTGTGACATACCTGGCGTCTCTCTAATTGGATGATGCCGTCTGTCAATTATGCCCTCCGGGAAATTGCTGAAATCATACTCGCTTCCAGACTACATATCTTTGAAAAAGCGTCTTTGAAAAAGCATGTTGTTTGCTGGCCAGCTTGCCAGGCAACTATATTAGTAGTTACAGCCTTAAAACTGAGTTACACTACTTTGAGTTACTTTTGAGTTACTTTTGGCAAAACGACAACCTGAAAACACTAATAATACCATTGAGCAAAAGTGCAATCATTTCCTTTTGCTTCAGTAACCCTATTCTTCGTGTTTCGTTTTGATGACATTAGCTACACGCAAATCTGCAAATCTTATACACCAGTGTTCAACTTGATTTGGCATGACACATATTTGGGGAGCATTTGGCATTTCAATATCACTTAAATTGTAATGACTAATATATTCCCGTATTTTGTTGAAGTAATATGTTATATTCCTTAGTTACTAACAAAAGCAATTGCTAGGTTTCAGGTGACATCACAGCGTTCTAAAGGCCTATATAATATTATATAGAGGTAAAATTATTTTGTTTTTGAGGACATTTTTGGTCTTGTACAGAGAGATCATGGACCCAGTGACTGATATTAATGATCATTTTTGTAATTCATACATTTTCTTTTTAGATACGACTTGTGAAAGTGTAATGCAGTTAATAGGAAAAACTGGCCCCTCCCCCCCGCTGGGTCCTGTGACATCATCACATTCTAGTACCTGCAACCCAGCAATACACGCATTTCTGTAACTTTAATAAGTTACCCCCAACACTGATCATTTGTGCAGCAACTGCATAGTCTGTAGTTGTTGGGAGACCAGACATGTAAATGACATCACTTTGCAAAATATTGTGTATTATTAATGGTTGGCCCTTGATATGTTAATATTGCGGGACAAAAGATACCCTTTTGTTTTGGGCTAAGAACTAAGTTTGAGCACTCCTGGCTTTGGGTTACAGTGCATACATGAGGTAACAGTGATCGTCAGGGCTAGTCCCTCCCCATTCTTTAGATTTAAAGAAAGTCTTCTGGTAAAAAAACTCTCTACAAATATTCACACAAAAATAGATATAACCAAACTTTTAGGAGGAAAATTGTCATGGTTGGAGGTGGAGTGAAGAAAATAAAACCCAAAATGCAGGACTGCAACAAAACTGGTGATGTTTAATGAATAATGAATTGCGAAAACCAAAATAACAAAATCCAGAGATAACAAAAACTCAAACAAACCGGGGCTTACATAGACAATGACACGACAAAGGACCAGGGAAACACAGGGGTATAAATACATGAGGAAACAGTGAACAGGTGAAACACATCAGGGCGGGGCAGACAATCAACACAAGGGAAGCAAAGCAAAAATCACACAGACCAAAAAGACATGTCAAAATAAAACACCAAGGACAGATAAAACAAAAGGCAAACCAAAACAGGGTAACTAAAGGCCGAATCGTGACAGTACCCCCCCACCAAGGGACGGCACCCAGACGTCCCACAATGTAAACAGCCCCGGGAGGGTGGAGGGGGTCCAGACAGGAGGGACATGGAGGAGACATGGAGGAGACCGGCAGGAACTGGAGGATAAGGAGGCCAAAGTGGTTGGGGAGCTGGCAGGTGAAAGTCCAGAGAGACCCTAAAAGGCCCAGGATATTGCTGAGGTAGGTCAGAAGTCCTGCTGAGGGCCATGGCGGCAGAGGCAGGTCGGAAGGAGCAGGAACACAAAGAGCTCACTCCGGACGGAGGTCTCGGTCTGACGGAGGCCCCAGGACAGAAGGAACCCACCCTGAATGGAAACCGGTGTCCAGCGGTGGCTCCGGGACAGAAGGGGCCCTCCGAGAACGGAGGACGGTGTCCGGCAGTGGCAACGAAGGCGGGTCAGGGGAACAAACGGTGGCCAGGAAGAGCTCAGGTGAGGAGCATGGATAGTCGGCAGGTGAGATGACCACAGATGAGGCACAGGAGGCAGCTGGGAACCCTGGTAGATGAGGAGGGACAGGGGTTTGAAGGGCCCACC
The DNA here is from genome assembly GCA_007210695.1 of Neogobius melanostomus. Classification (NCBI taxonomy): domain Eukaryota; kingdom Metazoa; phylum Chordata; class Actinopteri; order Gobiiformes; family Gobiidae; genus Neogobius; species Neogobius melanostomus. The sequence goes on along the minus strand of VHKM01000240.1, from coordinate 1,828,171 downwards.
ACGGACGGAGATCAATGTCCAGCAGGGGCCCTTGGTCACAAACAAAAAGAACCCACCCCAGCCGGAAGTTGTGTCTGGCGGTGGCTCAGGAACAGGTTCAGGGTCTTCAGCCAGATGTGCAGTCCGCTGGGTCTTACAGTGGTCGTGTCATTCTGTCATGGTTGGAGGTGGAGTGAAGAAAATAAAACCCAAAATGCAGGACTGCAACAAAACTGGTGATGTTTAATGAATAATGAATGCCAAAAACCAACATAACAAAATCCAGAGATAACAAACCGGGGCTTACATAGACAATGACACGACAAAGGACCAGGGAAACACAGGGGTATAAATACATGAGGAAACAGTGAACAGGTGAAACACATCAGGGCGGGGCAGACAATCAACACAAGGGAAGCAAAGCAAAAATCACAGACCAAAAAGACATGTCAAAATAAAACACCAAGGACAGATAAAACAAAAAGCAAACCAAAACAGGGTAACTAAAGGCCGAATCGTGACAAAAATACACACAAACAACCAAGAAAATAGTTTTTACTGAACTGATTAACATTCCTACTAAATTACCATGTGTAAAAGTTGCATAATATATTTAGAGTATAGACCCTGTAGTTGCAGCACATTTGTACAGTCACAATGTTGTGTCATTGACCTAAAAAGTCTTCCCAACCTGCTCCTATTTTATTTAAATAGACATAAAAACCTTGGTCAATATAGTCTGTGTAAGCTCATTTTAGGTCAATATATCACACACACAAAAAGATTAGATTTACCATTTAGTTGTCCTTGCGGCCTACACATTAAACTTTTTGTTTTTTAAACAATGTGTGTTCTGTTTCTGAAAATATGTCAACACATGAAAGTTCAAGGAAACCATATTATTTTGTACTTTAACAACAGACATAATTAAACAATAGATCTGTCAATGTTCACAGCACTGTCTTTGTCGGGCGCTATAAACCAGAGCAAAGAGCAGAAATACCGGAATGTAATGGGCAAAATCCCCTATGTTTGTTGCAGGCAATTAGACAGTCCATAGAGTTATTCATTCATTCATTGTAGGGTTGTGCATTTGATCTAAATCATGTAATCAAATCCTGATGGTCAATGTTGATTATCGGTAAACAGGTCTGCAGTAGTGATGTCAAGATTAACTGTTTTTTACGATTTTAAGAAGAATTTTAGAAGCCCAGGTTTACCGCTGAAATCTCTCGCTGGAGCACAAATGTAAACACGTAAACTCGCCAGTAATTGGGCAATATTTACAATCCTTCACTGTGAATGTCAGAGTCAAGGTAACAAAACGCATAATTCCCAATAAAGTTGTCCTAATGTTTCGAAATAGCCGCCACAAAAAGCAAATGCTCTCCTGTCTGCTAAACATCTGACAAATAATTCAGCAAGGCAGGAAAAGTTTTAATAACATAATCTAGACGAAATTGTGGCCTCATGAAATTATATCATAAATAGTAGTAATAATTATTATTAGGGCTTGGACGATACACTTTTGTTGAGATCTGATTCGTATCACGATACTCAGGGCCAATCTGATACATATCACGGTACTCAGAGGCCGATCCAATACGTATCACGATACTCAGGGGCCGATCCGATACGTATCACGATACTCAGGGGCTGATCCGATACAATACTCAGGGGCTGATCCAACACATTTCACAATACTCAGGGGTAAATCCGATCCGTATCATGATACTCAGGGGCCGATCAGATATGTGTCACGATACTCAGGGGCTGATCCAATACATATTACAATACTCCGGGGCTGATCCAATGCGTATCACAATACTCAGGGGCCGATCCGATACGTATCACGATACTCAGGGGCTGATCCGATACAATACTCAGGGGCTGATCCAACACATTTCACAATACTCAGGGGTAGATCCGATCCGTATCATGATACTCAGGGGCCGATCAGATATGTGTCACGATACTCAGGGGCTGATCCAATACATATTACAATACTCCGGGGCTGATCCAATGCGTATCACAATACTCAGGGGCCGATCCGATACGTATCATGATACTCAGAGCCCAATCCGATACGTATCACGATACTCAGGGGCCGATCAGATACGTATCACGATACTCAGTAGCCGATCCGATACGTATAGTGATACAACAAGTAATTATGATAAGTAATTTGTTTATCTTAAAATGTGTCAAAGAAAACAGTCATGTGTCCAAAGTTTTGAAACCAAATGACATTTTTTGAAGTGTTAAGATTGAAAAGTGCATTAACACAGCGAAGCCCTCATGATTATTATTAGCCTATAATCAGTCCCGTCGCCAGACGTCAGTCTTAAGGGGGGCATATGAAATCCACGAGGGGGCACAATTACTATACATACACTCTACTGTTTTTGGACCATGTTTTGAATAAACAGGAGAGTGCGTGGCTCGGTCAGTGCTGTGGGCGCATCCACTTTTCAGTCTTTTTCAAGCCTTCAGCAGTAAAACGCACACTTCAAACAAATACGCAGAGTCTTTTCCGCGGACATCAGCGCTTTGTAGTAAAATACAGATTGCTTTTGCCTTTGCCCAAAGATGCTCACGAGCCACTGCAGAGGGACGGAGAAAGGGACGGTGGACTCTCAGAGCGGGGGATGAACAGGGAAAGTGTCTATGACAGGGAGACGCTGAGCTGAGCGTGAGACATACTGTTAATAAGCCTCTATCAGCTATTCTCCGGTCGGGTTTTATTTTGTGAGCAGACAACATGGGAGCCGTGCGCAATTACGCATGAGCGCACGAGAGAGGGAACTGTTTCTGTAAAGACTGAGAAAGAGAAAGAGACAGACAAAGAGAGAGAGGGATGAAATGTCCCTTCTCGGTTTCAGGAGAGGAAATAGCTACTTGTGGAGTTTGGGCTGGTCTCTAATCGGGCAGAAAGCGCAAAAATAACTGCACAAATTAGTGATACTATCTTTGCCCAATTTGTGGTGGTTATAATTCTGCAGGCCCTCTAGTGGTTATACAGCGTATAACAATATAGACAATAACTTAAACAAATATCAGTTATTTCCTGATATGATCGAGAAAAATATTTTCTCTCACAATAATCAAGACTCAAATAATTGGAATATTGACAAAGACAGCTATAGTTTGGACTTTGAACAGTAAAAGAAAAACTATGTTGTATCAAAGTTTGCTGGAGTGCAGAGCATTCATTTTTTGTATGGGTAAACAACTTGTAAGAGCCATTTTAATATGTGTTTAAAAAAGTGAGATTTTTGAGGGGTTGTCTATATACAGCACCTTTAACAGCCACCCCTACTTATATTTCAAGACACTTGAAACTGCTGACTCTTTGTCTTGTGTGCACTGACAGCGAAGGACCAGCAGATGGAGCTGCAGGGCTGTAGGACGCTGCAGAGCCAGTCCAGTCAGCAGCCAGCGTTGGGCCTCACAGACTGTTCTGATCTACTGCCTTTTATCTGCAGGAGCAACAAAGGTGGGACTCCTCCGTGCGTCCTCACGGCACACTTCACAACATTTCAATGCATTACGACCATGACCTTACAGTGGGCGATCTCAATACACAACGTGCTGGGAGCTCTGGCCTCTGCGGATGGAGTGAAAATAACTTGGAACAACTAATGAAGTATGGCAGTTTGGGAGAAGCTTTGATCCAGGCCCAAAGCACCCCATCCCACACACAGGCAATGATCATTTCAGTCACTCCCTTTACCTGCTAACTTAGAACGTGAACCTCTTAAAACTGGGGTACCTGATTTTTTTGGTGTTGTAGAATACATTTATTTTTGCCACCTCAGAGTATGTTGTAAACACAGCAAAACACAGACCTTGTTGTATTGTCTTCACCTAAAGTGAACACTGATAACCTGAATAGTACAATGCTTTCCTTTATGTAATATACAATGTACGGTAAAATGTCAATGATGCCAGTCAATATGATCTTGTTGTATTGCTGAAAGAAGAACTGAATGTAATTCATAGGCAAGTGCACGCATGTATACGCATGTATATGAAACAAAAATAATTCTGAATCGTCTTACTGTTGAAAAAAAAAAAAGCCTAAAAGTTACTACTGAATATGTATAGCACGAGGGTGATTAATAATGATGAATGAGGGGTAGGCACACATAAGCTCGGCTTCAGCCTACTCCTTTTGAGCTTTACTGTGATGAAATGTTTAATTACTGTGAAAATATGAATGTAAACAGCTCAATCAATTAATCAATCGATCAAGTTTTATTGAGCAATGGATAATAGAAGTCTAATCTAAATTAGTGTAATTTATCTTGGGGGTTGCCATCCCTGCTTCACTTTGTCACCTCTCAATGCTGTATATGGGTGAAATGTGCATGTAATTACATTCTTTGAACAATCTGAATACACAGGAGGGACTGTGAGAGCTAGAAACAAGTTTTGGCCAAAAGAAAAAATGTCACTGTTTGAACAGGAAACATCAGGTACCCCAGCTTTAACACCCCGCCTGAACCGAGCACATTTTGTCCAGTTTGGCTTTACCCTAATCTAAAAGCTTCATGAAAAAAGTGTCAAAATAGCAACGAAAATGAGACGAAAAAGAGGATAACAAAGCCACAAACAGTGACAGAAAAGTGACAATAATGTGACGAAAAGGCACCAAAAACCCACAAACAGCAACAGAAAAGTCACAAAAAGCGCTTGGTGAAGGGAGGGGTTACGAGGTTAAACCCTGAATAGTATTACAGTATATAGCCTTTCAGGAAGTACTACTATCAAACACGCACAAAGTTTAATACAGGCTTTATCAGCCAGTGAAGCCGATGACCTTAAACCATTCAGTGTCAGTGCTTTACAAAGTTTGAATTTCTCATATTTCTCATAATCTGCATTTGCGAATGGTTTATCTCTGTCAATCTCTGATAATCATGAGCCTTATGTGACTCTCTACATTCATTTAGATGTTTACTCAATAAAATAGATTGGTAAATAACAAGCTGCACGATAAAGACTGGACTATACTTGAAAGTGAAAGTGCTTCTAATGAATCCATCCACAGAGATTTACAGATATAGTAATAATGTGTTGGGTCTCGTGTTACTTTTCACAGAGCGTTACCTGAAGATGAAGCTGATCAGTGACTCGAGGCGCAGTCAGCCCACGGCCTTCATGAGCCACGTCCTAATGCACGCCAACACAACGCAGGTTTGTAGCTGCTGAGCTTCATGGTGTTTATTTCAATTAAGGACAGTGGGGCGCTCTGGGACAGTGACCCGTCTGCAGCTTCACGACGTTGGACATCCTCCTGCTCTGTTTTGCTGTCTTATTGTGGATTTTTCAACTCCTCCTCCGCTTCATCAAATCAGAATTGTCATATTTTATAAAAAGAAAAATAATGATAACATGAAAGAATGATTATACTCTCTGGGAAAAGCCAATACACTGCAAAGAGCAATCTAGATTTATGCTACAAAAGTGATCGTAACTTTTTTGGTCACATGGTCGCCGCGTTTTTGTCACATTTTTTAAGCGTTTGTGTTGTGTTTTCGCAGTTTTTTTGTTGTGTTTTTGTAGTTTTTTTATTGTGTTTTGTAGTTGTTTTTTTACATGCTTTTTAGTTTTTTTATTGTGTTTTAGTAGTTTTTTTGACATGCTTTTTTATTTTTTTATTGCGTTTTTGTAGTTATTTGACATGCTTTTTAGTTTTTTTATTGTGTTTTTGTAGTTTTTTGACATGCTTTTTAATTTTTTTATTGTGTTTTTGTAGTTTTTTTGACATGCTTTTTTATTTTATTTTATTGCGTTTTTGTAGTTATTTGACATGCTTTTTTATTTTTTTATTGTGCTTTTGTAGTTTTTTGACTTGCTTTTTAGTTTTTAGTATTTTTGTAGTTATTTGACATGCTTTTTTAGTCTTTTATTGTGCTTTGTAGTTTTTGACATGCTTTTTAGTTTTTTTATTGTGTTTTTGTAGTTTTTTTGACATGCTTTTTAGTTTTTTTATTTAGTTTTTGTAGTTTTTTTGACATGCTTTTTAGTTTTTGTATTGTGTTTTTGTAGTTTTTTGACATGCTTTTTTGGTTTTTTATTGTGTTTTTGTAGTTTTTTGACATGCTTTTTTAGTTTTTTTTATTGTGCTTTTGTAGTTTTTTGACATGCTTTTTAGTTTTTTATTGTGTTTTTGTAGTTTTTTTGACATGCTTTTTTGTTTTTTTATTGTGTTTTTGTAGTTTTTTTGACATGCTTTTTTAGTTTTTTTTATTGTGCTTTTGTAGTTTTTTGACATGCTTTTTAGTTTTTTATTGTGTTTTTGTAGTTTTTTGACATGCTTTTTTGTTTTTTTATTGTGTTTTTGTAGTTTTTTTGACATGCTTTTTTAGTTTTTTTTATTGTGCTTTTGTAGTTTTTTGACATGCTTTTTAGTTTTTTATTGTGTTTTTGTAGTTTTGTTGATATGCTTTTTAGTTTTTTTATTGTGTTTTGTAGTTTTTTGACATGCTTTTTAGTTTTTATTGTGTTTTAGTAGTTTTTTGACATGCTTTTTTATTTTTTTATTGTGTTTTGTAGGTTTTTGACATGCTTTTTTATTTTTTTCTATTGTGTTTTGTAGTTTTTGACATGCTTTTTTAGTTGTTTATTGTGTTTTTGTATTTTCTTTACGTGCTTTTTTAGTTTTTTTTATTGTGTTTTTGTAGTTATTTGACGTGCTTTTTAATTTTTTTATTGTCTTTGTAGTTTTTTTATTGTGTTATTGTCGTTTTTGTCGTGCTTTTGTAGGTTTTTGTCATATTTTTTCGGTTTTTGTCACTTTTTTGTACATATTTTAACATGTTTTCATAGTTTTTGTCATGCTTTTGTAGGTTTTTGTTGTGTTTTGTAGTTCTTTCCCGTGTTTTTCGTAGTTTTTTTAGTTGTGTTTCGCCACGTTTTTGTTACTCTTTCATCACTTTTTTGTTGTATTATTGTTGCTTTTCAGACATGTGGAGAAAATGTGCTCGGTTCAGGTGGGGGTTAAGAGGTTAAAATAAGTACATTACCCCTGATTTTAAACCAATTTCAGGAATGCTGTCCATGATGCAAGTTTTTTAAACTTATATTAAGAAAAATGTCTCATCTCACTCTTATAATTAGATATGCAATATTTTTCTTTAATGTTGACATTTGTCACTCAAATCAAGGACAAATGTACTTATTTCAAGAAGACTTTAACTATATTAAACTACTTTTTGTCCTACATTATGTTACTTTTTGTTTTGTTATTTTTGTAGTTAAAAACGTACAACCCCCAAGACCTTATAATTGTACAGTTAAAAAAGCAAACTCCTGGCCTGATTAAGTCTCTAATACAGGTGCAAGGTTGTTGCTGTGACCATAATTCCAGTTTGCTTTACAAGCATGTCAAAGTAATATGATAATAATAATAAACAGAGGTAAGTGGATATTTAAAGTATGTATGTATATATATATACAGTATATATATATATATATATATATATATATATATATATACACACACACACAGTATCTTTACTGACTGAGCTCTGCCTGCAACTTTGCTGATATTAGCCTTTGTCAATGTATCAGGTGTCGGGCCCGTCCAATCTGGTGGAGGCCTCTGTCCAGCTGGACTCGTGTGTCCAGGCTCTGGAGGAGACAGAGGAGGAGGGACTGCAGCCAGTGGACATGGTGTCTCTCATCCAGCTCCTGTCCCAAGCTGCAGATGTCCCGCCGGAGACTGGCCCGGCTCCGGCCAATCAGAGTGAGGGGCGGGTCCACAAGCTCAGTAAAGACTTCATCAGCGTGGCTGACAGCGTGATGAGCGAGGACAACGCCCTCAAGTGGCAGGCCATAAAAGAGGTACGGCACTGCATTCCAGACAAAGCAAACCCAAAAAAATAGAAATATATTCGTACTAACCAGAGGTGGTCATTGACTAAGGATATTTACTTAAATCCTGTACTGAATCAGCACATGGGTTGTATTTTTGAACTACAGGTCTAAACCCTGCAGTGTAGACCTCTGTATGACCTCATGTATTAAGTTGAATGTTATTTTGTTTTATTGCAGGTGATATGACAAATGTTTATCACTGACAAGTACTTGAAATGCACACTATACTAAAAAAAGCTAAATCTTGGTTTTAATATCAAACCACAAATTGAAAATGCAATTGCAAAACATAGAGAAATGTCCAGTAATTGTCCCAGTTTTGTCGTACAGTTCTCTTTAGGACTGCTAGAGGGCAGTGTGCACATATTTACTGATTATACTTTGATAATACTGTAGATTTTGCCTCATCCCTAATCTATAGTGACGTAACATGTGCGCAAGTCACTGGTGGATTTACGGTGTTACTTAAAATATTGATATGTAATGTAGATTGTTTTTGACCTGTGGTGGTGTCACTCTCTGGGGGCAGTATCTACTTTGTTAAAAGAAACTTCCAAATGTTGAACCTGCTAATTTACATTATCGCCCCATTTTCATTTAAAGTTTTGACAGTCAAAGTTTCCAATGATTAAGTGGCTCACACTCCGCACAGAAAGACCCAGGTTCAGTTCCCAGGCCAGACACGGCCGTGTGGAGTTTGCGTGTTCTGGCTGTGCCTGAGTGAGTGTCCCCAGGGCATGGCCCAAAACATACCCAGCAGCCTAATCCTCAGGCTCCTGACAGGTTACCCCGAGGCACTGGTGGAGGCGCTGGACAGAGATAATATAAATCTACAATTCCAAGCCAATTCAAGTAAGGCTGAGCAATGTTTTATATCAATCTGTTTAATAGTTGTCAGATAAAAATGTTGCAAAATGGCTACATTGTCTATTCCAGGTATTGAGACTGCCGTTGGCTTAAGAAGACACTTTTAATCAGTGGTATAATATTGTGGGCTTCCCCTGTTTAGAAAACCAACAGACACAAGTCTTCACACCACACTTTGATTGATTTGATTTGAAAAACGTAATCATCCAAGAGATGTACAAAATAGACGTGTCAGATCATATTTTTGGCCATATTGTCGAGCCCTAAATAAAACTACAGATATACATCAGTAAACTGATTTTTTTTTTTTTGAAAGAACATGCAGTAACTACTATACTGACACACTGCATATTTTTGTCACTGGCTCCGCTGCACTATTGACGTGTATAGATCTGTACAGAGACTGCCTTATGACAAGTGCCCGCCTACCCCCTCACAGCCTCTCAGCTCCAAGGACACTGCCACTAAGATTCAATGCAGTCGCACCACTTGTAAAACCTATGTGGCTCCTCGTGCAGCAGCCCTCTCCGCCTCACTCTGTGTCCTCTGTGCCAGGCCTCTTAGGTGGAGCGGAGGGGTTTGAAAATACAACAATGACCGACCGTTCACAATGGAGGCTTGCCTATTAAACTCTTTGGGGCTCTTGTCAGCGCGGACTGTTTTGACTCAGTCAAAACATGTCTTCTCTTTTATGAATTTTGAATGGTCATTTTGAAATCTTCCACTCAATATATTTCCAATAACCTTTGGCTTAACGTGCAATTTCTGCATTTCGTTTCATAAAACATCCGTCTCAAAATAGGTAGGTCAATGTATCTGAAGGCCTTGTCTGTCCTTGTCTGTGTAAAAAGTTTTGCAGCTTCAAAAGTTCTGTTAACACAACAACCACCCAAAGAAAACATGGTTTAGAATAATATTCTAAACCATGCCACGAGACATAACAGTGGGGCATGTAGATTTTTAATGGTACTGATTAACAATTTCTGAATCAGGTCATTCTCATCAGAAGATGTGTATGATGTGGTTCAGAGTGCGCAGTGCCTCCAGTGAGCGGCACTCCAGTCATCACCTCTAGAGGTGCACCAATCTGATCGTCCGATCACGGCCTGAAACGTGTCATCGGTGAACGGTAAAATGTGCCGATCAGACTCCGCTCTAAACCGAGTTTTAAATGTAACTTGTGGCTACACAACAGCTCTGGATGTACTGCACTAAGTGTATGTGACTGTATCCCTCCGTGTCTAATTGTTTCCAGACCGTCGTGTAACTTAACAAAACAGCCATGGGTATATCGCTCCTGAAGGTAGAGACGTGAGAAGACATAATCCCTAAACTGCTGTATGAAAAGTGAAACTACAATCAGTGGCAGGAGTCAGTGTCCTGTCTTATTTCGCTGAGAAAATGTGCCCTTTAATGCTGGAATGTCTGTAAATGGCTACTAGTCGAAAGAGAAAGTAAACGGTGTCTGTGTTTGGGATCTCGTGTCGCCGTCTCCTTGTGCAAGTTTTCTTCTCTTTCTTCAAATATTGTCCAAAGTGACATCCCAAACCAAAATGCTGCTCGAGTCGCAACCCAGACAGGGATATTTTGTTGTCAAAGTAATAAAACAATAAGCTATAAACCAATACAGCTTTGTAATAATATCAGTAATATTAAAGAATCATAAAGAATCATAGCAAAGTTGGAGGTAAAGCAGGACAATGTACAGATTTGTAGCCAGTATATAATAATCAAATAAAAATAAAAAATTAAAATAAATCCACACATTACAACAATTCACATTTAGAAAAGCTCAGTATTTTTCACTATACAATTATGAATCATAATCATCAATTAAAACCATGTGATCGGCATCGGTCATGATCAGTATCGGCTGATCACAATTATAGTGATTGGTAATCTCAAAAATCCTGATCGATGCACCTTTAATCACCTCCAATGGACCAGTCTTCACTAGTTTCTACCATTTCTTTCTCAAATCACTTTTAATGAATACTGACCTTGGCAGAGCTGAACCACCCACAAGTGCTGTGGTTTTGCAGATGCTCAGATTCAATCAAAATTTGACCCCACTTGCATACCACCTTGAGAGTGCCCAGGCTCATCTGATCCGATAAGCTAAGGTTGCACCGAGTTAGCACCAGGATGAGAAACGGTGTGATGGGAGTGGTGCGGTGTTAGTTGGAGAGTCTGTAGGTTTTGGCAGCTGAGTTTCCATTAAGCAGCTGTGGCGATACTTAGGTGTTTCTCAATCGCCAGGATCCTTCCTCCGTAGTCCACTTTGTTGACTTCCTTGGGAGTTGGCTGCTGAGCTAAGTGTCCTGCTGCCGCCGCATCTGAGGCATTTGGAACAGCCACCGGAGGGATAAAACATCGACCAATGCCGTATTTTCCGGATTACAGTATAAGTCGCTCCGGAGTGTAAGCCGCACCAGCCTTGGCACCTACCTGGGCATGGAGGCGTAACTGCACCGTTGACAAGCCTCTCCCGGAAGCACGTTGTTCAAGCATTCATTCATTTGCAAACTCGTTCCTCTAGCTATGGCCATCTAGCTTTTAGCCTGCGATTAGCTTTTTTTGGTTTTCTTCATTGCTGTAAGAGTCACCTCCGCTTTTGTTTTTCTGGATACTTGTGTACGTCTTTGTGGAGGTTTGGTGGATTTGTTTACTTTGAGAGTCTAAAATGGTCCTAAAGAAAGCAGCTTTTTAAAGGTAAACAAAATGCTAGCTTATCAGCTGAACCCATTTGAGACCTACACATTTCTTCTTCTGAGACACTGAAGAGGCACCAAGAGACCCCACACCTGCAGCACAGAGGAGGCGTCACAAGGCGCTACAGGAAACAAAAAAGGACAATCGAGAGATGGTGAAAGACTGTTGTGGAGCGGAGGGAGCGGAGGGAGGAAGAGGAAGGAGGAGGTGGAGCTGACCAGTGCAGGACACCACGCTCTGAAACAGGGACAAACCCGGGAGGCGCTGCACCATCTCAGAGGATCAGAGGAGACAGAGGGCAGCCAGCCAGGTTTCTGCTACAGTTTCCCCGACTTCCAAGGTCATGCGGGTCACACACAGTGGCAGCGCAGCTCAGCCGTCATTGTACGCTTGTACAATGACAATAAAGCACTTACTTACTTTTTGCCAGTCCCTCACAAGTTTCTCACTCACTCCAAACTTTGTTTCTGCTGCTGCTTTTTTTGCGGTACAGGAGTAGCAGATACTGGTACACAAGCCTTGAGTGCCCTCTAGCGGCTCTCAGTGTGAAAATAACATCCATCCATCCATCCATTTTCTTCCACTTGTCCGTTGCCGGGTCGTGGGGGCAGCCGCCGGAGCTGCCCAAATCACATTGCACCAGCCCCCCATGGCTCCTTCTGCAGGTGGTGGGTCCACGGAAGGATGGCCTCACGGTTCAAACCGGGCCTGTTGGTCTCTCCTAGGGGGCTACCAGTGTAGGCAGACACTGGAGGCAATGTGGGTGAAGTGCCTTGCCCAAGGACACAACGACAATGTGCACCGTCAGGAGGCGGGATTCGAACCCACGACCTTCCGATCATGAGACGACCCGCTCTACCATCTGCGCCACTGTCGCCCCTTGAAAATAACAAACATGTGAAATTATATATTTTGATATGAGTATTTTTTTTTATTGTATTGCGACAAAAACATCATACAGGAAATAAAGTGTGTTGCCTCCTATTCCACACTTATCAATAAAACAGGTTTAGTGGAATGTACTTGCTCAAACAAAAGATTTTGCAAATCAAAATAAAGTGGACAATAATATCCTCCACCACACTTCAAGTCACACAGGGAACAAAGTATGTCCTCTTCAGGGAGGCCTTTGAACCATCCTCCACTGCCAGGTGTAAGGTCCCAGTTGTCAATTAGGCACAGAGAGATCTTTGTTGTCTGGACAAGTATAGTAAATAAACATATGGTTCTGTTTGATATTCATCCTCAGAAGTGAATAATGTATTGGCTTTGATTTTTGGCAAATGTCTAATTTCCATTGTTTGTTTTTTTTACAATTTGTTTTAAAAATCGAGTGTAAGTCGCAAACCCAGCCAAACTATGAAAAAGTGCGACTTATAGTCCAGAAAATACGGTACTTACAAAACAATTGTTTTATGAGTAAAAAGAGACCAGAAAGCTGTTTATACGCTGGTTTTGGTTGGATGTCATACTGTTTGAACACTTTGACTTGAAAATCTTTCATGTTATGTTTTCATTCAAGTCAGTTCATTGTTATTAAAAATGCAGCCTTATGTAACCGAGAGGTAAGGATTGACAATAAAAATGCAAATACAAAGGATGCAGTAGATGGTCAAAAAGAGACACAGTCGATTTAGGAGTTTTAAAAGTATTACATTTATTTTTATAATTACTAATTCATTGTTTATTTAGGCAAAGCTAAAGTTTAAAAAAAATGGCTAGCAGTACACGACTAGTTAGTTAATTTAGCTTAAAATTGCCCAGGACTGGCCGACCGCAGATGCACCTAGTGGGGGCACAATAAGTTGGGGGAAGTACTCACCACGCTCCGTGTAACACACACGCACACACAAACAAAAAGTACATCAAAACTAGGGCAAACTAAACGTGCAAATATGTGAGGGACGTGCAAAAATACCACAACACACGCAGAGTGATGGAGCAGGAGTGAGGGACTACCACCAAACCCCCCACCGTCTGGGACAACCACGCCCGGACCAGATCCTGGAGCAGAAAACAAAACAATGTAAGTTACAGAGCTTAAGAGATAGAAACAAACCCAAAATCAAAATCGTATCAAAAATAGGAGATGATAACTATGTCAAATGGAAACAAAACATAAAACTATAGCCCAACATGTAACTCAACCATTAACTAGACCCAAATAAAAACAGCAATGGCCAACAGCATCTAAGGGGTAAACAAATAATATTAAAGACAAACATACAATCTGGATATGACCATAGCAGACCAACATATTGTGTAGCCTACCTAAGGGGCATTAGGTTTAAGCCACATTAGCTCTCCAAGCCGCGGACACGCATCGGGCCTCTATCCAAAGCTTTCAGGCAGCATCTACAATACAGACACGGGATTGGCACCACATAACACCGTATATAAATTCACCGCAAGCACTACAACACGCAGACCTACCGAAGTTACAGCACCATCGCTACGAAAGGGCAGTGATAGCGGGCGGCAGTATGGCAGAGGGAGAGAGTCGCGTCTACCGGCGTACACGGCGCTTAAATGCAAACACCGGCTGCATAGGAATGCGGAAGCGGAGAGGGCATGACGTAATACGGTGCCCCGCAGAGCACAAATCCTATGTCGGTTACATTCACCCCAGGGTTCTTAAATTGGCGGCCCGACAATTATTCAATATCCACCAAAAAGTGGGGTGGGGGGGGGGTCTTTCTGTTACTGCCAAACTGCTGGATGCCTGGCTTTAGAAGTTTGATGCCCTACCTCTACCTCTACGCCCCATTGGCAAATTGTGTGGATTACGGTGCCTGCCAGCGGTCTGCCGTGTGGACCTCCTCAGTGCAGGGCCAGGAACGGTTGGGTTGGCATTAGGCGGGGGTGGTACTGAAGATGTTGTTACCACTTCTGCTTCAGTCAATGTCTGGCCCGGGTGTTGTACGGGTAACGGTGCAGCTGGGGCCGGACTCACCACCAGACACCTCCTCCCTCCGACTCAGGGCTCCTAGCTCTTGGTACCGGTCTGCTTACAGGGGAAGAAAACAAGCTGGCAGGCACTGGCCTAAGCATACTACGATGAACGTGACGTACCTCTGTAGGTCGCCCTCGGGGAGCGACGGCATAAACTGCTCCTCCCGTCTCAGGGGGTCTCACCACCAGGAATATGTCGGGTGACCATGCATCCTGGATCTTATTCCGTCCGCGATGAGAGTTATCTCGCAGATATACACCCTGCCCCGCTAACAAGGCCTCCTCTCTTACCTTCCTGTCAGCCCTTTCCTTTCGTCGTGCCGCCGCCAATCTCATGCGTTCTCCAGCACTCGCCACAGCAACCTGCAGCCGTCGTTGGTGCTCCTGAATCCAGTGGCTGGCTTCCCCGAAACCTGTGTTTTCTGTACGACCCAACATAAAGTCCACTGGCAGCAATGGTTCTCTGCCGAACATGAGGAGGTATGGGGAAAAGCTGGTCGACTGGTGTGGAGTAGTGTTATAGTTGAACAAGAGCTGAGGCAAGTATTGCGGCCAATGATGCTTTTGTTCCATAGACAGTGTGCGCAGGAGGTCATGGAGAGTCCGGTTAAAACGCTCGCACTGACCATTACCTTGTGGGTGGTAGGGTGTGGTTCTGGACTTTTTAATGCCATATAGGTCACACAGCTGGTATATAAGGTTGTTCTCAAAACTACGGCCTTGGTCGGAATGTAGCCTGACAGGGACCCCGTACTTGTAGAACCACTCCTTGATCAAAACGCCTGCCACCGTAGAAGCCCGCTGATCCCGGGTAGGGACAACCTGGGTGAACTTCGAGAACACATCAGTCATAACAAGTACTTGGTCCCTACCATCATTAGCGGGCTCCAAGAAAGAAAAATCAATGGCCAGGATTTCATTAGGTTTTGAGGCAAGGAGATGGCCCATAGGGGCACGTACCTGAGGCAAAGTGCGTTTAGCCAGACAGCATCGCTCACACTGTTGGTACCAGTCACGGATGGTCCTTCGCATGCCGGGCCAGTAACATCGCTCCCTAATTAGCTCCGTAGTACGCTCAATCCCTTGATGTCCATGGTGAGTGTGCAATTGCTGGAACACCTCCTCTTGAAGGCTCTCAGGCAGAACCAGCTGTAGCACCTGCTCGCCTCCATCCGATCTCTGATAGGCTCGATACAACAGGCCATCCTTCACCTGCAAACGGCCCCACTGGCGGAGCAAATCCTGAACTGCTGGGCCCTGTGCTTGTATTTCCATTCTGCCTGGCATTTTTTTATTTTCTACATGGGGTAAAACAAACGCTATCACTGGGTCAGCCTGCTGCAATAGTACCAGATCACTAGGGGTCCGCTCGGGCAGCACTGAAACGGCAGCTTGCGTTGCTGCCGTTTCTGGTTGCACGGCCATGTGCACAGCTTCCGGGATTGAGGTTCCAGGACGGGCCGGAACCATAATGGCATGAAGACTAGTGGGAAGTTGTCTCGAGAGGGCGTCCGCATTCTGATTGTTACGGCCAGGACGGTACTTCACTACGTAGTCAAAAACCGCAAGCTCAGCCACCCAGCGCTGCTCTGTAGCCCCCAACTTGGCTGAACCTAGATGGCTAAGGGGGTTGTTGTCAGTCCACACCACGCATTTGTTGCCCAACAGGTACTCGCGGAACTTTTCCGACATGGCCCACTTCATGGCCAGGAACTCTAACTTCATAGAGCTGTAGTTCTTCTCTGCCGGATGCAAGCTACGGCTTGCATAGGCAATGGGCCTAACTCTACCCTCTTGGTCCTGCGAGAGAACCGCTCCAAGCCCTTCATGGCTAGCATCGACCTCTACAATAAAAGGCAAGTTAAAATTGGCATAGGCAAGTACAGGGGAAGATACTAACCGCATTTTAAGTTCGTGAAAGCTTTTATCACATTGGGGGCTCCACGCCTCTGTCAGGGGCACCCCACGGCCACGGCGGCTCTTCTTTCCAGCCAGTGCTGCAACTACCTTGTGGAGCGGGGAGGCCAGCCTAGAAAAACCCTCTACAAAACGTCTGTAGTAGTTGGCAAACCCTAGGAATGATCTAAGCTCAGTTACTGTGCTTGGGGTGGGCCATTGAGCGACTGCAGCTATCTTGTCAGGGTCCGTAGCTACACCAGCTGCTGACACTACATGCCCCAAATATCCGACCTGCTGCTGAAAGAACTTGCACTTCCCCAGTTTAACTTTGAGGGACTCCTTCCCAAATCGCCCCAGGACAAGATCTAGTCTTTCCAGGTGCTCAGCAACGGTAGATGAGAACACGATAACATCGTCCAGGTATAGCAACAACGTGTGGCAATTTTGGTCACCAAATATCCGTTCCATTAGCCGTTGAAAGGTACTGGGGGCATTGCAAAGGCCAAATGGCATCCTCTGAAACTCGAATAGGCCAAATGGCGTGCAAAAAGCGGTTTTCATTTTGTCTTTCTCAGTTACTGCCACCTGATGGTATCCACTTGCGAGGTCAATGGTAGAGAACCACTGTGCCCCATAAAGGGAATCTAAAGATTCCTCAATTCGGGGAAGTGGAAAGGCATCTTTTCTGGTTTTGCCGTTAAGGAGCCTGTAATCTATACACAGCCTCAGTGTCCCATCCTTTTTCCTTACCAAGACTATGGGGGAGGCATAAGGGCTGCAGCTCTCTTGAATAACTTGGCTATCCAGCAGTTTGCGTATATGTGCCTTAACCTCGTCGTAGTCAGATGGCGGGATGCGCCTGTACCTCTGTCTAATAGGGATGTCGTCGACTAATGGGATATCATGAGTGATTAGCGAAGTACACCCTAGATCTAAATCGGAGGAGGCAAACACCTCTTGATGTTTTAAAAGGAGCGCACGGACCTTTTCCTGCTCGGAGTCAGATAGTGCAGAGAGGTCTAAGGTTTCAAGCTGTCGCCTAACCGGGTCTGCTGTAGCGGTTGTTTGGGACGAGACCGTGGCCCTAACATGTGATTCCGACCGAGCGAATGAAACCCCCTCCGGCAAGCTGACAACATCGGCCTGACTGAGTACCGCTATAGGATGGTGAGGGTATAAGGCTACATCAATCACTCCTACATTTACAACTGGAATATACACGGTACCTTGCTGGACTGTGACCATAGCGGGGGAGACCAATAGACCCTCGGGAAGGGGTTGGCTGCCATCTATAGGTTCGGCGAGGGCTGCACCTGCAGACTGGCTAAAGTGAGCAGAACACGTAGCAGCAACCCATTTAATTGAACCCCCCGGGATAATAATAGGGCGCCTACCTCGTACACGGGCCATGCCGCTCTTGGATGGTGAACCTTCGGCTTCCGACTGATGGCAGGACTGCAATGCCTGCTGTAAAGCGATGGAGGCCTGCTGTACTTCGGGAAGGTTAAAGAGGTTGGGACCATACTGATTAAACAACTGGTGGTAACACTCTTTGATCACATTCATCCCCAAAACCCCTCTTACCCCACCCTCTCTAGGGGGATCTTTAACGACGAGGATGCCCCTCTTGGGTACCACCTGCCCAAAAACGGTGACATCTAACTCAACAAAACCAACATACGGGATGTCAAACCCATTGGCGGCGGTAAGTTCTAGCCAATTACACGGTTTTGGGGCTCCCTGGAAATGTTGGTCGAAGAAGCTCTCCGGTATAGTGGTCACCATGGACCCCGTATCTAAAAGAAGTTTGGCGGTTACACCCCCTAAACTAACAAGTACTTCTGGGCATGGTGCTACCAGGGTTTCTGTTGCTTGATGAAGGGCGCGCCTCTGAGCTTGTGAGCCAGTATTCGCCCCACCTGATGCTTGGCTCTTCACATCAGGGGGTTGAAGTTTTCCGCCTCCTGTACTGCCGAGGTCACGGTCGCCAGATGCGGTGCCCTATGCTGGGGAATGAACCGCTCATTATCACATTCTCGGGCATAGTGCCCCGGTTTCTGGCAGCGAAGACATACGATCACTTTGGGTCGGGGGTACTTGGGTGCTAACCGAGGGGGGGCTTGCAGTGCCAACATACCCTGAGTTAACTTGTTTAGTTGTTCTTGCTGCTTCTCTAACAGTTGTCTTAGCTCAACCAATTCTGAATTTGCTGCAACACCAGGGGCCTGGGCACTAGAGTAATGTAGGGCGCTAAATGATGGGACCGAGTGACTCCTCCCCCGTGGCTCTTCTGGTCTACCCTCCCGCTCCCAACGTATAGCTTCAGCTCGAACATCTAGAAGCGTGTGCTCAGGATGCTGCCTTACAACCCGTTTTAGCTCTCTACGCAGACTTGGATCCAACACATACTCCACAAACTGGTCTCGTAGGAGGATAGGCGCATCTGTCATTGGCCTTGGGGCGCTACGCTCAACTTTCTCCATTAAGCAGCATAATGCATGCGAGAACTCCTGTAATGATTCCCCCTCCTGCTGCTTCCTGGAAAAGAAACATTGCTGCAAAGAAACATAGGAACGTGCACAACCATACATGTCTTGCAAAATAGACAAAATCCTTTCAGGGTCCTCCCTCTCTGTCCTGGTTCTGTATCGAATTTCATCTTTCGCCTCCCCCTCCAAATGATCAACAATAAAATATGCTTGGTCTACGATACCCAACCGCCTGGTTCTCAGAGTAGCTCGTATTTCATCTATCCAGTCCTCTATAGGGATACCAGAGGTCCCCCTGAAAAATGGGCACTTGCGTTCCCGAGGGATGTATAGTAGCCGTTCAGCAGGTACCGCATTATTAGCGTTACCATTTGATGACTCAGTTAATGTCCCAATCGGAGCAGCGTCAACGCTACGAGTGTTGGCAGCATTAGAAGTGCTGGCATTTGCAGTATTTTGTAGACGTTCATTCTCGGTTTGAAGTTGCTGGACCAAGTCTCTGAGTTCCTGTTCGTTGGCCATCGGGGTGTAGAGTATCACGGGTGGAGCGCAGATGTTGGACGAGGGTAGGGGTCAGCCGTGCGGGTCCCACGAGGGGCGCACTGCTGTTTTATTTGGGTCTATCAGATTAAACAACTAAAATTCAAAACTCAATTTAACCATCACTGCAATCCTGCCGACAACGCCAGAATTTGTAACCGAGAGGTAAGGATTGACAATAAAAATGCAAATACAAAGGATGCAGTAGATGGTCAAAAAGAGACACAGTCGATTTAGGAGTTTTAAAAGTATTACATTTATTTTTATAATTACTAATTCATTGTTTATTTAGGCAAAGCTAAAGTTTAAAAAAAATGGCTAGCAGTACACGACTAGTTAGTTAATTTAGCTTAAAATTGCCCAGGACTGGCCGACCGCAGATGCACCTAGTGGGGGCACAATAAGTTGGGGGAAGTACTCACCACGCTCCGTGTAACACACACGCACACACAAACAAAAAGTACATCAAAACTAGGGCAAACTAAACGTGCAAATATGTGAGGGACGTGCAAAAATACCACAACACACGCAGAGTGATGGAGCAGGAGTGAGGGACTACCACCAAACCCCCACCGTCTGGGACAACCACGCCCGGACCAGATCCTGGAGCAGAAAACAAAACAATGTAAGTTACAGAGCTTAAGAGATAGAAACAAACCCAAAATCAAAATCGTATCAAAAACAGGAGATGATAACTATGTCAAATGGAAACAAAACATAAAACTATAGCCCAACATGTAACTCAACCATTAACTAGACCCAAATAAAAACAGCAATGGCCAACAGCATCTAAGGGGTAAACAAATAATATTAAAGACAAACATACAATCTGGATATGACCATAGCAGACCAACATATTGTGTAGCCTACCTAAGGGGCATTAGGTTTAAGCCACATTAGCTCTCCAAGCCGCGGACACGCATCGGGCCTCTATCCAAAGCTTTCAGGCAGCATCTACAATACAGACACGGGATTGGCACCACATAACACCGTATATAAATTCACCGCAAGCACTACAACACGCAGACCTACCGAAGTTACAGCACCATCGCTACGAAAGGGCAGTGATAGCGGGCGGCAGTATGGCAGAGGGAGAGAGTCGCGTCTACCGGCGTACACGGCGCTTAAATGCAAACACCGGCTGCATAGGAATGCGGAAGCGGAGAGGGCATGACGTAATACGGTGCCCCGCAGAGCACAAATCCTATGTCGGTTACACTTACAAAAGCAACTGCTATATAGGCCTAGATTCTCATTAAATGTGTTTGTATTAGGCCTTTCATTAAGAGGAACTTTTAATGATTGTTTTTGCAAGATCGTACTTTACTTGCTTGCAATGCTTCTGCTGTTGATTGTATTTTTTGCATACATTTTGAACAGAGCACAAACATATTTCATTATTTTATTGAGTACAAACATATTTATCATTATTAGGTGTGGTTTCATTGCTAAACTCTAAAATAAAATAAAAAATTCAGCTCTTCGAGGGAGAGGAGGCGTCACAGGTGTATCCTTGGTAAATGACCCAAACTGAGGAGGAGTTTGGGTCAAGAGCAGAGGAGGGTACAAGGGCTCTGAGTGAATTGGAACAGCACTCGGTGGAACTTTGATGACGTGGATTACTACAAAGTGGTTGAGACATGGGGGATTAATGTAGTGGCCGTTATTCTACTATTAATTGCTGCCCTAAGCGTGATTAAAATACCCCTCTCCTTTGTGTGTTAGGTGGTGAACGGGCCCATGGACGTGGTGAAGAGTATCGACCGCATGGCGACCAGCCTGAGCGCTCGTCTGATGGCGGAGAGTCCACACGTGACGATTCAGAGCCCCAACATCAGTGAGTCCCAACGTCATAAATAATCACGCTCCACTCGCTACGACTTAATGATTTGTTTCAAACTTTCAATGCGACAGCGAAATTCGAAGACTGAATCAAGGTTTCAAGAAAAGCAGCGTGGCCTTCACAATCTGTGTAGTGATAGAGTCATAAGCCAAGTCCTATCACAGGCGCTGTTATTTTTAAACTTCGAAATGACGCAGGGGAACTTAAATAGCTCAGTACTCAAGTGATACATCTCGCATTTTATTTGAGGAATACAATTTACGTAATACGAGTGAAAGTACATCTACGGCACAATGTTTCTTGCTAAGGGTCACAAGTGTCAGGAGCCTACTGCAGCCGGTATGGATGCGAATGACAAAAAGAGTTGACTCAAGGCCAGGCATTCAATTAAATAAAGTTCCTTGCACATTTACAGTAGAAGCTTTTATGTTGTCTTTAAGGTGTAACTTAAGATTTCCGACATCACATATGTAGTTGACACTTCACTGTACCATCTGTCATCCACTTGGAGCATGATGGAGGCTAAATCTGGCCCTCCAGCATTGAACCTTTGGCCCTCAAAATGAGGGCCAGAGGAATATTATTGAGAAATATTATTACACAAATCAGAGAGCGCTTTTAGAGGTGAAATAAAGCAAAAATGTGAGAAACACTGTCAATTACTTCAAAATGTCCAAACAGAACACACAATTAGGTCATGTATTATGTACAAAACTGGTGCTTAAACAATGACGAAAATTGGTCCGCCTACCCCTGCTTTATTTGATGCCTATACTAAAATATTTGTCATCTAGAACCATAAAACAGAACAATAATGATAATTTATTCCATTAAAGACCATTTCTTTTAAATTAGTTTCATTTGTTTGAGCTGAATCCACCGAGTAATTTCCTTTAATGTTATCCCTGGACCCTGCAGGCCAGGGGTCCCAAATGGCGGACCTGGGTCAAGATCCAGACCCCAAAGCCTTTTCATCCTCTCAATATACTTAATTTATAAGGCTGAATTTGAAATTATCCTAACAACTTAAATAACATAGAAATATATATGCTCATGTTTTGACATTTTCAAGAGCAATGATTGCATATATCTGGACCCTGGACATATGTTGAAAGTTATGAGAGAAAGGTTTGCAGACGTAGAGCTGATTTAGTTTGGGACCCCTGCTGTAGGCATTAAAACGTGGTCTCTATTTTTGTTTTCTTTTTTTCGATACTTGTAGTACCTGAATTTTCCTTTCACAGCATACCGGTATTGTTGAAGGGTACCCAGCCCCATCCAGATTAGTTATTATTATTACGTTCATCATGGACATCACATTGGACAAACCAGATGCAATGTTTCTGGTGCTAATTTTCAACAGTCTGTGAAAACCACCTACAGTAAATAAACGATTAGAATGCTAAAACATGAAATGCATGACACATAGAAAACACCTGACAGATAGGACACAGGAGTAAATAATCATATAATCAATAAACCATTATTTATTTTATTTATGAAAGCACCTTTGAGTGGATTGTAGTCTGTAATGCAGGGGTGTCAAACACACGGCCCGCGGGCCAGATCCGGCCCACGAAATGATTTAATCCTGCCTACTAGGGGGCAGCTTAATTTTTTTTTTAAAAGGAAAGATTTTCACACGTGTCCAGCAGAGGGCCCTGAAATAATAAGAGATCAGGATATGAACAACACATTATAGCCATGTGGTAAATGGACAGTCTGCCCCAGGGCGGCTGGAGCTTTAATAACAGCTTACCACCAATGAAGTCAATGAATAATGACTAAGCACTTTGAGAAACTTGTGACACAGGCTTGTAAAGTGCAATACAAGCATAAGACAGTGTTATTGATTAGACTACAGTCAAGTTGGTGCTTTGACCAAATCACAGCTCATCATTAATATTCATTTATTGGAAAAAAATTCTCTATAGTATTTTCCTGTTTACATTACATGTAGCCCGCGACCTGCCATGGGAGCTAAATATCGGCCCATGACCCAAATAAATTTTGCACGACTGCTGTAATGTTAAGTCTCAGAGCAAGCAATAGATAAGAGCCAAAAAGGCAGACTGACCAGAGCTTGACCTAAACATCAGCACAGCACAGTTACCTTTGGCTGCACCTCTAGTAGCTCTGTTGGTACGATGTATGTGTGTCAGTGCAGAGTTCAGAATCTAAAGAAACATATTTAAGAATGTTAAAGTTGATAAAGAATCCTTACAATGAAAAATATATACATAACTTTTGTATAATTTCACAATAATGCCAGTGTCAGGGTTTCTTGTCAAAATACAAATAATAATAATAATGATAATGCATTCATTTTATATAGCGCTTTTCTGGACACTCAAAGACGCTTTACATTGCATTATTCATTCATTCCATACTTGGTGGTGGTAAGCTACTATTGTAGCCACAGCTGCCCCGGGGTAGACTGACGGAAGCGAGGCAACCAGTCTGCGCCATCGGCCCCTCCGACCACCACCAACCACTCACTCACTCACTACATTCACCCCAGGCTTCCTGGTGTTCCCAAACGGTCTCCCATCCAAGTACCGACCAGGCCCTTCCCTGCTTAAGGTCTGACGGGACTGGGCATAGCACAGGCGGTATGGCCACATACAAATTGTGGTATTATTAAAATTGCATGAACCTTTCAGGTGTGTTCCTGGGATGTTATTTGTATAGATACAGACGGCATCTTTGGAAGTACCAATATCGTCATGTAACGCCTGAATTAATTTCCAATAGGTTGCGTTCACATTATAGAATTCTATTTCAGTTGGAGGGCAGGTGTCAATACAACTCTATGGGAGAGAAACAGTTTTTGAAAGAAATTTCCAAAAAGAAAATGTCCAAATGTTTTCTCTGATCATCATGTGATAGTGATTTGATTCACAAACCTGACATGTGAATTTTATGGCTGAAAGTCCTTTCTACTGGCCAACATCAAGCACATGTTTTTGAATATTGTCTCCACTTTTGGACGCCTTTGGGAGGAAATGTTAATATGTGCTGGAAGATATGACTTTGAACTTTGTGACAGCTTTTGATTCATGTGAATTGGCCCAGTAATTACAGAGAAATTAGCAATGATTTAAGACTATAAATCTGCATTTTGAGCGTTACTATGGTTACGGCCATGAAATTTTCAGTTGCCCTCTACCTCAATTTTAAACTATAGGCTCTTTAGAATGTTGTGATGTCACGTGAACGCAACCTATTATAGAAAAAAATATATTATCAGTGTTTTTGCTTTCAAGCTGATGCTAAATTAAGTGGAGATTGTTAATTTATCTGTAGCACATAGTATAGATATAGGTTTAGGTATGTCGCAAATTTGCGATAACAGGCACAAATGCAACATTAGGTATGTCACTAATTTGCGACAACAGGCATAAATACAGCAGCCCACTGCTGCTGCTGCTGCTTTCATCACATGATGTAGGGGAAAAAGGCAAGGTGCAGACAATTTATCTACATAACAGACATGTCACCATGTCACCATTTTTATTACTAATTATCATATTTTACTCCTTTTTCTGAGGTGAATGAATGCCACCACATGGCTATTGCAGTTTTCCATTATGGCCTGACGTCGCAAATTCGCGACGTACCTAAATCTTCAAATAACAAAAAAAATATCCATCACACGAAGTTCATTCCAATAAATGATCTAAAGATGGAAACGATGAGCAGCTACATATTTTTTTTTTTTTAACACAACTCAACTTTCATTTGAAGATTTTGTCGAAGTTGCAGACTCGATTTGCAGAAATGCTATTTCCGCAAAGTAGCTACCATAACCCGGATGTGGTTCCTTCTCTAACCATTCCTACGAGAAACTAGTGCTTGCAAATGGTTCCTAGGTACGGCATGGATGTGGGCAAACAGGCATCAAGGGAAAACATGCATTATTTTAGCCCCAGTCTTGCAAGAAGAGGTATGTCATAAATTTGAGACACTAGGCGTTAAGGGGTTAAAGCAGCCAGAGGGAAAACAAAGAAGAGAAAAATTGGCTTTACTTTACTTGTGTGTTTTGTGATAAATATGTTTATAGTCAGCCAGAAAACAGCTAAAAAGAGTTAAACATTTTTATTTATTTATTCATTTTTACCAGTCCTGCTGAGATTAGGAATTTCTTTTTTCATGGGAGTCCTGGCCCCAGCGGAGAGCCTATTGTAAAATGTTTTAGTGTGGGTAGGGTGAATGTAAATGAAGATATTACTGTAAATTCAGGTACTTTCTGTCTGTCCCTTGCGTTCATTTGTATATTATTTACTCCTAGCATACATTTCCACAGACTAACATAAGCTAAAAAAGAGTGTAAAAAGTGGAGGAATAAAATGAAGTGTCCAAGTGTTTTAATGTGAACAATTACTGCAGTATTTTTACCTTTTCCTTTGTTTATTATTGCTGCATGATGCTTAGCGATATGACAAGACAATCCTGAAATCTATGTGGTATGCACTTATGTCATTTTCATTCTAAACAAACCCCTCGACGTTCCAGAGTGTCAAAACAAGTACAAAATTTCAGAGCTCAATACTGACGCTCAATTAGCTTCTGTTTCCATGCTGTGACTTATTGTACAAACCCTATACAAGCTCACAAATGTACTGTACTGTATGTGACCGCTGCATGTGTTGTGACATGTGCAGTTACTGGGCAAACGTGGATAAAGAAATCTCCTAATAATGAAAAATAAAAATAGCCGGCATAACGTCTGGTTGAACAAAATGTCCGTCCTTCACGCGCTCTCCGCCTTTCCCCAGCGCATTGTCTCGAAAATGTTGCCGTGAAATTTTTTTTCAAATAAGATTCCTAAGATAAAAGACTTCTTACAATCCGCGAGAAATGTGACAGAGTTGCCATGGAAACGGCATTCCTGCTTGGCTTTAATCAGAGTTGATTGCAATTGAACGCGCGGCTGTTGTTTTGAAACGCCGGGTGAAAAGCGCAGGGGCGGGAGGGGACGGAGCGGAGGAGCGGAGCCCCTGTTGCATGAATACAGAATGGATTGAATTCATCTGACTGTGAATGCACATTTGGACATCGCCGTTTTTCATCACTCAATGTTCGAAGCACAAAAGCACTACACTTTCTTGTCAGAATCCAGGTAATACAGTATATCTCATGCGGCAGGCGCTTCAAATAGAGATTAATAACATTTAAATAAGCGTGTATTAGGTATATTTGACTCTCTCCTCGTGACACAAGCCGTTGCCAACACTGTACTCTGAATTTACTGAGATGAGACGTACTTGGTGGGATGTCACAATAACCTGTGAAGGAATAAGCTTAAACACAACTTCTCAGTATTGTCTATTCCAATGGTTCTCAAACGCTTTACACCATGTCAATCAACCAATCAACGCTTTATTGCTATAAATCAGGGGTCACAAATTGAAAAAAAAATTGTCAAGCAAAGTTCCGGAACATACGGGTTAATTCACAATTATATGTTGATTTTTAAGCCTTTTTAAAATCTATTACTGTGATTTGAAAATAATGCAATGAATAGAATCTTGATCTTTTTTGCTCTAAAAATATAGTTTTTGCACCTAAAATAGCACAATGCATAGCCTCTATTATACACAATGTGCACATATGACAGTGATGTGTTTCTCCTCTTTGCTCAGTTCAACACACTGAGCCCTGCCAGGTTAAGTCCTGGTTCAGACCTGGTTTAGTCCTGGTTTAGACCTGCTCGCTGCCGATCGGGAAAGCTCAGAGCTAGGACTTTCTCTTTCTGTTCATCTGGGCTGTAGTAGTTTACGGCTCTGCTGCAGTCAGGGAGGGAGAGAGAGAGAGCACACGCAGCCGCTCGTCTGTGGGGATTCACGGTCGGGTCCAAAGTTCGGATTCAAGGTTTGGGTCCGGGAGGGTTGGCGCATGGGTCCGGATCCGGACCGAGGATCACTGTTTAGTGACCTCTGCTATAAATCAAGTAAATCTTGTAGTAGCCATTCACAGCTAAGTCTACAGCTACAGCTAAACAACAAATCACTAATGCCAGAGCAATAAAGTATTTTGTTTATAAAAATATGACTCGTGTCTGTGTGCATACCATAGACCGTTAAAAAGAATAGACAGCTCCTCCTCACTCCTCTCCGTTTACCACAATGACCACGTTCGAGGGGGAAATCATGGCGGATTTAGAGACTCCTCCTCCCCAGCTCTGACGAAGCATGTTCTTACGTGTAGCTCGTGCAGCTCCAAAACAGTCCGACCCTCATTAGTACGAGATTTCAAAAAATGTTCTTTCGAAAACCAACCTGGTTTCTTTTTTTGTGACTAACCCAGCGTTATCTCAGGAGGAATATGTATCCATAGAAAGTGTTTAAAAAATAGAAACCAGGCATTAAAGTTGTTTTTAACGTGTCTAAAGTCCAATGCTTTTCAATGGGGGCCTAGCGGTGATATGGCGGTACTACAGCAATGGCGGCCTCCAGTGTTGCGGTCATAAAGCAGAGCAGCCAGCGGCCATTGGTGCATACCTCTTGTTTTTCCATTACTGCCGTTTTGTTATGATTAGTATCGATAAAAGTGCTTGTTGTTGTCGGTAATGTAAAACCTGCCTATTCAATATTCCAAACATTGGCGACTGGAGTCTCCAATGTTTGGAATATTATTATACTCCAAACTGGGTCTATAACTATCTAAAAATAATAATTAATAATAATTATTATTATTATTTATTCACATGAATAAAGTCTAAATGGGAGACAGGAGTTAATTATCTAAACTTGGGCCAGACCGCCTTTGCTCTGCCCCGATCCCATCAGATCTCAGAAGCTAAGCAGGCAAGGGCCTGGCTGAAACTTGGATGGGAGACTGTTTGGGAGCACCATATGAAGCCTGGGTGAATGTAATGAGTGAGTGAGTGGTTGGTGGTCAGAGGAGCCGATGGCACAGACTGGTTGCCTCGCTTCCGTCAGTCTACCCCAGGACAGCTGTGGCTACAATAGTAGCTTACCACCACCGAGTATGGAGTGAATGAATAATGACGACAGTGTGGCACTTTGAGAAACTTGGTAATACAGTTTCATAATAATGGCAATACGAGTGTAAGCCATTATTATTATGACTTGGGCCTTAGTAATTTGCTAAATTTGTCAATGCAAATTTGATGGTGTGTTGTTTTGTCACTGTGATAACTCCAGTGCCGTGTGTCTGCAGAGCTAGAGGTGCAGCAGCAGAGACTAGGTGAGAGCTCCATTGGGCCAAGCTTCTGTGGGCCTGACACTGATCAACACGCTGCACTCGACTGTATCTCAGTGCCTCAACACAACATACAAGATCTGCACAGCAACGGTAGGATCTACTGTAAACGTAAAAGCCCCATTTTATGCAGAAGTCATGTATTTGAGAAAGCAAGTGGTTTTAGGACAATACTTTCTCTTGTTTTGCAAATGCATAAAGTCCACATGTATTTTAAATTGTACATTTACAGATGCCCAAAAGTATCTTGCAAAAGCACTGTTTTGATGTGAATAGCTTGTTTATGATTGACTTGATGACTTCTAGATATTCTAAAATATGGCTCGTTGTGGCTATGTTAGCTCCACTGACTTGAAGTTGTGAGTGCCAGTACTTCCTGTGCCTACTGTATTAATTTCCACTAAGATTAGCTTAGACCCATTCGAAAAAGCATATTTTCTATAGATTCAGTGGTGGACCATGAGTTCCTGGTTGATGATCACTTACTGAGTGTTAACAACTTGCTGTAGGATGTAAATATTTCAGTGGAGGCAACGTCTGTGTTTATAAAGATCGGAGAGTTGAAGCGAAAGGCTATCAGTAATTTTATGCATTATAAAAACTTGAAATAGAGCCGCAAATGTGAACCATTCTGTATAGAAACAATCGTCTTGTCTATAGTTTTAATCTGATATAGTTTCAAACAGTTTATAGTTTTAATTTTATATACAATATTATATTTATTTTTATTTATTTATTTGCTTCATTGCATGTTAGCCTTTAGCTTCAAGACAAACGGTCCGATGTTTCTAAACACAGGCATGAATATGATTATTCAAGTACGTCTGAGACTCCTGAAGGTGCACACTGTCGTTGTGTCCTTGGGCAAGACACTTCACCCTCCTTGCCTCCAGTGTCTGCGTACATTGTTGTATGAATGAGAGTGTGTGAATGGGTGAGTGGAACCTTGCTGTAAAGCGCTTTGAGTGCCTAACATAGGTGGAAAAGCGCTATATAAGTTGAGACCATTTACCATTCATACTTTTGATACAGATAATGCGAGTCCTTCTCATTAGAATTGCAGATCCAAACTTTTACTGAGTAGCATTTCATCTCACCTTTGTGGTTTTCCCAAGGCCTCACTGCGATGGCAAATTCTTGTTGCTTTCCTCTCACATTAGCCGTCTTCCAGTTCTGCATTTCTGCGTCTGTCTGCTCTGCTGTGTGAAGAAAGCTTCATGTTCTGTTGTAATGTCCAGGTTTTCAAACACTCACGTTGGTCAATACGTGGTATGGATCTCTGCGTCCGC
The DNA here is from genome assembly GCA_007210695.1 of Neogobius melanostomus. NCBI lineage: Eukaryota > Metazoa > Chordata > Actinopteri > Gobiiformes > Gobiidae > Neogobius > Neogobius melanostomus. Next base: position 1,798,490 of record VHKM01000240.1, on the reverse strand, counting down.
TGTTCCCCCCGAGGAAAACATCTCCATGGTCCCTACTGTCACCGACGGCAGCCAGCGGTAAGCAGCAAACAAATGAGCTTCATCTCAGGCTGATGTGTCATTATCGCTGTATGACAGGGATAGTTTGAGTAGCTAAAATAAAAACTAGTAAAATCATATTGTTTGACTGCCTGTAAGGGGTGATCAAAGTAAGAATTATGTTGCCATTTTGGGGCTTCGTATAGAGACGATGACGAGCTCTCGGGCTTTCACCTCCACTGACCTAAAAGATACAAGAAATGCACATAAATAGCAACGCTGTGGAGAGGGACGGAGATCGGACAGGTGTGAGGTGTCGTACTGCTCCCGAACTTTAGATCACATACACTTACAGTATCTACACTACAAAAACTAAATATCAAGCATGGATTTAAATTACTTGAAATGAGAATAGTAAAGCAGAACTTCGTAACTTTTGCCCCTAGAGGCCACAAGCGCCACTGCAGCTGTCGTGGCATGTTGCTTTTTTTTTACTCGTTAATTGTCCGTGAGAGTCAACACTACACTGTGAAAAGACAAAGCGAGAGAGGGATATTGTACATTGTGCCATAACCCAATTATACAATGGAGATATTATTTCCCGCCCGCTCAAACGTGGCTGTAAATACTGCTAAAATACTAAAAAATACTAAAAAAAAGTGGTGCTAGCCCATAGTTAGCATTGCCCGTTAGCCTGTTAGCTTCTTCTGATTGTGATAAACCAAATAACAACGTTTTGAAAATGTTCATCAACAAACCGAGAGCTGTAGACAGAATACAATCATGACTTACCTGTCCGCCACCTCAGAAATGCGAGCCAAAATTGATTTTGAAAACAACTGAGAGCAACTGAGAGTGTGGGAGATGTTTTCCAAATTTTGTGTGTATTGGGGCTGCTGGGTTGGAGGCAGGGAAAGTTGCAGGTGTGGTTTTCTGACCAGAGACACCAATCACACTTGTATTACCCTAAGAGGGACAACGAAAAGGATTCATTAAGGTAAAAAAGTTACTTAGTTCTACTTTAAGCTTGTTTTGAGCTAGTCAGTCATTTAGACTTTTTTCATGAATCAAACCAAGTTTACTTTGCTGCCAAAGGGACAAGTGCAATTGTCTTACCCCATTGGCAAATAAGTGAACCTAAAATAAAGACTAAATGTATTTAATCGAGACAGAAACATCTCAGAACAAGTAAAATAGTCCAGGTCAAAACAACTCAAACTTTACTTTGTTTCATGACTTGAATGAAAGTACAGATACTTCAAGGGTAGCAAGCCCACTCATTTATCACACACATTTATCGCTAATGAAATAAACACTTGTATTTGGTTCGACGTATGGAGTGAAATGTTACGCACAATGGCCACAATCGTGAGCGTTCACATCTTTTCATGCAACCAATTTATCATTATGATGGAGAGCACTTAATGTCATGGGTTTATCATTTGTATGTAGGAGTAGAAGCACCGACCATATGCATATCTTATTTCAAGCTACTAAATGACTTCAGAACCATTAATTTCCTCAAACTTGCAAAGTAAAGTTGTTTCGATCAGGAAAATAAGTCTCAATGAGTGAAAACCGCTTAAGACAAGCTTAATATTCTCAATTCAAGTAATTTAAACCCAGTTTAGTTTAGTTTAGTTTAGTTTATTTATTTGTTTGAGCAGTTAACCTGCTCAAAGGGAGTGGGCTGAAGCCAAAGGCTTATAAGCGCCCACCCCAAAATAAAAATAATAACATTACATTTAATATTTACAAGGTAGCAAATCATAAACAAAGGAACATAGGGCAAAGTAACAATAAATGAACAAGAATAAAACAAAAACAACAGCAAAATAAAGAACAAAAGAATGTGCTACTTTTATGTTATAAAGGTGCATTAATACATATTATATTCTGAGATATCGCTACTTCCCAGTTGTCATTACCATCCTCAATATAATTTAATTTGGGTTTAATTATCATTATTATTATATTTGTTTAATTGAGTTATATGTGAAGTGTGATGTAAGCCCTGCATAGTGTGGTGCATTAAAAAGCCAGGGTGTAGAGCGGGCCAGTTGAAGAGGGCAGTAACTCCCCCTCAACAAACCCCCACCCAGCTGCCCTAACAGCTGATTTTGTAGATGATGTTCCTATGCTGAATGGTGCATTAAAAGACAAGGTTTTGAGCCCGTTGGGAGGATCCCTCTCAACAGATACCATGCTATTTATTTTTAATAGTGCAACAGCTCATCTCCATGGAGATGTCGACTAAAGTCAGCAGAATTTGAGAGTTAAACAGGTTAGATCCTCATCCAAATCCATTCTTTGATTACCCACTGCAGTAAATGCATTTTCTATGTCGTGCTGGTCATTGGGAGCACGTTTTTTACTGATGGCAACAGTAAAGTCCAAAATGTTACACAATGTGCCTTTAAACACTAAATGAGCTTTCTCATTGAATTATCAACTTGAGAACCAAATCCAAATACAGTATGTAACAAACAATTTTTACATCATGCAAAATTCTAACATACACTACCTTTAACAACCAGTGGGTTAGTAAAATAAAAGGTAAAAATGTGGACACGCTCTGGAGAGAAATGGAATGAGGCCGCAGTGCAGAGAGGGGTCTTAATGTAGAGTCGGTGGATCACTTCCTGCTCTGACCAATTACTCGGCTGAATCAGAAATACTGTACAAATAAAGATAGATGTTGCTTATGAAAGTGGTTCAAAACAAGCGTAGGCCTCTTTTATTTCTTTTTTTTCCTTTTACTACAGTTACTTGGGCACAGTTCTGGGCTCCTCGGTCATCTCCACCACCGTGTTGGGAGATGAGCAGCCGGTCAGCACTGCCGTCCACTTCCACCTTCGCCACAGGACTCTGGTAATTGATCAATAGTGAGCGGGTTTATTTTAACTTAAACTTACTCTTTTCACCTTTCTTTCTGCAGAGTCCCACAGGCGCTGTCTATGATCCTGTCTGTGCTTTCTGGGATTTTGCTCTTGCGTAAGTCGAACTGCAATGATGTAATGGAAATACTGGACTTCTTTTCAACTAGAAAATAATCCGCAGCATAAGCCATGGCTATTGTGTCTTCCACCCTCACATATGTTGATACAATACAATAATCTACACAAAGAACTAACAAAAATCCATATAAGAGACATTATAGCAGCACTAACATTCCGATATTTTTCTCATTAGGCCGGAGTCCGGAGGTTGGTGGAACACAAAAGGCTGTGAAGTGGTTTCTAAACATTACAGCTACACCGTCTGCTACTGCAACCACACCACCAATTTTGCTTTGCTTCTTCAAGTATACGAAGTCCAGGTGGGCACCATCTCTTCCTTTCTTTCTTTCTTTCTTTCTTTCTTTCTTTCTTTCTTTCTTTCTTTCTTTCTTTCTTTCTGCTGCTGCATGACATGAGGAAAATGTATTTCATAACTGTCTATTATGAAGACTGCGATAACGATATTGTTGTAATATATTTAATTCCATTAATGATAGAGTAAGGTATATCATTTTAAGTAAAAAATAAAACAAATCAACAAACAAATCAATCAACTGAATTTAAAAGATTTGGAGTAAAAACAGACTGTGGGGATTAAAGACACTGCGAAACATTCCAGGTTATACAGTATGTTGCTATGTCACAAAAGAAACTGAGCTGAAGTAAAAGTCAAAACGCAAGCGGAGATGCCAAACTGTATAATCATACTGTATATTTGCAATAGATCATCTTTGGGCACATAATGTTGCCGAACCTAGACCTAACCAATTCCAGCAGCCCCAGATCTTAACAGTTTGTTAAACCCAGGTGGATACTTTGTCTTTTTTTTTGGTACGGTAGTGTATTTAAACCTAAGCTCAACAGTCGTACCCACATGCTCACGTGCTGGGAGAAAAAAATCCTATTCTAACTAGCGGTTAGCGCTCTTGCTTCACAGCTAGAAGGTCCAGGGTTCAATTCCCACCTGGACAGGGCCTTTCTGTGTGGAGTTTGCATGTTCTCCCCGTGTCTGCGTAGGTTTCCCCTACCACTAAAAACATGTACAATAGGCCAGGATGAATTATGTGTGAGTGAATGTATGGTGGTGGTCAGGGGTAACTGAAGCTACAAACGTAGCTTACCACCACCGAGTATGGAGTGAATGTACAATTGTCTCATGTAAAGCGCTTTGTGACTATGTCTGTGAAAGGCGCTATATAAATAAAGATCTTCTTCTATATAAATAAAAACCTTCACTTGAAAATTCCAGGTGATTAAACTCGTATGTAAACAAAATGGCTAATGCTACAACTCATACGATGCTAACGTTATATGAAAGTTTCTCCAAACCAGATATAGCCTAATTAAAAACATGCGACATAACATTGTACTGAGTGCAGTGGTTTTGTTACAGTTTTAACATTAGCGGCGCTCCTCCACTGGGGGGCGCCATTTCTGTCTTCATCTCGTATACAAACTCGTTGCAGTCTGGAGGTCTCCGAGTTTACAAGGTGTATTGTTTGAGCGGCGTTCCAAGGCATTTTACCAAGTGGGAGGTGGGAAACTTACCAGTTACCAGTGTCCTGGAACACACCATTATTTCGCATTCACTTTTCGAAAAATGTAAATATTAAGAGTTTAAAAGTAGGACACAGGCTAATAAGCTATGTGCTGACTAACGACCATCGCTCAGATATTTTTTAGAAAGAAAACATTAAATACCTGAAAAAACAGCAAAATGTTTTTATTAGAATTTTTCAAAAAGTCAGTGCTAAATATGAATGGGATTTTACTTCTGGGCCCCAGCACGTGACTACAAGTGGGCCGGACTGCTGAGTTCTATATGCAGCTATACCCATAGTCAAAGTAAAGCACGTAGCATCTCCATAAAGACGAGCTTGTGATGTCCCGCTCCCAGAGTCCTGTTCACATTAAAGATGAATGTTTATAAAAGCGTTTTTCACAATAAAACACCCGTGATAAAATACACCTTTGTAAATTTACTTGGTTGGAACGTTACGCAATATTGCTTTAACATTATTGTTTTACAGCAAACAGTTCTCACTCCCACTATATCTTACTTCTCTGCCTTGCTGTAGACCTTCCTACACACATTTCTATTTATGTCCTGTGTTTGTATTTTTTTTGTTTTCATCCACAGTGGAGCCCAGAGAACCAGAGGGCCTTGGAGGTGCTGACGTTTATCGGCTGTGGAGTGTCTCTCTGTGGCCTCCTCTTCACCTTCGTGCTCTTCATCGCCGTGGGGTGAGTGGAGCGCCTCGCCGGGAGCACTCCGCAAAGCGCCAGGGGTGAAAAGCATTTACAACTCCTGGCCGCACTCGCATCAATAAATGAAAAAGACTCTGCCGTGGAGATGTGAACAGCACAAGCTCCTCGGCCACGCTCGAAGACACACTGTTTATCCGCTGTGTGCCAGAACTGCATTCATTTACTCCCTTTACTTCGCATTAAATATTTATTAAAAGACACTCTTGCCAAATGTCGTATTCGCAAAATACAACTGATCATTAAAGAACTAACACATTATCAGTTTACAGCACAGTAACAACATGGTAACTAGAGATTTTTGAAAGAAAAGAGAATACTAAAAATGTTTCCTGGTAACTGACAGAACTGACAGCCATTAAACTGGGTTAGGCTGAGGGTTAGTCATACAGCATTACCATGAAATACATTACAGTAGATGCATGTCCTGTTTCCATGATGGATACCATGATTTTTCCGTCCTATTACGATGCCATGTCTGGGCTGTTACTGTACATAACAGAGCAGAGTTTACACCGACAACTCCCAGCGTATAGATACAGAAGGCATCTTTGCAAATGCCCATATATGGTCATGTTCGAAGCAGCCAGAGGGGGAAAAAACAAAGAAGAGAAAAAAGCTTCAGCTAGCTTCATGCTACGACCCAAGTTTGGCTTGACTTTATTGGTGTGTGATAAATATGTTTATAGTCCGGCAGAAAACGGCTAATAAGAGTGAAAAATTGTGATTCCCATGAGTGGTTTTCTTCCTCCTTGCCGTCTGTATCTGTCAGTACATAATTCCAGGTTCGCAATTGATAAAATGGTAACAAATAGGATTGGGTTCTTGTTTTCTCTCTCTTCGCAGAGTCCCAAAATCTGACCGAACCACGGTGCACAAAAACCTGATTGCGGCTCTGTCTGTGGCACAGCTGCTGATGATGTGCAGTAACAAGGCTTCAGCCAACGAGGTGAGGACACTTATTTCATTTAGCAGATTTCAAACCCAACTGTAGAAATGTGTACATTTTGGAAAACCATTTGTTTTTCATGAACTTCTGTGTTCAGGTGATGTGCTTCCTGGTGACGGCTCTCCTTCACCTCTTCTACATGGCCTCATTCTGCTGGATGCTGGTGGAGGGGCTGCTGCTCTGGAGCAAAGTGGTCTCCGTCAATATCAGCGAGGACCGGAGGATGAAGGTCTACTACGCCATTGGCTGGGGTGAGGTCACGTGACAGCGCACAGATCATCTTATTCAGCTTTCAATAGCAATTGTACTAAGGAAATTCAAATATACAGTATTCATTATAGCCTGGACTTAACTCATCTTCACCTTTAGATGAAATTATGAGAGCCCGTCAACCTGAAGCTTACCCTCCTTTAAAAGGCGGCAGAAGCTCAGTCCGGGCACAAATCCAAAGTTTGTCAAGTTAATCCCAGCTCACAATATTGCGTCCCTGGGCAAAGACACTTAACACACTCTGCCTCCACTGTCTATGTGCACTGATGTTTGACTGTGTGGATGAATGGGCGGATGGTTGACTGATTTAAAGGGCTTTAAGTGACCAGAGAGGTGGAAAAGCATTATTCGGGCTGCATAATATACGTACTGTATCACCCAAATTATATATATATATATATATATATATATATATATGTATATTAAATTATGCATTAAAATTCACTTTGGTTTTCCATATGCATCAGACATGGACATTTGCAGATTTCTTTGCTAACACAGCCAAATGCAAAAATCCTTGGTAACATAAAGTAATAGTCTGTAAGTCTAAATGTAATTGATAGCATATAATTGACCACATGGGTCGAAAATTTGACGTAACGTAAGTATAATTACATAATGATATTTCCATTAGTCCCTCCCTATGCTGATTTCAGCAACTAATCAGAATCCCGGTGCCATCATTTTGACCAATGAGACGAGCTTTCCTGTGAACCGGCCTGTCAGGTCCAGTCAGTAGTGAGTGGAGTGGGAGCTTGATCATCTAGTTTCTGGTCCCATCAGGATTGTTTACTTTCAAATTTCTCTCTCTCTCTCTCTCTCTCGCTCTCTCTCTCTCTCTCTCTCTCTCTCTCTCTCTCTCCTCACTTTGCAATTTTACAGTCCAAGCACAGTTTCTCCAGTTTCCCGAAATCTAAAAGCTTCTTGAAAAAAGTGCGACAAATAGCGACAAAAATGAGACGACAGAAACGTGACAAAAAAGCAATGAAAGAGTAACAAAAAAGTGACAAAAATGTGTGACAAAAACCCAACATAAAAGCAACAAAGAAGCCACAAAAGAGCAACAAAAGAGTAACAGAAAAATGACAAAAAACGCAACAGAAAAGCAATGAAAAAATAAAAGTCAGGTCTTAGCTTTCACATGAGGCATGGCCTATAGCTTTCAAATGAGGCATGGCCTATACCGCTAGCCTGAATCCCCTCAGACTAGCGGCTGCGTGTGCTCTCTCTCTCTCCCTCTCTGACTGCTGCAGAGCGGTAAACTACTACAGCCCAGATGAACAGAAAGAGAAAGTCCTACCTCTGAGCTTCGAAACACTTTTTATATTTTTAGAAACAGCAGCGGAATTAGTGAAATGTGGCTCACTAAAGTTTTGAAACTGAGGACACCCTAAATAAATATGCACGATCGTAATGTGCAAATAGCGCGGCTGTTTCCCAATCGGCAGCGAGCAGGTCTGAGGTTAAGGCGGGGGCCAATAAAGCGCACCTTACTAAAAGCCACACCAGCTAAATTTGCAGCCTTGTACACATACAGGCCGCACTTGAATACAAGCCGCTGGTTGTTATAGTGCCGTGCATCCGCTCAGAGTGGCCCATGGCGTTGGGCCTTCAACATTTAGGCTAAAGTGAGCCTTCATCATTTTAAAAGTTACTCATCTACCGTTCCTCAGGCAAGAGCAGCATTGATTAGAAGTCCCGTCTCACTTTTGCGTTTACTGCTAGAGAGTGCCTGTAGTGCCTGATGGCGGCGCGATATTGACCGCACCGTCATATCGACCGCAGGGTTCAAAGCGTGGTGAAAAAGTAGCGGCGTATGGCCGGAAATTACGCTCGTTTTTTAAGTACTTTACAATTCATAAATCGTAAAATGGTCTCCATTTCTATTACAGCTAGCTACAATATAAGAAACATTGCAAAATTCAATATCTGTCTCAAAAACTACCATAATGTGATATTTTACTAAACTATTTCAACACATTATATTCACTAACTTTAAACTCCAAACAACACAATCATGGTCTCAACAAGGCTAAAACTGAACTACTTTAGAAAACTATTAATTCAAACGGAACTTTTAACTTCTTAACCCCCGCCTTAACCAAGTGCTGAACCATTCAGGTAAAGCAATCATTAATTCAGTTTGAGATATTTGACTTTCTCTAAACTTTTTCTAAAGCCAAAAATCTCTACCTCAAAATCATTTGCCCCATTGCCCAGTCATTATCACAGAGCGATATTTGAGTTTACACACTGCTGGCAGGTGGACGCCTCATAATCTCAGCCCGTAACGGCTAAAAGACGGATGTTGCCATTAGCCGTGTTGTAGCTGTGTCTTACATGGTATTTATTTTAGCACTTCGGTCATGTTTTCTCACTACATCTTACACCATCACCCACTTCTGCCTTCACCAAAACAGGCTGCAGCTGGGGCTCCGCGTGTTGCCCGAGAGCGAGCTTGTATTATGTCGCTTTGTGGGCTGTTGTGCATTCATGTGGCCCCAGCTCAGTGCGGGACAGGCAGGCCAACTATCCCCAGACTAAATATGTCCCAGAGAGACTAAATAGACACAGAATGTCCTTGTACTTTAAACACTGTTATGTCATTCAATTATTAGCTGATTGGTAGCTTTTCACGGCTCCTGGATGCGAACTTTTATGTAATATCTGGAAGGAACTAAAGCAGATCTTGGCGAGGTCAGAGTGAGAACAGAATTGGAAGATTTTGGAGATAAATGTTGCAAGGTTTTAGCTTTGACCTGTATGCTGTAAGACGTTTGTAGATTTGGGTAAAGCCGAACTGGAGAAAAAGACAAAATAACAGAACTGATGTAAAGGGATTGTAAAGTAACAAAGGGGCCGATATCATAAGATTGATCTTCTCTTCTGCTCCTTTTCATCCAAACTGTATTGGCTTGGCAGTTTTGTTGTAATCCTTTTAAATGTCACTTTTGAATGAAATCAAATGAAATCAAATGAAAATTTAATTAAATCGAATTAAAATTTGACGTAAAGTAAGGGAGCGGGGTAGGGAGTGAGACTGTCTACCTTTAAAATGTATGTCTCTCTTTCCAATCCGGAGGGAAGGGGAGGTTTGATTGTTTACTTATACTTTAGAAATTTCTCTCTCTCTCTCCTCATTTTGCAATCTTACAGGTTATCATCATATTGCCATAACCTCTTACCACCTGAACCGAGCACATTTTATCCAGTTTGGCTTTACCCAAAAGACTAAAAGCTTTAAAAAAAAAAGCATCCAAATAGAAACAAAAACTAGGATGAAAACATCAACAAAAACGTGACAAAAGAGTGACAAAAAATGTGCTGGAAAAGCAACAAAAACGTAATATACTGTATGCTAAAAAAAAAAAATGCAGCCTTTGCAAATGGATCATTTTCACCTCTCATAGGTCAAAAAACCAGGCCTTAGCGATTAAATGAAGGATACACTGTCACATGCTGAAACCACATATCCCCTGTTTGATTTTTTTTATTGTATTTGCTTTGTTATCTTTCGTCTCCGAGGACTTCCTGTTCTCATCGTGGGCGTAACGCTGGCTGTTTCGGTGGACGAGTACAAGGCAGAGGAGCACTGCTGGCTCAACGTGAAGAACGACACCATTTGGGCCTTTGTGGGACCCGTCGTTTTTGTCCTAGCGGTATGTGCGTCAATAAGCCTTTTGAATCGCGTTGAGCCGCATTGGACTGCTATTGTTATTGGGCTTATGAGAAGAAAAAAAAAAAAAAAAGTCTAAAAATGTTCAAGGACGGCGAAGAAGACTAATTTGAACGGATAATTTGGCGATGCTTATTTTTTTTTCTCCCCGGGTGATTTGGCGGCTGCGGTGATTGAGAGCTTCACCCTGGAGTCGGTTTTCAATAGGGGAACCGCAATGTCTAATTTGTGGAGGTATTCAAAACAAATTTAATCAACCCCGGAAAGATAAAGCCACTGAAAGAGCACGCAGTTCTTCGAATTGACACATGCTACAAAATTATTTATCTTCTTTACATTAGAGTGACTTTTTCTTTCACTGGCCCAATTAATTTTATTTATGTCTTTAAAATTCATACTCATACCTAAACGTGGAGAAGTAATTGATTAACGTCGTTATATAAACAATTGTACCCCAGCAGGTGAATATTTCTAGTTAATGGAAACTGAAAATTGAGATGCTGAAAGTATGCCCTGGGTTTGATTCTTGGACGGCGTGGGCATTTCTGTTAATGTTTGCATGTTCTCCCAGGATCTAGGCAGGTTTCTTCTGGGTGTTTTGGAGTCCCCTCAAAACATGAACAGTAGGCTCATCTTCCAGCTAGGTTCTCCTGGTCATGATTGAAGCTTGGGATCTGGAGATGAGTCCCTGGGCGTGTTGCACTAACCTCACCCCAGTGACATTGAGGAATGTCTCAAGTGCAGAAGACATATCTACCTACAGGGCCAGAAAAGTATACCTACCTGGGGATTGCAGGGGTCCCTGGAGCCTTGTCTTGTCAGAGGGTTAGATCATACTTGAGCAAATTAAATTGTAAAACAAAAAACACACACACACAAAAACATTATACAGTATATGACTGGGAAAGGGCTACAGGTACAGAAACACTAATTTCTATTAATTTTTTGTATTTGTTCAATACTTATTGGCCAAATTTTTTATGTTTCGCCGGATTTTTGGTTCTTGGTCTTGTGAAGGTGAGGTGATGGAGAATTTTAGGCGAATGAAAGATCTGCGGCTGCATTGGAGATAAGGAGAGGAGCTATCACATGAAGCTGAAAAGTGTAGAGTAAAAAGGAGGGGAGAAAGAGTGCATATAGTTGAGCTCAAAGGTTGAAATACCCTGGCAGAATTTTTTATGTATTTTGTATTTATTTATTTTTTACTATTTTTCAAATAATGTGAAAGGTAACACAAAAGGTTTTTTCACTCATAGTTAGTGGTTGTGTAAAGCCATGTATGGTGAAATAACTGAGCTATTTTTAAATCATAATCATGAGTACAAAACTGACCGTGGTCAAAAGTTTACAAAAGACTCAAGTCTTTTGTGGTAGTTGTGGATGAGGTTCTTTATTTTTTCTGATGCTATAGCGGCCCATTCTTCTTGGCAAAAAGCCAAAAAGTTCCTGGGCTGTTTTGCATGAACTGCACATTTGAGCTTTCCCCACATTGGTTCAATGATATTGAGGTCAGGAGACTGAGATGGACACTAACCTTCATCATATTGGGCATGGCATCATATTTCACAGTATGGTGCACTTTTTTGTTGTCAACAAGGCCAATGATATCCTATGATGAAATTCTGCCAGGGTATGTAAACCTTTGAGAACAACTGTGTATGCATGACTTTAAGAATAACAGTAGATTAGATCAGGGGTCAACAACAACGGCAGAGATGTCGGATAGCTCACTAGTTAGGAACCTCCAGAGGTCCCTATGCTAAAGGAGCTATGATAGGAAGCATACAGGCTCCTTTCCCTACCTCATATTCCATTGACAGCACTATTCGGACACTTCTTATTATGGCGTACGGCTGACCACATCAGGTTTTGGCTTAGACCTCTTACCAATTTGCCAGTTTTGGATGCACCTTTAGTATTGCAGTGATTGGAGCCTGTTCGGAGTCCACTCCTCTCAAAAGCCTGAAAGAAAACAAACAGAACGACCTCTACAAGAGGGAGACAAAAACCCAAGCACCAAGGCCAAACCATTACAATATATCCTCTAAAGTTATACATTTTATAAATTTCCTAGTCCTTTGTACATAATTCCTGCCACACGCTGAATCACTGTCCTTCACACGGCGGTTTTGCAACCGCGAGAGAAGGCCGAACGTCCGCTTTGCCTGAGCACATTCAACACAGTTTCCTCTCACGCTGAAGCAATTGTCTTTCGCCCCCCAGGTCAACTCTGTGGTCCTGTGTCGCGTCGTCATGGTGACCGTGTCCAGCGCCCGGCGACGCACCAAGATGCTGAGCCCGAGTTCGGCGACCAAGATGCAGACGTTCGACCTGACCTGGTGAGAGAGGTTCAGTCCACGTCAACACACTTTACAATTGAGCACATTTTGAATCCATAAAGACTGAAGATGGTGTGAGTCGGTGTGAGAGGCATGGGGAAGTTTTGGCCCGGAGTTTGCTGTGGGAGTGCATGGGCTTATCGGCTCCACACCTGCTCGGGACACAGCTGTTTTTGTCTTTCAATACAGCATCACTTTTCCTTTCCACCGTGTGCATGGTCAAACTTGATTGTTACGACATTTCCCACCAACTCTTTATTTGTTTAATACGTCCAGATGATCTTGATTTCTGGATTAGCACTGATAAATTTTAAGCTGTGTTTACTTGTGTCCTTCTAGTTTTGATCCGGTTAATTCCCAGTATACATTGATCTGTTCCCAGTTCTAACCTGGTTTAGCTAGTCACAATGGTGACTAGAAATTCAACCTGTGAAGACTCACAGAGACAGAATGTGTTAGGAAGTTTTATTGAACATGGATCATGATTGGGGCTCAGACCCCGGCGGAAGATTGCATTAATGATGTGGGATACATGGCGATGATGGATGATAGCCAGAATCTTCCCCCGGAGCCCGGACACTGGTGGTGGTAGGAGGAGACTTGGGGTGGTCAGTTGACACGATGAGCAAAAAACATTGGGTAAGGTAGTACTTGGTGAGACTGCATGTTAGCCACACTGGAATCTCTACCCACTTCCTATCAGTTCTTCCATTTGTTATATTCACTTGGAGTTCATAGATAAACATGCCAGATGCAGAACTCACACATAAACTTCATGAAAAGAGTGAAGTGTCTTGCCAACAACGCAACAATTGCGTGCACTGTTTGGATATAAGAGAGCCACACTACCATCTGAGCCACTGCCGCCCTGGCTACCATACAAAGGCATACAAAAAAGGGTCAATTGGTGACATAAGGAAGCTAAAATCTACTCTGAGACTATCTGCCCCAAGTCCTGGGACCTAAGGCCATCAGGGGCTGAAGAACAACAAGAAATAAAGTGTCCTGCAAATCAATTCTTTGGATGTTCAATGCTTGATACAAAAATTCAAAGTTTCCCCTAAAGCGCCCGGTGCTGTTCTGTGCATTTGCTCTTTGCATACATACTTAACATTCAGAAACACAATCCCTCCTTTTATTGTGAGCGAAGTTTATGTTGCTATGGTTACCAATGGCAGCGCAGTTCCCTCTAGTCAAGCTATGCCCGACGCAGCTCTATATGTGGTCTGTGTAGAATATTTCAATGGGAAAACAGGTATTCAGGTATTACTTTGCCTTATGACCTTCCATGGAAAGAGTGTTAACCTGTTACTTGCCGTCCCCTCTGATCAGGGAGTTAGGGTTATGATTAGGGTTAGTGATGCAAGTTGTGTTTCACTCAGACAGATATTACACATATTTTTTTAGAAACTTGAAGGTCTCGGCTTTCAAATGAGGTGTCACACTGGCATATAGGCTGTAAGCTTTCCTGTCAATACGCTTTGAGATTTGGATATGCATAATTGCTAACCCCAACTCTAACCCTAAGCTGGCAGATCCAAATTGCATACTGAATGGTCGCAGTTAGTAATTTGCATCTACTTCGCTAATGTCCATGGGGTTTATTGTGTGTAAAACCGACCAACTCTGTAGTTTAACAGTTTAACATAAATAAATCATATCTCAAGTGTTATTGCTCCGTAGACGCACTATGAACTGAGTCATGATTATAAAACAATTCGAAGCAAATCTAATCGACATTGCAATACTTGACATTGACCAAAAAACAAAACAAAAAAAAACAATGGATTAGACTTCAGCAATTGCTCAGCCCTCATCACACATTCAACACAAACCTTTCTTCCAGTTCTTTAGATATCTCCTTTCTTTGCATCAGTGGAGTCTCATTTCATAGCGCTTCATCTATTTTGCGAAAACATTTATCGCGCACACACACCGAAATGATGCACACTAAAACTAATTTTTACACAGAGTCTGAGCCATAAATCTGGGTTTTATTTTCAAAGGATAATTGTGAAATGTGAAGATATGAACTGAATATCAGCAGAAATTAAACCTAAAGTAAAGCGCATGATGTTTTTTTACAAGTTTCATTTCATAGTGGCATTAGACTGTGTGTATAAAAATGTGCACAGTCAACTCACTCTCCCCGGCCCCTGTCAAAATCTAAATTCCAGCACATCAGCTTCCATTCAACAATTGTTCACTTCCATACCTTTATCCTACGACAAATGTTCTAAAAGTCTGTGACAGAGCAGGAGGCTGTTGCACAATTTTCCAGGAGTTTAGACAACAAAAAAAAGAACTCTCAACAGAGAACAGAGGAAAGAAAGTGGAGGGAGTGCGAGCTTTTGTCCTTGTGGCTACAGCGCAGACTTAAATCTCATCTGTCGGTCCAGGTGCAAGCGCTGCCACTACAATAGTCTCTAAATGAAAACAGCCTCTCCCACCTTGACCTGTGAGACAGTTATTGGCCGTCTAAGCACCCACCGCCATCTTTGAAATTGTGATTGCGAGAAGAACAGAAGCCAGCCACGGTCGCCAGATCTATACCACGGTGGTTGGTGGAGACTTGAGAAGGGAGCATTATCGGAATACCTTGAAAACTCCACTTTGCCTCGGTCCTTCGTCTTCAAAAAAAAAAAAAAAAACATTTTTTGAAGTGTTTGGAGTTTGGAGGCCGACACAGAGGTGTCAGGACAAGCTAGTGTGCCAGGCAGAGGCAGAGAAGATACAACACAACATTCTTAAGCAAATAACTCTATCTTAGCATCTTAGCATTTTTCTCATCGTTTCATAATGCACATGTTAGATACATCAAGGAGCATTGACGCTGACAGCACATTGAAATATGATACAATAATGCATTAATCATGGCCTTATAGCTTCAAACTACAGGCTTAACAGACTTTTGTACAATAGAAGTAAGCAAGCAAGTAAAGTTTATTTATACAGCACCTTTCACATTCAGAGAGGTCACAAAATGTTGCACAAAATAACAATGAAAATACAAATGAGTTACACAAGGTCACTGTGCTGAATACTCAATTTAAGATGTATTTTGTCACGTATTCAGTGTCTTTGTTCAGCCAGAGTACTGTATTCTGAATACTTTCAGTTGAAACGCCTGTTGTGTCACTGATTAGTAATGCAAAAAAGAACTTGCACGAGGAGCATCTGATCACAGCACATCACATGACACACGGTGCACATATGTGTCCATGAACCGTGACGTAAGGAGTTTTGGTATTGCTTTATATTAAGGTGTGCTCATTAAGTATTAAGGTGTAGGGTTAAGGTTAGGATTAGGGTTTGGATTAGGGTTAGGAATAGGGTTTGGATTAGGGTTAGGATTAGGGTTAGGGTTAGGATTAGGGTTAGGAATAGGGTTAGGATTAGGGTTAGGAATAGGGTTAGGATTAGGGTTAGGGTTAGATTAGGGTTAGGAATAGAGTAGGCCATGAAGAAGCATATTATTCATGGCCTATTAGTATGTTAATAGATAATATTATAATAAGAAGCTGGTTATTAATATCTATACAAGCATATTATTCATGGCCTATTAATAATGTGTATTAATATCTTATTGATAATTAACGAGCATACCATCATTTAAAGCGACACCAGAGTTTTTAGATTTGATTTATGTTTTGGGAGGAGAGATTGTTAAAAGTGGGGATAACGCTTTATATTAAGGTGTGCTCATTAAGTATTAATAAGGTACTAATAAGCATTAATAATATGCTTCTAAAGTATTAACACGCTGCTTATTGTACTTTTATCTGTTAACATACTAATAAGCCAATAATAATACACTTATTCATAGCCAACCCTAACCCTAACCTTAACCCTTACCCTAAAATGATTACTAATGCTTATTAATACTTAATGAGCACACCTTAATCTAAAGTGATTCCTGTAGGTGAAATCTAATGATTGAGTACCCCAATGTATTATTTTGGTTTATTATTATTACTGTATTATAAAAACGCTCCAATGAAAGAGTAACTGTACCGAGATAGTTACTCAAAATGAGTATTCTAAATTTGTATTCTAAATGACAAGTATTCAGTTACTACCCAACACTGTGCAAGGTACAGTGCAGTCACAAAACATGATAGTCATGAAACAACCCTTTCCACTGGATTTAACAAACGTTTTCCAAAACAAGTGTATTTTCAGTTTGCTCTTAAAAACATCAACAGAATCAGGCAAACGTAAGGAAAGATCATTTCAGAGTGTCAGCCTGGTCCTGAAATGAGTACGAGGAACCACATTAAGGTTCTGATCCAAAGACCGTAGCCTCTGAGAGCAGGTATAAGGACATTTCAACCTGGATAGACTCACACAGACAAAAGCAGCGATTAGGATTTACTGACATGTGTATTTGTTAGCGGTAGACATCAATGTATAAGTCAGTGTAGATGAACAGCTTGGAGTTAGGGATGTCTTCACCCGGAGCCTGGTGGTATGGAGGACCGTGAAGATGCAGCAGGTAGAAGCCGTGGACGGAAGAGGCGGAGACGGGGTGGAGGTGGGTCGCAGCGCAGCTGGGAAGCGAACAGACCATGATTGCTGGGGCTTAAAAGCAGGACCGATGTCGATGATTGGCTGCTACAGAGGTGCGGCTCTTACGCTGATGGCTGAGGTGGAGGTGTGGCCCTCTCGGAAGTGATCATTGGCTGGAGGTCGGTGATGCTGAAGTTAGTCTACCAGGTTGAATTAACGCCTAGGCTTCATAACAAGTCTCTACGTAGTATAGAATGGAGCCTGACCAGCAAGGCTTTGAAGGTCAGCACCAGGATTTTTAAATTTAGAGACAACATTCATTTGTAGCACGTGTTATATTACATAATAAATGGCAGCTTTTGTAACTTAAGTAAGTGTTTTATGTGTCATTGTACAAGTGTACAATGAAATAGTGTTCAGGTGTGAGTGGAGGAAACCGTAGCACCCGGAGGAACCCTGGCTGGCTGCTTTCAGTCCTCCTCTGATTCTCTAAAACGGTGCACCACTTCCTGGGTTTGTCCCTGTTTCAGAGCGTGGTGTCCTGCACTGGTCAGCTCCACCTCCTCCTTCCTCTTCCTCCTGTGCAGCTCCCTCCGCTCCACAACAGTCTTTCACCATCTTCTGGAAAGAGCTTAGCAGATAATCTGTTTTATTCTCCAGTGAACGTCCATTAGCCAGAACAATAGAAGGCATGTGTGGCTTAGCTGTGAGTCTCACCCAGATACCTCCTCGTTTGTCCCTTCCTTGTTTCCTGTAGCTCCTCTTGTGACGCCTCCACTGTGCTGCAGGTGTGGGGGGCTCTTGGTGCCTCTTCTGTGTCTCAGAAGCAGAAATGTGTTGGTCTCAAATGTATTCATCTGTAATTATTGTTGCAGCCCTGGTTGTAACTGATGTACATGGGTAAATATTTCAGATCTCAATGTTGGTTGAAACATGAAAGGCAACTGTGTGTCTTTTCAGGTGTTGAAATCTATTAGGCAATTACATGAGCAGAGTTTCAGGGCTGAGACATTCATACAGTATGAGCATTTTAAAGGCACCAATCACTGACGCATTCATGTCTTTTGTCCCAAGTCCCTGAAGACAGAGTGGCTCTGCGTGTAAATCAAACTATTCAAGAGATCACTGTCCAATATGAATGAATTACTCATTCATTCATATTCATTTGTGGATTCATTAGGGCAGTGACTCGTCCTGTGCTGATCCTGCTGCCTGTCCTGGGACTCACGTGGCTCTGTGGGGTCCTGGTCCATCTGTCGGTGGTTGTGGCTTATGTCTTCATCGCACTCAATGCTTTACAGGTAAATACTTACACTGACACTAAGAGGCTCACTAAAGCATACTGTACATTTGTGGGCCACACTCCTAATCCAAGTGGATAGGGCTTTCATATTGTGGTTACCATTGATAGTGCTGATCCCTTAAACGGCATGAAATGGAAAACTATCTTAACCTCTTAACCCCCACCTGAGTCAAGCACATTTTCTCCAGTTTGGCTTTACCCAAATCTAAAAACTTCTTGAACAAAGTGACAAAACAGCGAAGGAAAGTTATGAAAAAGCAACAAAAAAAGAGCCTCAAAGAAGCCTCAAACGTGCCGAAAAAGTAATAATAACACAATTAAAAAGCGACATAAACACGACTAAACACCCGCAAAACAAATTACAGTACAGGCCCATGCAAGGAATATTTTCTGCCTTAATGTCATGTATCTTAAATTCCATTATGCAGAGATGGGTAGAGTAGAGTAGCCAAAATGAGTACTGAGTAATTGTGAGTACTGAGTAACTTCGTAAAGGTTTGATTTAGGTTTCAGTAGTGACATACATTATGAGAAACTAAACATGTGAAAATGTTAATATTTTCAAAAGAAAATACCTTAAAAACCTATAAAAAATAAATAATAATAAGTAATACAAGTGTTAGTGGGATGATTGGAGGATCTTTCATCTCCCCTGGTGTCTCTGGCCAGTAAACCACAATTCCAACTTTCCCTTCCACTGAGGCAGGGTCCCAATACACACTAATAGAATCATGAAAAAGAAGCTAACAGGCTAACGGGCAAGTACGGGTATTACAGCATTTAGAAGTTTCAGTGAAAAACATTATCTTGATTGTGTCATTGGATGTACAATATCCCTCTCTCCCTTTGTCTTTTCTGTCAGCGTAGTATTTACTCTCACGGACAATTAATGAGTAAAAACCGCAACATGCTGCGACACCTGCAGTGGCGCTTATGGCCTCTAGGGGCATGAGTTACTTGGTTGTGCTAAGATAACACAACACTTAGTTGTGTAGTTTGTATCACTTAAAGATTTACTCACAGTGGCACAAGATACTATTTGTTTTACTCAAGTAAGAGTACAGATCAATCATGTATTTTTGTATTTGTAAAAAGCAATACCTGATCGTCGTTGTCTTGTTAATGAGTAGCCATAAAGGTGTTTGTTGTCAGAAATACTGCCACCTAATTCATCTGGATTTCTTGCAACGCAAAGAAACTCTTGAGTTCATCTTCAGTCAAACTTAAATAGAGAGACACACATCTGCCTATACTGAGCAGCAAACCCCTCTCCATTACTGCAGTCCACGAACTATACAAGCTTTTGTCACACTTCTGTCATAACTCCCAGCGCGATTTCCCTGTATTATGTGAAACTTTTTCTTCCCTCTGTGTCTGTCTGTGGTTTTTGGCCTCTCTGCACTCCCCCTGGTCTTTAATTAATCACAATGAGCTGGCCCCTGTGTGACCCTGAGAGCTGCTAGTTAATTTAGATTTACTGCCAGTGTCCAGCTGAGGGCAGATAAGGCTGCAGTAGGAGTTCTTCCTCACGGATGAAGGAGGACGAGGACTGGGGCTGCCCACCAGTCTGCAACACTAAACAACAGCTGAAGTCGGACCGCAAGGTGTAAAGCTTTGTGTGTCTATATCCAGCAGCTCACAGAATTCACAATTCAAGAGTGCACTGTGCAAATAAGTGGTTTAAATAGATGGGTTATACACATATTTAGTTCCTGTCTTACTCGTGGAAACACTGTCTTTTCTAAATTCATGTTTGTATAATTTTTGATTCAAAGGATGCAGGTGACAATGTTGCTCGGTGTTTGTTGATCCAAAAACTGCCATTTCTAATCTTTCTCCTACCTTTTCTTTTTTTACCCCATGGGCTACTTTTACGGAACAAAAAATGGCAAAGAGCTGCATGTGCTTCGAACACAATGCAACAGCAATTTTATCTGAACGTTCAGGAGCCAGGATGATATTACTGGACACTTAAAGGGGGGGTATTATGTAAAATCGACTTTTTCAAGCTTTATATCATGTCATTATGTCATTCCCTCATTAAACACATGCCTGGAGTGTTGCCTTGGCTCATTCACATATTTTTGAGTAATCAGTAAAAACGGCAGCCATTTTAGGTGTAGCTATGCCTCAGTCCTCCTAGGAACGCCCCCACCTCCTGGAGACGCCTCTGGACCTTTTGTCACCAGCCAAGCCACCAACCACTGCTCCTCAGCTCAGCAGAGCCCCCTCCCCGCACAGTAGTGTTGTTTAGATGCCACAGCAGTGTGCTGAAGGGGGCGTGTCGGAAAGCTTCTTAAAGAGACAGAGGCCTATTTCAAGACGTTCAGTACAGCCATTTTGAGAGAGCAATTTTATTCAAGGCAGTTATTTTAATTTACTGCATATACAGACCAACAGAAGGTTACGTCATCATTGTAGTATCCTATAGACTGGTGCTATGTGATTGAAAAAGCATAAGCATTTTTCCATACACCTTAGTAATATCTTAATTTTTACTGCACGGATGTCAAAGTGCTCCTAAGATGTTATTACGCCTTACAATATAGTACCCCTTTTTATCCGCTTAGAAAATCGACATGTTTAATTTTGTGTAACTATACTTGGATTACTCACGTAACCATGTTTACGTAACCGTGGAAGAGCTGGGTCGCTTCTAACTTCACCGCCGTTTGGCCCCATAGAGGAGAGGAGGAGAGGCTAAATGCAAACAAAATCTTTGGTCTTTTTGCGTGACTGAGCGCACGCACAAAGACCAGACAGGTACGCATCGACTCGTCTAAGCTCAGGTAAGAACATATCCCAGTATGTAAAAACGGTGGCTCTTTCCTTAGCACATTTTCTCCAGTTCAGTTTTACTCAAATCCATAAGGTCACAGCCTAGAGGCCAGTGTAAAGTCTCATTTGAAAGCTAATACTTACAAAACTCATCTAAATGGATCTTTTCCCCTTGCGTTGTCGTCACCTTTTAGAAAAAAGTTTCGCTCTTTTGTCGCTCTTTTGTTGTTTTTTTTGTTGCTCTTTTGTGGCTTTTTTGTCATTCATGATGCACTTTTTTTGTCGCTTTATTTGTCACAGTTTTGTCGCTCCTTTGTTGCATTTTCATCCTTGTTTTTGACTCATGTTTGTCACTATTTTTGCCTTTTCAAGAAGCTTTTAGATTTGGATAATGCCGAACCGGAGGAAATGCGCTCGGTTAAAGGCGGGGGAGGTACGAGATTAAAATGAAATGACTTGAGCCAAGGCTTATACTTGACTACAATTGCCTAAATGTTTGTGTTCAACGTGTTGAGAACAAAATGAAAATCCATCGAAAAGTGTTTGCAGAAATGGAGAAACTGCTTTGAAAGGGTTAGAGAGCAAGCTCCTGAGCTGCCCTGTCTTTTCTACTTCTCTGCAGCCATAAAATTGTCTCATATCACTGAAACTCACTATTTAAGAGTCCTTTTTTTGTTCATTTATCCCATTGGATCAGATAGTTTTACTCTTGTATTATGCATTTTTCACAGCTTACTTTTTTCAATTTGGAGTTGAGGTGATTTCGAGGCGTATTGTGACTTGGCTCTGTGTATCCAGCCGCAGCCCCATCCAAAGGGAGTAGAAATCCGCACAGATAACAGCATAAAGAGTGTTTCGCAAAAGAAGGCAGACCGGAGCACTAAATGGATGCCGCATGAATGCTTTTTGTTGCCTGCGCGCTCCATAATGTACCTCTGCCGCTGTCTCTTTCCATAGGGCCTGTATATCTTCCTGGTCTATGCTGTTTACAACAGTGAGGTAAGGAGCCATTCAGTCCATTCTCTCCGTCGATGTTGCAGAATGTATCTGTGTGTGTGTGTGGTGTTTGAGACACAACGCCCACTATAGCTGTTCTTCTGCTTCAGGTGAGGAATGCCATCAAGAGGATCAAAGAAAAGCGAAAGGCCTTATCGTTCACTGTGAGTCTTTCAGGAAATTGTTCAGCGAGCCATCAATATACATGCAGACAGGGCCGATACAAACTTTCTCATTTGCTTCAGACTGTACAATAGTGGGTTTGGAAAGTTTTCAGACGCCTGTTCTTTTGGTGAACCTACAATAACAGATTCTTTTAATCATTTGTTGCGTTATAAGTGTTCAGATTTAGACCAGGCATCTGCAAGCCCCAAGCTTCTCTTTGACCTTGTTCTTTGCTAAAGCTCCAGCAAGGACTGGATGTTAGCCCCGCAGTCTTCAGCCCCTGTCCGAAAACTCCCATCAGCCCTGGGGCATCTACTGTATAGCCTGTTCACCGAAGAGACTTGGATCTCCTCGAGGATTCTCTTGAGTTTTACGACATGATTTTCACCTGGGCTCAACTGTCCCAATGCTTTGTTTCAGAACTGTTCCCAGCCGAGTGGCTTCCTGCCTGCGTCCCAGCGCGCCCCGGTAACCTCTTGGGGGCGCTATCCCCCCACTCCTTCCAGCCCGGAGACCAGCGAAACCTCAGGCCCGTCCAGCTCCGCGTCCAGTTCTCTGGTCATCAAGAACGGTACGCATACAGCAAACGGAAAGCAGTAAAAAAAAAAAAGAAAAAGAAGAAGCTGTCTCTGTTAACTTTTGTCATTCACTCAGCGTGACTTTGATTTTTGTTATTTCTAATGGGGCTTTGTGTGAACGCGTTTGTCGGTTTTGCTTTTGGCCTTGTCTAAAAGTGTCTTCCCTGAATAGAAAATAATAAAAAATGTTGTTGTTGTTGTTTTGTAGAAAGTTTCAGAAAGGAGAGTCTTGTCAGCTTCTCAAGGCCGTCATCAGGAAATCAAGTGAGTGGCATTTGAGCGTCTCCCTGTAACATTTCCCGCGGGCGACGGTGGCTCAGGGCTGTGCTTCACCATAACGGTTTATCTGAGTCATCTGCTGCACTGGCTTGATACACTGCCCGACCCAAAATAAAGTTGCCACTTGAATTTAACTAACTGTTCTGATCTCTTGGTCAGGTCTAGGTTCAGCAACACATTCTGAATGACCAGTTTATTCCGTCAGTGGATTTCCTCTTCCCTGAGGGCACAGGCATATTCCAAGATGATAATGCCAGGATTCATCGGGCTCACATTGTGAAAGAGTAGTTCAGGGAGCATGAGATGTATTGGCCGCAACAGAGTCCAGATCTGAACCCCATTGAGAATCTTTGGGATGTGCTGGAGAAGGCACACTCTCCCATCATCAGTACAAGATCTTTAGTGAAAAGTTAAAGCGACACTGGATCTTTTGACATCGCACACGTTTATTGAAACAACGCCACAGCGAATGCGCGCCTTAATCAAAGCTGAAGGCAGCCGATGAAATATTAGAGCGTGTGACTTTTTTATTTTTGTTTGTTTGGTAGTGTCTTTCACCTCTCTCCCGAGAAACTTAATCATACATCTCAAGCGATGCATTTGACGCCTTCATTGATTTAAGTTGTGTTTTTTATATTGATTTATCCATCTTTTTCATTTTATTGTTAGTATTTAGAATGTTATAACATGTTAATAATGTTAATTACAAGGATACAGGTTACACACCAAATTTATTTTATGGTAATGATTACTCAAACTCTACCCCATAGAAAGATACCAGGAGTTATGGCTAATAATAGAGCTGTTATATCTCAATACTTATTTGTTGTGATATGTGTATCGTGTTGGAAACTATATATCGCAATCATTTTGATACTCGGCTCACTTATGGAAAAAAATATATGCAAATGTTTTTGACTACTTGTTTAATCCAGATTTGGCACTGATTAACAGAAGATTTTTAAAATGCTTTATTCAATATCAGACTGAATTATGTTTAATTTATTCATTTTGGAAAATCACCTTATGCTTTCTCATTTAATTCATTTGGTAAAATATCGCAGTTTGAAAAATCATGAATTCAATACATCGTGCATTGGAATGTATTGTATAGCAACACGTATCGTATCCGGCTCTCAGTATCGTGATACATATTGGATCGCAACAAAAGTGTATCGTCCCAGCCCTAGCTAATGATCTCTTTGAAAACAGTGCTTTAAAGTGCAACCTTTTTTATTGTAATTTCTTAGTGTTATGCACTATTTTTCATTACTTTTTGGTGCATTGTTCTTACTTGGTTCACTGTTTTTGTTTTATTTTGATGATGACAGTAGTATTTAAAATGTGCAAAGACATATTCAAGTGGATTTAAGAAAAGAGAAACGCTGTAGTGACAAACATTTGTTTTGTTCACAGGTTGTTCAGCTGACTGGATTCAAACCCTCAGGTACCGCATTGTCCCGATAGTCAACTCCAACACAAACATTTATACGGAGAACACAATCCAAAATGCATCACAGCTTAAAACTACATTCAAGTATAGCAAGAAAAAAGCAGTCATTTGAGGTGAATTGTGCAGATAAAGTGTTTTCATCTGGGCCTGTGGTTTCCTACTTCTCCAAAACATTTACTAAAGGGTTCCTTCAATCTTGGTCCAGGACTCCGATGTCAAAGAAATCTCAAGACACTGAAAGTTTCTATGGTTTAGAAGCAAAAAAAATGGATTCAGAGTGACTTGAATCCAAATATTGTAACCCGCTGTGGTTCTTTCGACTGGAGTCAGCGACCTTCTTCTGTAGACCTTAACCAGAGACACTGCTCACTTCGGTTCCACCCACTGTGTTCAAACCATCTCCACAGAGAGATAGTAGATGAAGGCTCATGAGTCATGCTCCTCTCCATGATCCATTGACCTTCATTTGGTAAAAGAATATAGTACTTTTGATCTGGATAACACAGCGGGACAGAGAGCTCAAGAGGCAGCTAAATATCCAGCTGGAGCAGTGTTAAGTAAAGCACATGCTCACTCTTTACATCATGCAAGACATTAGAATTGATATAATCGTGCCTACATATCTGCACCTGAAGTTGTTTCATGCGTACAGATATCATTCTCAACCGTGGTCATTTTATGAAAGGCATCTAAATGCATTTCAACCTGAAAAGACTCACAGAGACAGAATAACGGTATGAGTGTTTTATTAATGAACATGAAACCTTATTGGGGCTCAGACCCCGGTGGAAGACTGAACGAACGATATGAAATGCACGGCATTGATGAATGATAGCCAGAATCTTCCCCAGAGCCTGGACCCTGGTGGTGGTAGAAGAGTTGGGTTGGCCAGTCGACAACATGCAGAGCCGAGGAGAGACCAGGCGGAGAAAGGGGTGGAGGAGGGTCGTAGCACAGCTGGGAAACGGCTGAGTGATTGACCAGGGAGCTTAAAAAGGGGATCCTGAA
The DNA here is from genome assembly GCA_007210695.1 of Neogobius melanostomus. NCBI lineage: Eukaryota > Metazoa > Chordata > Actinopteri > Gobiiformes > Gobiidae > Neogobius > Neogobius melanostomus. The sequence continues at coordinate 1,772,905 of VHKM01000240.1, read as the reverse complement.
CGATGAGCGGCTGGAGCGGAGATGAGCAGCTGCAGTGATTTGCTGTGTTGAAGGTGCGGATTGAGCAGGGTCTGTGATTGGATGATTGGAGAGAGCGGCCGGTGATGAGGCGATGAATGAATGCAGCTGGTCGGTTCTCCAGGTTGAATTTGCGCAGAAGCTTCATTTCACTACACAAGTAGATTTATCACAACGTCAGTTCTGACCGAAGCATACTGTACTCAGGGTGACAATGTGCTCTGTTTGGCCTTTGACCAAGTCTTGGGCAGTTCTTTCTTTCTAATAAAATGATTAAATGAAGAATGTAGTCACAATATTATACAACCATCACTTCCTTTTGGCTTTTGTTTCTTGGCTGCTCTAACCTCAGCCTATTTGTCCCATATATCCACTCTTTCTTCTTTGCACTTGTCCAAACCATCTCAATTCAGGCTGATAGGGGCAATAGTGGCTCAGTAGTAGAGCGAAAGATCAGTGTTTTTCAATCTAGCCTCCACTTTAGGCAAGACGTTTCACCCTGTAGGAACCGATTATAATAACGGCCAATAATGCAATAATATAATAAATGTGGCCCATTTCAAAATGTACTAATATGTAATAACACCGTTGAGCCAATAACGTGAAAACGATTTGCGGGCCAATGATGTAATACATATTAGGTTATTGGCCTGACAAGATGAAAATTCTTCACAAAGGTTATACATTCATTCAATAATGTAATAATACATCAATTTGTGGGAGCAGGCAGCCCAGATTTGTTCAATTCTGATGGTGTTATGATTTCCCCCATAATTAGTTGGAATTTAATTGGATCAATTCTTTGTTCGTGAAATATTCCCTGTGCCACCTGCTGTAATACAAACCCAAAGTATGATCAATCCACCCCCGGGCTTAACAGACGGACAGATGCTCTTCTTATGAAATTTTAAACGCCTTCTTCTCCAAACGGACCTTTGCTCAAAAAAGTTCTACTGAGGAGTGCAAAAGTTGAGTCATTAAGAGAAAAGAGGACCTCAGCATATTCAGAACTATCTCCTGACTTTCTTTCAAACATTCATCGCTCACCTCATACCTCCATATACAGTACTTCTATTTTATTTGTTTGTGTTTATAACGCTTCTACATCCAGACTAAACTAAAGGCACAATTGTATCCAGGCTGGCCAATGCTACAACAAATCTAAGGTAGTAACATTGCTTTGTGTTCCAGGTGGGGGCTTTTTTTCCCATTTTTTTTTCTCAGCCTTTGTGCTCATGCTGTGTCGAGGCTTTCATTTCATTTTGCAAACGGCCTTGAAGACAAAAAACTGAACTGTTGCATATAAATATTTTTCCTTTATCGCTATAATATTTTCATGTTGCTGTTTTAAAATATACCATTGATAGCTTTTATGGAAAATATTATAGGCTTTGCAAGAGATGTGGCCGACCCCACGGTGGTGTTTAGGCTACTGCATTTGCGACACGAATACACAATACACAGATTGGAGATTGAAATGGGGGGGGCGGCAGTAGATTTCCATTGTCTGCTTTTTACCTGCATTAGCCGTGTGTGAAAACCGCCTTTTGTGTCCGTGAATGCTGCAGGCGGACGCAACAGATGGTTCCCTTCGTATCGGCGAGGGGGTTAAGTCACTGTCAATGATGACTAAATTGGTCTAAGCTAAACGAGTGTGCGCGGGAGGAGTGAGAAGTTAGTGTCGCGGCTCCATTAAACGCCGGTCCCCGTCTGTGCGACAGGCCCCAGAAGGGGTGGCTTCGAGTGGTCGCTGGATGCGGCATTGTTGACCGCAGAGACAAAGGACAAGTTCATTCCCTTAATCGGAAGACAGACCGGGCAGTCTATTCAGCGCAGCAGCCATTACGCTCTTCAACACCTGCTCTCTCTCTCACCGCGGCCCGCTCCCGCGTACACAAACACGGCTTAACAAAGGTAAACACGGAACGTCAAGTCACACCTAATGCCCCTCCCCCCCCACTTTTTCTTTTTCAGATTGTTGAGCCACAAACCCAGAGAAGAGGCCTGGCACTGTCAATGTTTGCCCCAGAGGCACGGGAGAAGTGGGCTTGCTTTTCTGTCGGATCAAGCGTCATCACTGAGTTGTGTATATAGAACTGGACCGTGCATTATGATAGAAACATGAGGATGCGTTCAGGAGCAGGCCAAAGTGACCCAATTACTTGTTTGTTATCTTTTCACGACAGTGTGAACAACACAGACCTGATTTTTTTCAATTGCCACTTGCGGTCCTAAGCCAGATTGCTTTTGAACAAAGTCTGTGTTCAGTGGAGCTGCTCACACTGTCCCACCACTCCTGGCTGCGACTTTCACACATTTTTCTGTTAAGACGCTGACACTTCCCAATGAACATAGACTGACCAGCCATACTATCCTTATGAAGGGAAAGAAGGGAGTATGGCTGGCCAGGCTACCATGAAAGGCCAAACACGCCTGGGTCTTTGTCTTTACAGATCAGGGATATCCAACCAGTAGCTCCAGCCTCCTCCATTTTAGAGGCATTTTCTGTTTGCAGATTCTGTTCAACGTGTTCAAAACAAACATTTAGTTAAAGGTGCATTGTGCAACTTCTTTTGCAAAAAAAAGTTGATATTTGTGTGTATTTGACCTTGTAGTGACCCAGCGGCTGTAGGAGTGTTTAGTATGGCAGTGGTCGATACCAGTGGTCCCCAGCCACCGGGCCGCAGAGAAATAGTAAATAATTTATAAACGACCACATTTTCTCTTATTTATCTTTGGCCTGTCTCTCATGACTCGCCAATAAGCTCATCCATAGATACATCCATCCATCCATCCATTTTCTTCCACTTTTCCGTTGCCGGGTTGTGGGGGCAGCAGTCCAAGCTGCCCAAATCACATTGCACCAGCCTCTTATGGCTCCTCCTGCAGGTGGTGGGTCCACAGAAGGATGGCCTCACGATTAACAGGGGCTTTTGGTCTCTCATAAGGGGCTTCTGAACCGCTCTTTGTCTGACATGTCACCTAGGACCTGTTTGCCATGGGAGACCCTACCAGTGACATGAAGCCCCCGACAACAGAGCTCCAGGATCATTCGGGTGCTCAAACCCCTCCACCACGTTAAGGTGGCGGTTCCAGGAGGGGATCCATAGATACAGTATAGTGAAACTCTTGATAGAAAGTCGCCATAGAAATCCTTTGGACTCGAGTTCATCTGTTTCTTTTTACGTTTCTACATCTTTCTGTCACCAGCCCCGCCGAGTGTTTATTTGCATTTACCTTTCACGCTCTCACAGGACAGAGACCTGTAACCACTCATGCAGCTGCTGGGTCACTACAAGGTCTCCACAAAAAGTTGCATAATGCACCTAAATATATATAAAACATAAAAAGTTGCTTGCCAGGTGAAAAAGGTTGGAGACATCTGTCATTTACTGTATCTTCTTCTCCGGTTCTGATTGTGCTACAAAATGTCCTGATACATGTTTACTTTGGCAAAGAGCTGCATGTGGCGTTATATCCTTGTCTGTGCATGTGGGTCACTCTATATGTCCACACAGGAGAGTGAGGACAGTCGCATGGAAAAGTGCACACCTCGCGATAAACTCGGACTTCTCTTGAAGTCTTGAACGTAGCCTTAGAAAACTATGCCTGTGTTTGTTTTGATGTACTGTTTTGTCATTGTGAGATCAATTAAATCAATGTCTTTGCATTTAGTCAAAATCGTGCCGCAATCGAAACAAGGCCTGAATTAAGTAAAAATCACTACCTACTTTTTGTTTCAAGCTCCCATAGATCTGTATTTCTCTGTCGACTTGATCGTAAACCAAAACTTTGCATTGGAATTGTTATGTAAATTTGTATGCATTTGCACGACACACATGTGAGCAGAAGCGTGTTATTATCCATGTTATGTTAACTTTTTTATCCCCATGAGACTGTCTCATTGGAAGAATCGGCTTACATCTGTAAAAAGCAGAACTAAGATTTGTCCTTGGAAAAAAAAAAAAAAAAAAACACATTCTCAGTGTCCCCTCTCAATGCTTTTGTAAAAAATAAATAAAAGCTCTTTAATAAGTTTCATAATATCAAATAAAGGTACACCGTTGAATAGGTTTGTTGAATGTTTAGACGGATGGCGAGGTGGGCGTAGAGTTGCATGAACGAGCCCGAGCGCTATTCATCAGGGCTATTGTTCAGTGTTTCTATCATTTTACATGTGTCTATAGAGTCGAACTTGGTAAAGCGGGTCATGAACACAGCCCAGAGCCACTTCAAGAGTGTTAATTCATTTAGGAGCAAGATGCAGTCCCAAAAATATATACAAAAGAGTCTGCTTAAGGAGAGACACTGCAGGGAAAAAATTTAAATCTAGTGATATCGATTGGAAACTATTGCTGGAGATTACTGACACAAATATGAAATATCAAAAATAAATATGCAATTTTTCGGCGACGAAATCTGAGTAACAGATGGAGCCAGGTGCAAATGCATGGCTTTTTGACATATTAGTTACAAAGCTTTTCCTGTTTTCTTTTTGAATACGTTATTTATTGGTAAACGATACCATACTGGTGTAAAATCAAAACGTTTACGTACTACTGGTATAGAAAAAAAAAAATGCATCGAAAGCAGGTACGGAAAAGGTATATTTTTAGAGACCGAGTTTTGATACCTGTTGGTCCAGGGACAGGACTAACACACACGGAATGATACGCATTTAAAAGAAATAGTCTTTTATGGAATTATTGAGCATTATTTTTTTCTATTTTCTGGTTCAGGATGACAAATATTTTAGTATAGATATAAAAAAAAGTGCAATCATTAAAGAAGAACTAAGTAACTTGTTTACCTTAATAAATAGTTTCCGTAGTCCCTCTGGGGTTTTTACAAGTGTTAATGGGATGATTGGGGGGTCTTTCATCTCCCCCTGGTGTCTCTGGCCAGTAAACCACAATTGCAACTTTTCCTGCACCGGGTCGGAGGCGCAATACACACTAAGGGAATCACGAAGAAGAAGCTAACAGGCTAACGGGCAAAGCTAACTACGGGCTAGCGCCACTTAAACAGTATTTACAGCCAAGTTTGAGTGAAAAGAAATTATTTCGATTGTGTAATTGGATGTACAATATCCCTCTCACCCTTTGTCTTTTATGTCAGCGTAGAATTTACTCTCACGGACAATTAATGAGTAAAAAAAATGCAACATGCTACGACACCTGCAGTGGTAGTTATGGCCTCTAGGGGCATGAGTTACTCAGTTCTGCTTTAAAGATAATGGTACCCATCCCTTTTTGTTGGTTAAACAATTGCATGCATAAAACTCAATAAATCAGGCTAGGAATTAGATCTTGAAAAATCGCTATTTGTACAAGACTGAAAATTTTTCATTGATTTATATGAAGGTGAGAAAAATGCATTTTGAGAAAATGGCCTTTGAAATTACAATCTCCCATATAAATCTATGGAGAAAGGTTGAATTAGTGCAAACGCCCTATTGTGAAGATTCAGGGATTGATTTGGTTCCAGGTGAAAGTTTATTGGTTAAGACAGCAAACTGGCCTTGTCTGCAGTGTCTCCCCTTAACATTACAAGATTCAATTCTAGGTTCTTTATCACATTTTGTCTTCGGTGACTCACAAGAACAGAAACAACTGTTGCCTATATAACTGTGTATTAAAGAAGCAAAGAAAACTGGTTTGTTTTATAAAGCAAGTCCCGTCGGCCGCTGAAAACGCCCGAAAAGCACCAACTTTCCGAGTTGGTGATGCCTGTAAAGTCCACTGCTGTATAGTCCATAAAAAGATAAGGTGTCGGCAATATAAAATCTTGATGACTTTTTTTTTTTTTTTTACCAGGCCGTGTATGCTGTATTGCTACAAAGATATTCCCAATATGTGTCGAAAAAAATACATAACCTAATGATTGTTGTATATTTATTCAACAAGCAGTAAACTTTACACTGTGCATCTGTTCATGTTTGTGAAGTCATTATTATTAACATATTTAAGGTCTAAAACTGAACTCCCCTAATGGCAGTTTCACATTATATCCAAACGTCTGTGCTAAAAGACATTGCAGGAATGACCTTTTACAAAGCTGTATGATTTTTGTGTGACAAAAGCTGTAACTGCTGCAGGAACTGTGTCTGGCTGGCCAGCATAGTGAACCAAATTGTAGGCCCCGACCAATATGGATTTTTGGGGCCCGATACCGATATGAAGGGGGTTGGCATGGCCGATAGCCGATATAGGCCAATATAATTTAATTGTCATTTAATTTGATGTTTGTTTTTTCTTTAACCTCTCACATAGTTTAACATTTATTACTATAGTAAAGGTTTCAATCATAGAAACATTAATTTGTGTATGATGCTTCTAAACGCGTCAATGTTGAACTGTGACAGCAGGGGGCGCTGTATATCATGTTTAGCAGGTACTTGAGAGGGAGCTTGAAAGACAGAAAGACAAAAATCAGTAGATTTCAAAAACAAAAATGGTAAGTCTGGATCTCTTATGATTCTGAAATTATAAGCAAAAGTTTCTCCGCTCCCCTCTCACTTTCAGTTTAGGAAATACCAGCCTTTTTATCGTACGATAGCCAATATTGAAAATACCAAAATATCGGCCCGATATATATCGGTCGGGCCCTACTATGGCTCTACGTCGTACATAACTGTCTTCTAAACACACTTTAACAAAACCCTCCTAACCAGGACACTGGAAATCTGCCTGTTAGCTGTTTGTTTGTTTGAAAAACAATGACTTCTTGACTTTGCAGCAAGGTCACTGGCATCTTAGGCTCCATATAAGTATTATGACAATACAACTTTAGATAAGAGCAAGGTTCATAGGAGCAGTTTATCTTAAAGGAAGACACCGGTGTAAAAACACATTTTTGTTTACATTTTCAGATTTTGGTACAGTTTACTCTCTTAACATGTAAACTTTCACCTGGAAACAAGTGCATTGTCTATTCTTGACAATACAATGTTAAATTGATGCAATGTTTACTCAAAGATTGCATTGGAAATTGTAATTTCAATTTCTCAGTGAATTTTTCTAACATTGTGGCGACACTCTCCTTATAGACACCCACATTTCCCTCACTTTTACTGCATGTTTTAAATGTTTTGGGTTCTGATTTGTTTTTCTGAAGGATTTTTCTTCTTTTTTTTTACTTGTTGCCTGAGTCATGAAATGTTGGTGGATTTTCTTTTTCATAATAAAACAAGGTCATTCAAAGACTATGATATCCGAAATCCTCTACAAACTCTTTGTATCTAAAATGTCCACAAAATCCCCCTATTGATTAAAGATGAGTTGTATGTATTTATTGCATATCAAGAGGCGTCACACGACCCTGACTGTTCTTCACTGAGTTTTATTGGTTTGATGCTATAACAATAAAATATATTTAACAAAACGAAAATATGTTGTTCACTTTCTCTTTTGCAAAATGAGGAAAGACTGAATTTAATACTTAAAGTCACAGGAACAAAATAACATATAACAAAAAAAGCTATATTAGGATTTTTCTCTTTTTTTTTCCTCCACAGTAACTCTTTTTTTAAAACATAAAGCAGAGATCGGTGTCGAAGTAATGTTGCTGTGTACAGACTTCACAACATAAATACTCTGTACAATGTGGATTGGTTCAACCAGGCGTCGGGTTAAGGCAGGTGGAGTGATTGTCTACTTTACATTGGAATGGCCAGTGTCGTCAAAGTTTCAGATGAGCACAGTAAGAAAGTTTAGCTGCAAGACACACCGTTCGATCAGTCCATCAGTGTTGTCCTGGCAAATGCCATGGTCTTTGTGAGGATTGCTCCAGGGGTTCACACGATACAGGATGGAAGGCAGGGACTTTTATGCTAAACAAAAAGACCCAAAACCAGCGACAAAAGTTGTTGCGGCACAAGAACCAGAGAGGGCTCAAAATATCACAAAATCCCCAGATATTTTTGTCAGTCGTGACTTAATGAACAAAAAAATCATGACAGATCCAAGCTTCTGATTACACAATTTGAATACAGTGTCTTCTTTTCCCATCAAAGAGCGGCAAACTATTCTCTGCATGGTCTAAAAAAAGGTCTCTGAAGCCTAATAAAATGAATCATGCTTTTTGGAAAAAATCTATTAAATATTCATTACTTTTCATATAATAACTAAAAACGAAAGTCAATATTTGATTCAACCTTTTAACATGACAATCTGTCTGGCCTGCAATTTGACACAACATGAGTAACATTAAATGATGATACTTTTTCTAAAGCCCCTCCCTTTGCTGATCTCAGCCATAGCTTTGACCAATGAGACGAGTTTGCCCGTGAACCGGCCTGTCGGGTCCAATCAGGGAGGAAGGGGGAGGGAGCTTGATTGTTTACATTTGAAATCTCTTTTTCTCTCTCAACGTCATTTTTGCAATCTTACAAAGTGTCACTTAGATCAAATGTCAGAAGTGACAGTTAAAGGTTACACTGGCTGGGTGTAGATGAAGTGGATATCAAAAATGTGCTCTTGGTTTGTTCGATAAAAGGACCATAAACGGATCTGTCATGATAGTCCTACATGGTTTGTTCATAGACAATAGAATCCTTTGTCAAGTGTATTTGTGGAATCACCTTTAGTACAAAGTTAATAACAAACAAACAAAAGATAAATGTAAAAACCAAAAGATGTGAAACAGTCTCTGTTCGGTAAATGATAGCAGGAATTGTGGGAGAAGTCACAGGCTCAGTCTTTTTGTCACAATGTGTCAGAAACAGTCTGCTTCTGGGCATTGGTCTTCACTGGCACACATCTTGGCAAAACTGGCCCATAATACCATAAATAAATTACAATCTAATTACACAGAAAACAACAGTTTATTATAATTATAATTCAAATATAATTTTTCAAACAAGTGCAGAGATATGGGCAGTGCTTAAACTTCTGTCTGTGGCTGTCCACAGTAAACAATAAACTATAACGATGGATATTGGAATCATAAAGTTTCATCACTTTCGGCCTTGAAATATATTTTACAAAGTGGTCACCCAACAGCCATAAATAATGCTCATTGTAGTATATTTAACAAAGCTGCATAAAGACGTCATTACATTTAACCCAGGTCAGGACTTTCCAAGAGCACAAAAATATTTCACAACATACTTTTATGTCGTGTTTTAAGTTTGACACAAAAGTGATCAAACAGAGATTGTAAGAATACGATCTCTTTACTACTTACTAAAACATGTCATTAAAAGATTTTTTTAAATCCTAATAGAGGGAAACTTTGGTTTAATAAAATGAGTTGGATGTGAGCATTTGTGCTGCACTCCTCTATGTGCAACGATCTCTGTTCTCTCGGATGTTGAGTTTTGATTCATTAAAATATATTATGTAAGATTTTTTTGGTTTAGTTTAGGGTTTGTTTGTTTTGCTGTTTTTTTTTGTACAAAATTCCGTTTTGTATTTTTACAGACTGAACAGAACACACAAAAACAATGATGGAGCTTTATAATTCCAAAGTGAAAGTCTAGTCTGGACACCCCTCAGTTTAGTTTAGTTTGATTGTTTGGTCTCTTGTGCACTTTCATGATACAAAGAAGCAGTCCTCAGACACAGGCGCGCTTGGCGTGTAGCATCTCGATGAGCAGGTTGTTGCAGGGCACCTCTCCGTTCAGGTGCATGTAGCACAGATAGTCCTCAGCCTGAGTGCTGAGGGCGCGCAGTTCAGGCAGCCGCAGCAGCAGCTGACTGAACTTCTCCTGGAACTGAGGGTACGTCGACACCGTGTACTCCAGCAGCGCCCCGTTCACCTGCTCCTGCACGCCCTCCACAAACGCCTGGTTCTCCAACAGCTTCACATCTGCACAAAACATGGGACAGGCTTCATTAGATTATTGATGTGATTGTTGTGCTCCATGCCCTGTCTATATCAGTTCCACCTAAACTTTGGTAAGAAATGTGGAAAGTGTCTTGCCCAGGGACACAAGGAAAGTGTGCACTTTTAAGGTTCAAACCAGAACCATCTGTTGAGTGTTTTCACTCTAGAGGTTTCAACAGCAGATATTGATCTGGCACTGGCTTTCAGACACAACCCTGTCCATTCAGGCAGGCTTGGGATTGGCCTCAATAGTTCACTGGCTCACAACCTTTAGTAATTGGATTTCTCACTAACATATGATTTGTAAAGCTATCACAGATAGCTATAACTATCATTTTGAAATGTTTGCCTTCTACTTTGGTTTGAAAGCGATATGATACGAAGCTAATTCTCAGAAGTGTCTGTTATTGTGCAGCTGATACAAAGGGCTCTGATACAAAATGTTCTGACTGAATAAAACCTCCTCCAAGAGGCACTGTCCCTATACCACCCATAACACTACATGGGATGAAACAACTGATGGCAGCTCATCAGAGTCAATACAAAGAAGGGGAAGAATTAGGCAGGCGTTAGTAATTGCATTTGCAGTGACTGGAGTTCTGAGAAAAATGTCACTGTTGCTGTGTCAAATCAAAGGCATGAATAGGACTGTGTGTTTCCATGACTTTGTGTATCTGTATTTTCCTGTGAGAGACAATGCGGTGCACGAACCTCGCCTCGGTTTACATTCACCCACGGCTCCGACTCATCCGGCAGCGCACATTCATCCACACAGAGCAATTAACTGTTTTCAATCGCCGTTTTGAAGCATCCTTTCAGGCTGCGTCAGGGCAATTAAGTTACCCCTATACCACGATCAACCTGACTGCACGGATGAGCGCGGCAGCAGGCAGAAGATAGCAAATATTTTCTGCCTCAAATGACAAGTGCTCTTCCCATTCAGGCGCGCTTTGTTCCCGGCCTCGGCAGCTCTAAACAGCAAACACTTATGAGAAATCCGGGCAAGGCGCGTCTCTGCTTTTTCCATCTGCACAAGCCACCGCATCACAGTGACACAGCCCATCCATTACGGCTTCTTTTAAATGCCATTAGTGGACAATGGGAGGAGGATGTCTTTGTTAATGTTGGCTTTTGTCAACCCTAGAAATCTTATTAAGTGGGTTTATTGGGGAGGGAAAGAAGGGACCGCTTGAAAACACTTGTAACCTCATAGATAAATGGTTACGGATAGGTGCAATTGTGACTTTTTTTCATTAAGAAGTCGGCAGCTATTCAGCGGAGAGATACAACAAAAAAAGAAGACACAATTTCTTTTTAAAAATACAGAAGTCTATCGGATTAAAGAGGGACATTTGCCCCGGTGATTATCCAGCCTCAAGAGGTCACATGCCGTTAAGCCAATAAGAATGATGAGCACAAATGCAATCTCAGGGCAAATCGTTTTCATCTGTACTGAACTGTACTCTTTTTTTTTTTTTTTTTGGAATGTTTTGAGTGTCATCAAGGCTTTTCGCTTTTCAACTGATGGTTTCTGGGCACAAGTAAGGAGGAATTAGACAGCAGTTCCGCCCTTCTCCAGGTGCCGGAAATAAAAAAAAACAAAAAAATCAAATCGTACTTCAAGGTGCAATCTACGAACGCCGCTGTTCTTCCTCTCTCTTCTGTTTTCCCAATAAGAATCAGCGACGTCTTGCACAACAAAACATCACGCATCATGCTCTTTAAGGTCGGACTTTTTTTTCTTTCTTTTTTTTTATCTCAGAGCTAACGGCTAGTATCAAAAAAACAACTAAAACGTATTTATACTATAAGACAGGCCCAATATTCTTTGAGCATGTCCTTCATAATCTATCTTCTATTTTATTTTGTATTTAGTGTGAGCCATTTAGCTCACACTAAATACCTAAAAATACCTGCTGTGATGAGCAGGAAGTTAGGGTGAGATTCCATGAGAATTAGGAGTGAAACAGCTGGATATTTTCTGTTGTTTTAGATCCATATTGGATTTTTAAACCAACAAAGTGTAAGATATATTATAGGCTATATGCAAACGAGCGTCACATGACTTCCGCGTGGACCCTCAGGAAGCGCTTGCTCATCCCGTCTCCGTTATTTCCCTCTGAGTTAGTAGCAGCGTCTTGTCTAAAAAGATAAACAGCTCAGATGACATGGCAGGCACTGAGTTACTGATGGACAGTTACACCAACATCGTGTCAGGAGCAAATCATTCACCGGAGGAAACTTCTGCGCTCCTCACGGAAAGTGGTTTTGTCTTGAAAGCCACGGGCTAACACTAATTAAAAATCAAAATAGCAACAGGATTTTGAAGGAGACGCTCAAAAACGAATCGGCCTGTCTTCAGTAAATACTTTTTAGTTGTTTAATTTTTGTGGTGTTTTTTGATACTAAAGCCATTAATTAATTAATCCTACCTCAAAAAAGACAGTCAAAAATTCACAACCAACGTAATGTTTTACCACACAGCGAGTGACTTTGGAGCACTGCCCCTGATATGTTTTCTTGAACTGTGAGTTGATTTGTGCAAGACATCGCTAATCCTTAATGTGAAAATAGCGAGAGAGGAAGGACCGCGGCATCCCGAGATCGCATTCAGAGGTCGCGTGTCATTTGCGTGCACAGAGCCTAATGACAAAGATGTGTTTATGGAGATTTTGAAATGCATATTTACTTCCTGCACCATCGGATAGACAGGATGCTGGTTTAATTTCTGCTGCTTACGTTGCATACGTGAAATAATGTCCTTGAGCAAGAAACATCACCCTCCATGACCTCGCATGGAGTGATTGCGCTTTAACCCTTTATAGGGCAAGTAACTAGTTCTGGTAATTTCCGCACACTTTAAATATGGCCTCCCTGCTGCACATCAGTAAGGAAAGAACCATGTCGTCCTCACCCAACCAATCAGAAGAGATCACCCTACATCATAGATCTCACTACTGTGGCATTTGACCAATCAGCAGAGACCGGTCGCACTCTCAACTTCCTGTTTTCTCTGAAGTCTGAAAAAGAACCGAGTCTGGCTAAAGTCATGGTACATTTCTTTACATAACTTGAAAACTAACCACGGTAAGTTGATGAAACTCGCACATTTTATAGGTGAATAATTGTGCTAAGTGATGATATATGTGTTGGTTTTGAAGGATGTAGTGAAATACATGAAATTACAGCATGAAAAAGGCAGGCACCATATTTGATCATACGCCCTGTTCACTTAAACCTAAAGTTAATTATTTTTGTCCATATTTGGACATGCCCGTTGCACCTATTATTCATACTTACAGTATTTTCCTGACAAAAGAACCAATAAACCTTAGGACTATTTTTTTTTTTATGTTGCCAAAGGTTCTTATTCTTCCCTATGACAGGCGGAAGATCATTCAAACATCAATATCAAAAACGCCTCCTGAATACTGTACCAGCACCCCCGAGACCTGAAAGTACTTTTTGTATGTTTTATACACAGGGTCTTACGAAAGTACTAATACACCTTGAACTTTTGCACATTTTGTCATGTTTACAACCATAAACGTAAAGATTTTATTTAGATTATTATTTAGTTCACACACAGACAACTGTGAAGTGAAAGCAAAATGATACATGATTCTGTTATTTTTCAAAAAATAGAAAAGTGAAAAGTGGGGCGTGCACAAGTATTCATACAGCATTTTCGGAGTGCATTGCCTTTGCATTGCCTTTGCCAAATTGCCTTTATAACATTCCTAATGACTGCAGACACCTTGCCCTAACCATTAAATAGAGGCCACCTGTGTGTAATCTACTCTCAGTATAATTCCAGCTGTTCTGTGAGGGCCTCAGAGCTATGGTCAGAGTGTATTGGTCACTAAGCAACATCATGAAGGCCAAGGAGCACACCAGAGAGGTCAGGGATAAAGCTGTGGAGAAGTTTAAAGCAGCGTTAAGTTATACAAAGATTTCCCAAGATTTGAACATCTCACGGAGAACTGTTCAATCCATCATTCGGAAATGGAAAGAGTATAGCACCACTGCGAACTTACCAAGACACGGCCGTCCACCTAAACTAACAGACCGAACAAGGAGAGCACTGGTAAGAAATGCAACCAAGTGCCCCAAGATAACTCTGGAGGAGCTGCGACGTACTGCCGCTGAGCTGGGGGAATCTGTACATGGGACAACTATAAGTCGTACTCTACACAAATCTGGCCTTCATGGACGAGGGGCAAGAAGAAAGCCATTATTGAAAGGAGGCCATGAGAAATCCTGTTTAAAGTTTGTTAGAAGTCATATGGAGGACACAGCTACCATGTGGAAGAAGGTGCTTTGGTCAGATGAGACAAAAATTGAATTTTTTGACCCAAATGCAAAACGTTATGTATGGCACAAACCTAACACTGCTCATCGTCCTGAGTGCACCATCCCCAGTGTCAAATATGGTGGGGGGAGCATCATGCTATGGAGCTGCTTTTTTGGGAAGATTGTAAGAATAATTGGGAAGATGGATGGAGCCAAATTTAGTTTAGTTTAAGTTTATTTGTTATGTGCATCAAGTATAAGGTACCAATAGCAATGAAAAGAATTTTGCCCTGGCGCAAATACAGAGACATTTTGGAGGAAAACCTGCTGGAGTCAGCAAGAGAATTGAGGCTGGGACAGAGATTCACCTTCCAGCAGGACAATGACCCTAAACACAAAGCTAAATCTACAATGGAATGGTTTAAAAACAAACATATTAATGTGTTAGAATGGCCCAGTCAAAGTCCTGACCTAAATCCTATTGAAAATCTGCGGAAAGACCTGAAAACTGCTGTTCACAAACGCTCTCCTTCTAATTTGACAGAGCTTGAGTTGTTTTGTAAAGAGGAATGGGCTAAAATGTCAGTCTCTAGATGTGCAAACCTTGTAGAGTCATACCCCAGAAGACTTGCTGCTGTTATTACATAAAAAGGGGGTTCCACAAAGTATTAAGTCATGCTGTATGAATACTTATGCACGGCCCACTTTTCACTTTTCTATTTGAAAAATAACAGAATCATGTATCATTTTGCTTTCACTTCACAGTTATCTGTTACTTGTGTGTGAACTTTCAGTAAAAAATTCAAAATAAAATCTTTACGTTTATGGTTGTAAACATGACAAAATGTGCAAAGGTTCAAGGTGTATTAGTACTTTAGCAAGGCACTGTATAAACATGTTTTTTTGCCCCTTAAAGGGCAATGATCTAAATATGGTAACTTCGCTCACAATGAATTTCTGCATGATATACTTTTGTGTTGATGGTTACACCAGAACTAAACTTGTGTCATGTCCCCCAATAACACTCTTATTGAAATTATTTATTTCAACGTATTTCAGTGAGTTCCCTATAAAGGGTTAAGTGTGTGTTTGCTGGTAATAGTTCTCACACTACATCTACCAATCTCATGAGTGCAGCGTGTGAGTGGCTGTTGGCGTACATTGGCAGTGTTTTACTTGTTGCCAGAGGGGAATAAAATCCTAAAACGAAACAGAAACCTGTCTTGGACTCACTGGGGTTGAAGAGGAGCATGAACTTGAGACAGGCGATCTCTCTGCGGTCCACCTGCAGCGCCCGGAGCCGCACAGCCTGCTCCTGCCCCCTCTGCACCAGGCTGGACAGAGTGGCCTCCGCTTGGGACAGCAGGGAGGACAACTCCACCTGGGAAGAGAGAAACGCACGAGTCGAGACTAAGAACAACAACGATTTCGATTTGACCTTTATTCAAGCACGGATCAGATCGAGACTTACAAGACTTACCACTACCTTTCATTTTCTTAAATCCACATACATTTAAAATCACTTGGCAAATAAACTAAAATTCATTCGATCCCAAATCCACGATCTTTAAAGATTGCTTCCAAATTCAAACATGAATAAGATCATGCTTATGAGTTTGTTTAGTTAAGGCTGAGATCTCACGTTTGACCAGCGCTTCGAAATACATACTATGCCTATTGAGTAGATAGCGTCCACATACATATAGCACACTGCAGCCTGAATCCTGGTCGGATGTAACCACAGGCACACGGTCAGGTTATTGCATATCACCATGGAAACAACCTTGACCTCTCGTGACCCCTAACATCAGCGTGAACCGCGGACCAGAGGGGCTTTTTACAACCAATCACCACCACCATTTCAAAACGTGGAGTCGACTTCAGATTTGGACTTGTCTGGCTGCATTGTTGTCTGCATTTGTTCGCATTTGTATTTCATAAGTAAGTGGAAATAAATGTGTCGTAAGAGCTGTGGTAGGAAAGACATCTGGGATCAATCATCATATTGTCAGCCTCCTATACGTAGCGTCGCGATACTTAGGGGCCGATCCGATACATATTGTGATACAGTAAGTAATTATAATAAGTAATATATTATCCTTGAAAAGTGGAAACCCTGTGTCCAGAGGTGATCTGATAGCCCAAATGCCTTTAAACATTCAAATTTAATGGAGTGTAAAAAAGTCGTATTTGCATTAACACAACGAAATGTAACAAAGTGCTGTGTAACCGTTCCTCAAAAAATAAAGGATAGCAAGATAAAAAAAACGGAGGCTTATTGCAAAAAGCTACATTTCAACCAAAAGCTAAACTAAGCTCCTCACTTTTTAAAATGTCTTCAGCAAACAAAACATGGAGGAATTACATTTAACTGGGACTATTTTGATTAGCTCATCCTTTTGTAATGTCAATCAATCCTTTGCACTGAATATATATGGTAAAAGCATTGAAAGTATCGACACTTTGATAAACTATCGATACGTGGCGATATTTTGTCACAGCCCTGATAGTTTCCAAAACAGATGTAACTATATGCATTCAGCAAGCCCTTTGTTTTGAAGCGACAAAGTACAGTTACATAAACCAACCATAGGGAAGGGTTAGGTTATTGTAATAATGTGATAATCTGCCTGTTTCATTTGTTCCCAGGCTTTGGACAGGCACACAGCTTATTGGAAAATGCCCCTTTATGGCTTCATGGTAAACAGTAGTTCCAACTAAATAGATAGTTTCTTCCTTTTAAATTGGTATTGTGCATAATCTGATTTAACCGTACTATGTCCCCATTATCGGACATTTGAAACGCTTTCGGTTTGTTTCGATTTGTGTAACTTGATTTGAACTTTCTTAAACACATGTCGTTTTTTGTGTGTTTTTTTTTAACAGCCCAAACATGCTAGATAATAACCATTCTGACACTTGATTGTACAAAGAGTTTTGCTTCCCGACCGCCTCGATGAATGAAGCCAGTGTGCATTGTGCGTAAAGGGAGGGGATCCGCGTGGGAGGAGGCGGTTTTACCTCTTGGCCCGTGACGAGCAGGATGCTGTCTTCCTTCGTGTGTTGCACTTGTCTGAAAATGTGATCAAAAACCAGCAGCTCAGACCAGCAGTTGTGCAGAAGCTTCATTTGGTCCCCCACCTGCGAACACACCGAGGACAATCATGAAAAAAAAACGTGTTTACAGCAATTTCTTTGAAATGTGGAGATGGCTGCGCGGTGCAGGGCTTGACATGCACTTTGTTGCTCATTGGCCACTGTGACTAGCCTTTTCCCAACTCTCGTAGCCACTTAAATGATTGTGCTTTCCACATTTGAATAAGTTGCAGTGATTTGGGCTTTGTTTTTTGAATACGAGTCTGTGGTTGGGAGTTGGGAATTGGGCTTTTTATTTAAAAGTTATCCCACAAGAAATTGACCTAGATTAGTATTGTAAAACCAGTAGAATGAGTTGAATTAATTCAAGATAAAATGAGCATTAAATCAGTTATAATTCGTACATGACGGTAATGATAGCAGCAGTTGGTAATGTCAATATAGATAGCAGTGTCATTTGTAATGAAAAATGTACTACACTTAATAGCTATATACAGTATGAGCAGAAGTCGTAAGGTAATGAAAGCTGCTGCAGTAATAGGACTAGATGTAGATTTATAAACAGCATTCCATTACTTCTCACTTCTTAGCTGAGAATATCAAATACACAAGGGTATTGCTTCCATCACTGCGTGCAATAAATCCCAGTCAAAAACAAGAATCACTATCCACCATAGACCACAAAGATGTAACAGAGCGACATGTTGAAGGGAGCCGCCTGAAATGAGGGGGCCTACACAAAACCAGCAGATCTGCCCTGGCTCCTGGGGGAGGGGGGGGTCTTTTCGGATTGCGCCCCCGCCCTCGGTGCTCCTCTGAAGGACGCCGCTGTCAGTAATTCCCCCGACCACAGCTGCTAACGGGTCCATACAACCATCCGTCTGACAGAGAGCTGACAGGATTATTGTGGCGGGCAGGAGACCGCTGAAAAATACTGGGTTTATCAAACAGCAGCAAAACGGTCAACGGAACTCGCAGATGATGTATTATCCTTATGTCAGATGCATTACCTCTGGGGTTTAAGTAAGTTTGCTCAGGTCTGAGTTCGTTTTTTGTTGTTGTTCTATTCAAAGATGGAGACCGAGCCTCACCGCAGTGTCCCAAACTCAAGCTTTGCTGTAGAAATAGTTGTTCCCCACATTAACAGAGGGTGCTCCCCATGATTAAAAAAACAAACAAAAAAAAACGAATTAGCAGGAAGTTCCGGTATTTTTATAATAATTTAAGATTAATATTCATATTGCACCAAATCATGCTTAGCCCTGCTCTATAACAGATGATAGGTTTTGGACCAACACAAGGAGTCCCCCCTTGTGCTGTTTTCATTTATGTACTTATTTATTGTGATTGCTTAAAACATTAGTGTAGACAATTGTGTTTGTTTGTTTGTTTGTTTGTTTTTACAGCTTCAACTGTGCCCATGTCGCATGGTGGACTTGGTGGAGTAATTTACAAAATAGATGTCTTTGGATCAAATTTGAAACATTTTAGTCTGGCTAAGGGAGCTAGAGTGCAGCACTATAATAGAGTATGTCTCACAGTGTCCTGTCATTTTTATTTGGCCTGAGGAGGAGTTGTAGCCATGAATATTGGTGAAAAAAGCTCGTACAGCTCTTGCATGTTCTTAAGTCAGTACAGGTGACAACTTTCGCGGCTATTTCTTTCAAAAGTAATTAGCCATTAAGGTTTCTACCAAGAAATGTAAAGATAGTTGTTGTGTTACATAATTTAGACTTTGATGTTTTTGATGTGTGTTGTTTAGATTGGGTTATATATCTGGATAGGGAACAAAAAATAGGGTTTGTCTGCACTGCCCAGAAATTGGCTGTCAGACAAATTCACGAATAACCTGCAGTGCTCGTGTTACAATTCTCCTGCAGAGCTGTGTATGGATGGCGGGGGTAAAAGGTGTGCCCTGGTGAGGCGCTCTCCTCTCGCCCGCTGCAGTGGAAGGGGCTCTGGGCTCAGCGCCACAAAGCGCCGGGTGAAGGAAGCTGGAGGTCTCCGCGACCTCCGAGACTTCCTCTCCAAAAGGAGCTGCAGCGGCCAAAGAAAGAGAAAAAAAAAAAAAAAAAAGGAGATGTGCAGAGTGGAAAGTCTTCTCTCCGCTCCCACAGTCTGTCTGCATGTGTGGGTAGACGACGATTTATATTTTCATAGTTGTTACTGTAAGATGATCCCCTATATATCGTAACCCTATGGTAACATTTCATTGACACTTTTGACTATGAGGGCAGAAGGATGTAGTTCATTTGCTGCAGCATAAACCTTTCAAATAACCATCTTTCAAA
Source organism: Neogobius melanostomus (assembly GCA_007210695.1). Taxonomy (NCBI): domain Eukaryota; kingdom Metazoa; phylum Chordata; class Actinopteri; order Gobiiformes; family Gobiidae; genus Neogobius; species Neogobius melanostomus. The sequence continues at coordinate 1,753,379 of VHKM01000240.1, read as the reverse complement.
CACTTTCTCCGAGGGTTTTTACTCGGAGTATGGTGTAACAGTCAGTGTTACATGTCCTCTCGAGTCCGTTTACTCCATGTGGCAGTCCCAAGCTTGGATAAAAAGAGAAAGCGCTATCGGGAAGAGCGTCTAGAATTAAATGACTGCATATCACGCAGTTTCCGTTTGGTCACCACAACAGGAACAAGATCAAAATGTTGAACAAAAGACAAAAAAACTAAACATTACTGTGATATATGACTAACTTACGTGAAAAAAACAAAACAGTTAAGTCAGTTCTGTCAAAATAGAATTCATAAGGCATCAGAAGCAGAGGCAAAAATCACGTCAAATCAACGAAAGAGGCCAGATTCAAGGAGCTTCCTAAACTAGGCCTACTGAGTAATGTGCATAATGATTTGGCAAATGTTTGAAACCAGATTCATCAGCATGGGGGCTCATAATAAATGTACAGACTTATGAGAGTCTGTAATTTAAGTGAGCAAAATTGAATGCTCACATACAGTATAAGATCTTATGCCTGGGTCATTTTACAAAAATGAAAAAATAAATAAATAAAGATGTACAGTACTACCACCCAAACAAAGTGTTGATACTGAGGTAAATGGTCTCAACTTATATAGTGCTATTCCACCTAATTAGGCAAGCGCTTTACAGCAAGGACCACTCACCCATTCACACTCTCATTCATATCCCAATATACGCAGATACTGGAGTGTCTTGCCAAGGACACATCGACAGTGTGCGCATGCAGGAGCCGGGATTCAACTCCCGACCTTCCGAGTATGAGACGACCCGCTCTACCAACTGCCATGAACAGATATTAGCGAGAAATACTGTATGTATAATTTTCAAGTTAATTAGATTTGGGAACAAATACAAATACAAACGTCACGCGCCTGTTTTCCCCTGCACAGTAGAGGTTGACCGATAGATCGGCCCGATATTTGGGGATTTTACAATTCCGGCTATCTGCCAATCTAGCGCCGATAAAAGCCAAAATCTCCAGGACCGAAAGTGATAAAGACTTCCTGTGTTTTTGCATTGGAAAGAGCCAAGTCAGGGCTTTAAAACAATCCTCCCACAACTTCCTAGGCCTCAGGGCAACAGAGAAACATTGCGATGAAAATTGGTTTGCTACAAGTTTGTAAAATAGAAGTTTCGCTAAACCTCAGTCAATATGGACATGCTACATCTCATTCTGAAGCACAGAACCTGGAGAATTCAATCGCTGAGTTTTTTTAAATTTTTATCGCCACACACAATGCCGCGTCTAGCAACAGTATGCTAATGCCAATGGCAGCATGCTAATGCTAACGGCCAATCAAAGCTGGGACAGAAACTATGATTGAATCACCTAAAGTAATATAATAAAGTCGGCCACTGCTGGAGCAGCCAAGTATTTATGTCTATAGAGGTTTATATACCAGACATTTGGAAAAGTCTGCCAAAAATATCGGTCAAAAATATCGGCATCGGCCAATAAAAATCCCCTGAAATCTGCATTGACCTGATTGAAAAACCCATGTCGTCGACCTCTACTGCACAGACAGTATATCCTCTGCAGAGATTTTTTGTTTGTTTGTTTTTTTTCCCGGGGGTGGACCCCCCCGTTTGACATATCGCACAGCCCACAGTGTATTGTTTGAGTTTTGGTCTCGGCCGACCAGTTTCACACTTTTTCACCCACCGCCAAACTTATCTACTCCGAGGCCAAAAGGTTAACAGGTTTAGCACATAGTGTGGCCAGATGGAGACTGTTTTATTTCTGTTTTCGGAGGACATTATGGTATTACTTCAATAATTGCAGCCATGGTGGTTTTAACAAAATATCACATTTTGTAGCTCAAGTCCAAAGAGATTACAATTACCAAGACTCAATCTGAAATCTTACATTTGTGAAAAATACTTTTTTTCTGTCCTGCATACTTGCTACCTTCTTGCATTTATGAGGCTACCGCATTCTTCTGCTACGGGAAGCTACAATAGAACAATCCAGCTCTTCTCTTTTGTCTTCTTAACGCCATTAGCCTCATCGTCCAGCGCATGTCCAACAGGTGAACACAGGGACACTCCATATAAGAGATGACAAAGGCCACCTCGGCAGCGATCAATAGCTCTCTGACTGCGACAATAAACGCTGTGCAGAAGCAGGGCCTCGCTCCGTCAGTGCAGTCGAGCAGAGATGACATTCCCCGCTTATCGTTCACCAAGAATGTAATTATCCCGGCCAGGCACACAGCTTTTTGCAGACAGCGAGAGGTTTTCTTGGCAAAAAAAGAAAAGAAAAAAATGTACAGCTTTGTTCTCACTGTCTACACTGGCAGAGCGCGTATGTAAAAATGCTTTGAGTGTGTGAGAAATGCGTCATGGGCAATCAATGTAAGGCCCGTCTAAAATCTGGAACGCTGGAAATACAAATACCTGCCCGCTCTCTATAATCAATTTTCAATCTGCTTTTCTTTCTTTTCTTTTTGGTTTTGAATGTGTAAAAGTAGCTTGAGGAAAAAACAGTCAGTGGAAATGTTCTTCCCTATTAAACACAATCAGTTGCATGAATAAAAATGTGGGCAAGTGTTTGATCCCTTTGTTAATAATAATAATAATAATAATAATAATAATAATAATAATAATGCATTACTCTTATATAGCGCTTTTCCAGACGCTCAAAGTCGTTTTACAATTTGGTGCATTATTCATTGACGCCATACTCGGTGATGATAAGCGAGGCAACCAGTCTGCGCACATCAGCCACCACCACCAACCACTCACTCACTCACTACATTCCCAGGCTTCCTGGTGTTCCCAAACGGTCTCCCATCCAAGTCCTGCCAGGCCCTTCCCTGCTTAGCTTCCGAGGTCTGACGGGATCGGGCATGGCAAAGGCGGTATGTTTTGTTCCCAGTAATACACAAACAGCTATTATTGCACTGGAGCAAGACACCCAACTCACATCAAACTTGATTGTCAATGTGAAGATTGCGACGAACATTTGATAGACCAATGTACACATAGATGAAACATGTTTGTTTACTGTGCGCATTATCTGAGACAGAAATACATTAGTTTAGATTAAACCAAGGACATATGTAGTGAGTGAGTGAGTGGTTGGTGGTGGTCGGAGGGGCCGGTGGCGCAGACTGGTTGCCTCGTTTCCGTCAGTCTACCCCAGGGCAGCTGTGGCTACAGTAGTAGCTTACCACCACCAAGTATGGAGTGAATGAATAATGCAATGTAAAGCGTCTTTGAGTGTCCAAAAAAAGCGCTATAAAAAACGATGCATCATTATTATTATTATTATTATTATTATTATTATTATTATTATTATATCAAGACGCCGGCTAATAATAGAAAAGCTATCAATGTTTTTCTCCTTTAATTATTATTAAACAGTGTGTAGGGCAGGGGTATGCAACATCAGGCCTGTGGGCCAGATCCGGCCCTGCAGCATAGAACATAGACATATTATTAATAGACCGTCAATACTCACTCCTCCCCGTTTACCATAAGACCACGTTCGAGGGAAATCATGGCGGATTTACAGACTCCTCCTCCCCAGCTCTGACGAAGCATGTTCCTAATAAGGGCATAAGGGCGGGATCTTCACTGTAGACTCGGCCCTTGCGTGACGTCTAGCTCGCGCAGCTCCAATGCTAACAGTCGACCCCCGTTAAGTAGGAGATTTCTAAAATGTATCCTACGATAACCAGCCCGGTGCCTCTAGTTGTGTCTAACCCACCGTAATCACAGGAGGAATATCTAACTCTAGACAGTTCCAAACAATTAGGCACCGGGCATTAAAGCTGTTTTTAACGTGTCTAAAGTCCAATGCATTCCAATGGGGGACTAGCGGGTATATGGCGGTACTACAGCAATGGCGGAGCAATGGCGGCCTCCAGTGTCGTCGTCGCAAAGCAGAGCAGCCAGCACCCATTGCATAGAACGTCTCTTTGTTGAAAGTAGCCACCAATATGCCACTAGACGGGCACAGGTTGGCAAGGGAGAACTTCCTCGCCCCAAAACAAATTCCCTGAAGTCCACCATGCTTTACAGAGCAACATTTAACTGGAATCAGCTCTCAGTTAGCACACACAGAGCACAAATTCACATTTATATAATTAATACACATTTAAAGTGTGTATAACACATTAGACACCTTTTTTTTTTAAGCATAATTAACATGATTATATTTAAGATTTTGCTAAAGATTGTACCCAGCTTTCTTTAGTTTGGCCATTTTTGTTTATAGTTTCACTTCCTTATTGGACACTGACTGGAAGTGACATAGAAGAAGGTAAACAATTTAAAACTGTTGCCGTGCCGACTTTGTTTAAGTCAATGGGAAATGAGTGAGTCAAACTGCTATGGAATGTTACCTTCTTCTATATACATCTTATCATAGAAGGGGGCGTGGCCTCGCCAAGGGGGAAAATAGAATCTTTTGGGAAAGACAATGTTTAACTCTTTTTAGCCGTTTTCTGGTGAAATATAAACTTACTTATCCCATACAAATAAAGTCAAGTCTAAATCGGCTCTATATGGATGTTTATTCACAGCAAATTGTTCAGTAGAAACGGGAATAAACGGCAGTCGTAGCTAGTGCTAGCTAGCGTTAGCATCAGCACAATGCTAACATTTGTATCTTTATTTAGTAGAAAACTATGTCCACAATTCAGCATTTGTTAAAGTAGTTTTGAATAATTAGAGAAAGTTTAGATTTTTCTCCAAATTGTTTCCCCCTTAACTGTTTTAAAAAATGACCATATATGGGCGATTCCAGAGATAACTTTTCTGCCCAACATTTCTTCATAAAAGCTGTTGCTTCATTGAAATAAAATGATAATTATGCAGCTGCTGAACTTGCAACTGATGTTATCCTTCAGTCAGATTTTCAAAAGCATTAAAACCTGTCATATGCACTTTAAAAAGACGTCTAAACAAGAATTACTGCAGAATATCTTCTGTGATTTTTTTTCCCCCCCACGTTATTTCTGTATTGTATACTGTGTTTGACTATACAGTATTTCTGTAGGCGCTTTAAATCATGTTGATCCAATTAATTTCAGATAGTAACATATGTAATTGTAATCTTTTAAAAGGACCCCAGGAAGAGTAGCTGCCAATGGGGATCCTAATAAAACAATAAAACTTCTGGGCCCCAAGATTATTTTGAGAAATATTGTTACACATATCAAATTAGGGCTGAAACCTATTAATCGACAACTAATTGATTATTGATATAGTTGACAACTATTTTAGTAATCGATTAATCGTTTTCTGGTTCACACAGACTCAAATAGAGCAATACTGACATGAAAATGTAGTATTTTTTGATGAAAACCTACTTTGTTTTTATAGTTAGGGTTGTAGTGTTTTGTACATTGTAAATGTCATAAATATCTGTCTGTGTCTCATCCAATCAGAAGCAGAATTATCACCAAGAGCCTCCAACAAACATCTACTTTAAGTTTACTCCATCAACACGTCCTCAAACTTTATGTGATAAAAATTTAAAAAATAAAATTTTCATACACCATTCACTGCAAAGCGATAAATCGATTAATCGTAAAAATAATCCATAGATTAATCGATTACCAAAATGATCATTAGTTGCAGTCCTATATCAAATAACTGTTAAAGTACTGTAAAATGTTGGGTAATAATGTCAATAAATGTAATGTTTCTTTTTGCTTTGACGCTCAGTCCAGAACGTGATGGTCCTGTTTGGGAATGACAATAAAGTCGTCCCAATCCCTCCAAACACTGTCACAATTTGTCACAATATTGGGAAATTTAAAGTGCACGCAACACAGAGAGGTCCCACATGATCCGGGATCTGATCTCTGGGACATATTTTTGAGAGGCCTTCAACTCAGCCACAATTGTTGCAAAAGATACAGCAGCTATTTGTATGGGAAAATGACATATTTCTTTAGTTGAGTCAATGTTTATATTAATAGCTGCATTAGCAGCCTCTACTCTAATGGGTGCTTTCAGTCAGAAGTGTCCATAATATGTCACTGTTGGTAAAGAGATGGAAAGAGCAACAAATGTTTTTCTTAACTGCACAATGTCCCTTTTGTTCCAGTGAAAGTAACACAACTCCTCTCCTGTGGTCACTGTCAATAGTTTACAATGTGCATATCCAGATCAGCTCAGGGCTTACGAAATACTCCTGAAAATACTTGGGCTTAACACAAGTATGTGAGTGAAAATCAGTCTCTTTCATGGTGGTCCGTTGAAGTCTGGTGTGGTTACTAACTATCCGCCTCCAGCCAAAAGTGAATAGCTTTAACTAGTGATAAAGGCAACACAATATCATGCAGCACGCAGACAGACAGACAGACGCACTGAGGCCTGACAGCAAAGCACTCGAGCGTTTAAGCGGTGGTTGTCAACAGGTGCAGCTTGCACCTCTTACCTTTTGTTGCGAGAACGTGATACAAATATCTATTTCAACTTACTTTTTTTTTTAAACCAGAGAGTTGTTATTGAATATTTTACCCAAATACATTTCCCTCCCAGACTTCTGTTTAGTCTCGCATTGATCATAAGGCTAAAAACTGATCATAACAGACCATCAACAGACATTTAACCTTTCCTGGACACTCTGCCCGAGGGAGTGGGGAAGTGTGAGGCTGTCACTCTCACCCATACATTAAACACAGGCAAGGTGGATGAAGTGTCTTGCTCAATTCAAACCTTCTCAATTTACGAGAATGAGTATATAAAACAGAACAAAGTCTCACTTGTTCAGAGTGAAACCATTTGGGCAAAGATATAAACAAAAGCTGCTAACTAACAAAGGTGGCTATATTGCGTTGTGCAGATGACCTGTTTTTTTTATATTTTTGATATATCTATATTTTTTTTCGTTTTTTAATTTGTATTTTTTATATGCACACTACCGTTTAAAAGTTTGGAGTCATTTTTTTAATGAGGATAACATTAAATTAATCTGAAATACAGTCGGGACAAATGGGTGATTTTTTGCTGGAATACCTACATAGGTGCAGAGGAGCGTTTCTAGCAACCATCGCTCCAGTGTTCTAATGGTACATTGTGTTAGCTGATCGTCTTAAAGGGTCATTGATGATTAGAATGCCATTATGCTAGCACTGCTGAAAACTGTTGTTCTGATTAGAAGAAGCTATAGAACTGGCCTGGGTGACCCCAAAACTATTGCCCTTTAATGTTTTCGATACCTCTTACTTACTATTACTTGATTGCACTTTTACTGTCTATTTTGCAACCCCCTGAGTGTGTCTTTAGAGCTGACGTGAATTTCTCCATCGTGACATCAATAAAGTCCTGTCTTATCTTATTTGAGCACTGAAATGATCAGAACAAGCCTGGTTAAGTTGTTTGCATTGGCAGTAAGTCCACTTGCAGTTTCAGGTGGGCACGTGATTCTGAGAGCAAAAGCGAGAGACAGACTAAATGGCTAGTAATGTTTTCTTGTAACAAATAAAATAATGGTCAAAATAAAACTATTGCTAGCCACCGCCATCATTGTGTTGCCACCAAACGTTGACAGTTAAAAACTATATCGTGAAGGTGTCTGGTTGATCATCGGGAGAGCGTATGACATCACAAACCTGGAGTGAGTCACAGTGTGGCTTTAAATGTTCAAACATAGATTATCGTTGTCCAAACAAGCGCAGCAAAAGTGTGCCCGTATGATAGTAACACATTTCACAGCGTAATCGGCCAATACTGAGCATTTTCATAAACTCTTTGATCACAGCACAACAAGGATCCTCCCAAGGCCAGACTCAGCCTGGTCTGAACGTTTCAATCAGTGACCATGACTTGTCAGAGAGGCTGTCAACACTCTGCATCATCATCAGTGACAGGAAAAGACGGTTCGTTGTTGGATTTCTGAATCGAGGCAAAACACTGTAAGTGAGCAGGGAAATATAAATGCAAAAAAATTCATACTTTCCTCTGTGGATTACTGACATACTTTTCAGAATGTGAGGCATAAGTGCTGACCGCTCAGCCCCTGCACCGCCTTAATAAAAATAAAAAATCCAATTGTGTGCATAAAAATGACCAAATTTGCCTTATTTGTAGAAAAAAAAAACATGACAACACTGGAAAATGCCAGATTATCTTAGATAACTGGCTTGAAATGTGCTTGAATTCAGATCATTCATGCTGATTTTGAGTAGGTTTGGATTGTCTTGAGATGAGAAACTAGAGACATGTACTTGTTCACTTAAAATACAAACACTGTCTAAATCAGGGGTGTCCAAAGTGCGGCCCGGGGGCCAAATGCGGCCCTCAGACCAATTTTTGGTGGCCCTCGGCCTTCTTCCTGAATCGGTACACGTCATCATAGATGGTCCTTTTAATTTGAAATGGAATAATACTACACAATTCTAACCTAACAACTAACATTTTATTGTGAGACGGAGCTGGCATGAAGGTTTTAAGCGTAACTAAAGGTATGGGGCACAATTTAAACCTCTGCTAGTCGAAGGTTTCACAGCACTAAACTCCGATCTATGGCCCTTCACCCGTGTACGCTTCAATATGCGGCCCCCCATGAATAAAGTTTGGACACCCCTGGTCTAAATGAAACCAGTCCAAACCTACCTCAAAATCAGCACGAATTCCGATAATTCAAGTACTTAACACCTACCTTAATGAGTGCATTTTCTCCAGTTCGGCTTTACCTAAATCTAAAAGCTTATGGAGTTCACAGCCTATAGGCCAGTGTAATGCCTCATTTGGCGGCTAAATGCATTTTTGTCACAGTTTTGAAGTGTTTTCGTTGTGTTTTCATCTATTTTTTTTGGCACTTTTTTGTTGTGTTTTCATAGTTTTTTGTTGTTGCTTTTTTAACAAATTTTCTTAATGTTTGGGTTTTGTTTTTGTCACTTTTTTGTTGTGTTATTGTTGCTTTTCCGACACATTTTTGATGCTTTTTCATCACTTTGTTGTTACGTTTTCATCCTCCTTTTTCGACACTATTTTAACGTTTCTTTTCATAAAGCTTTTAGGTTGAGCAATACTGAACTGGGGATAATGTTCTTGGTTCAGGTGGGAGTTAAGAATATTTTGTTGTCTCAGATAAGGTGGCATTGTTTCAAATGGATAGGGCCAGGGATTTTGTGGATTTTTTGTTTATTTGGTCGGTATACAGTGAATGTTAATGGACATACACGGGCTCATTTCCATTTGGTGTCCCCCACTCGCACTCACAATCACACTCTCACTCGTTCTGGCCTATTGTACTAGATTCCAGTCGCTTGAAAAAAAAAACAGAGTACCCGAAGTAAAAACCAATGCAGACATGGGGAGAACATATAAACTCCACACAGAAAGCACCTCTCCGGCCCGGGCATCGAACCCGGGACCTTCTTGCTGTGAAGCACGAGCACTAACCACTTTTTGTTATTGTATTCAAAGAGGACACGTATCTTGAACGAATTGGTTTTGCGGCAAAAATCTGTTTCAAATTCAAATGTCATGCCTTTCAAGTTTCAAAAGCGAAATAAACACGGCTTGGAATTAGATATTTAAAAATCTGTCTCTAAAAGAAACCTTCAGAATATTGTACTGTGAAATGTGAGGGGAAAAGGCTTTTTTTATGTCCTGTAATGTTACAATTTTCCAAACAAATAAATAAAAATTAAAACTTCTAACCTAGCAGATTTTCTCCAGTTTGGCTTTACCCAAATCTAAAAGCTTCTGGACTGAAGAGCAACAGTGTAATGTCTCACATAACTGATCCTAACTTTTTTGTCGCATTGTGGCTTTGGGATTTAGTCACATATTTGAAGCGTTTTTGTCGTGTTTTCCTTTTAATGTGTTTTGCTGCTTTTTTTTTTTTACTGCTTTTTGTCATTTTTTTGTCATGTTTTTTCATGTTTGTCACTCTTTTCTCACTTTTTTGTTCTGTTAAAGGGGGGGTATTATGCTTTTTTCAGTCACATAGCACCAGTCTATAGCATACTACAATGATGACGTAACCTTCTGTTGGTCTGTATATGCAGTAAATTAAAAGAACTGCCTTGAATAAAATTGCTCTCTCAAAATGGCTGTACTGAACGTCTTGAAATAGGCCTCTGTCTCTTTAAGAAGCTTTCCGACACGCCCCCTTCAGCACACTGCTGTGGCATCTAAACAACACTACTGTGCGGGGAGGGGGTTGCTTTTCTGTTGTGTTTTTGTCACATTTTTCGTCACTTATTTCTCGAGTTTTCGTCACATTTTCGTCACTTATTTGTCGATTTGTTTTGTTTTGTTTTTTCTGTCTACAATGGTCTTTATTCCTGAGGTGGGTCTCCAGTAGAAACCAATACCTGTACCCAGTTCCTCTAAATAGGAGAGAACGTTGCCTCACTTCAAAAGCCCATTAAAGGGATATTTCGGGATTTTTGACATAGGGCCTCATTTCCTAGTTATCCAGAGTGTTGTTGATGTCTGGAGATATTTTTTTCTTAAATTCATGCAGTTCTTATATTTGAAGAGTCTAGTGGCGCTAGGCTAGAGCAAGGCTAAAGCATTTCTATGGTAACCGCTAGCCTGCATTAAAAACAGTCTGACCCACACCACAGTGCACCTGAGGTAAATCACTTATAACGCCAGACTAACCATATAAATGTCTGTGTTAATAGAATAATTTTTGAAATATAACTGACCTTGTATCACATGAATTACTGCATTTTGAGGGACTATTTTCTCGCAGATCACTCCGCCGCTGTGTTAGCTTACAGCCACGAAGCTGATGCTGCTCAAATATAAGTTATTTTAAATGCAAAATGGTTAAACTTATTCTATCGACACAGACATTTATATGGTTAGTCTGGTGTTATAAGTGATTTACCTCAGGTGCACTGTGGGCCAGACTGTTTTTAATGCAGGGTTGCTGTTACCATAGAAATGCTTTAGCCTTGCTCTAGCCTAGCGCCACTAGACTCTTCAAATATAAGAACTGCATGAATTTAGAAAAAAATATCTCTAGACATCAACAACACTCTGGATAACTAGGAAATGAGGCCCTATGTCAAAAATCCTGAAATATCCCTTTAAAGGGGGGTATTATGTAAAATCGACTTTTTCAAGCTTTATATCATGTTATTATGTCATTCCCTCATTAAACACATGCCTGGAGTGTTGCCTTGGCTCATTCACATATTTTTGAGTAATCAGTAAAAACTTAGACGGCAGCCATTTTAGGTGTAGCTATGCCTCAGTCCTCCTAGGAACGCCCACACCTCCTGGAGACGCCTTTGGACCTTTCGTCACCGGCCAAGCCACCAACCACTGCTCCTCAGCTCAGCAGAGCCCCCTCCCCGCACAGTAGTGTTGTTTAGATGCCACAGCAGTGTGCTGAAGGGGGCGTGTCGGAAAGCTTCTTAAAGAGACAGAGGCCTATTTCAAGACGTTCAGTACAGCCATTTTGAGAGAGCAATTTTATTCAAGGCAGTTATTTTAATTTACTGCATATACAGACCAACAGAAGGTTACGTCATCATTGTAGTATGCTATAGACTGGTGCTATGTGATTGAAAAAAGCATAATACCCCCTCTTTAAGTCCTTTGCAGTTCTCTTTTTTGTCACACTTTTGTTGCGTTTTCATCCTAGTTATATAGACGCTTTTTTCCAGACAGTGCTTTTAGATTTGCGTAAACTGGAGACAATGGCCAATGTGTTAAAGCCAATCGAGTACTGTGTAAATGAATATGTGCACGGTTTATGTATTTTTATCTATATTGCCAAGATCAGCCTTCTCCATCAGCATGGTAGAAGAAATGCAGGCCAAGCATAAAGCGGGCTTCACTGAGAGCGAGGATACCGCTATTCCGGGGCGTGAATTCAGAAAAAGACATTTATCTCATTTGGCAAAAGAAAACATTTTTACATCATGCTGAATTTTGTAGTTTATAGTTTGCAAATGGTAAAATGGTAAATGGCCTCAACTTATATACAGCGCTTTTCTACCTTTACCAGGCCCAAAGCGCTTTACAGCAGAAGCGAATTTGCTACATTGCTTTCATGAACAATTCAAACTGACATAGGACATTATAACGTGCACAGATAGGGAGACGTACCGCGCACTATAACAGGATGTCTGCGAGTGAACATTTGAATATTTTTAAGTTCCCGTCTGTCTGAAGTCAAATTGAATTTGTTGTGGCTTCTTGTGACATAAACATGATGTCACCTGTTGCTGCTATGACGCTAGCTCGACAATAGATTGTGCAAGCTCCTATAAGATACCATTTATGCTGTGCACACGGCACTCGATGCACCAGTTGAGTGACATGTGATGTGATGTTCATGACCAAATCGGCTCGAACCGGTTCTCGGTCATATTAAGAGCCACATTTGGGCCACATTTGTTTTTTTTTTGTTTTTTCATCCAATTTTACACAGGCTAACCACAAACAAACTCAAGAGTCGATACAAGGGCAGAGCAGGCAACACACTCGAAAGCTTAAGAATAAAAACACAGTTTGCAGACAGCCTCTTTTCATTAATTGTGGCACAAACGTTAATTCGCAAACATGTTTTTTTCAAGGGTGAAAATTAGTCCCGTTGTAATTTTGGGGCATTTTAATAAAAAAAAAGGCGCAGCTGTCAGCGATCCGGTCTTACATAATATGGCCAGCTTCATAAAAGAATAGATATAAAAAAACGGGTCTACTTGAAACACCATCATAAATCCCATCACAAAAGCACTGGTTGGATATATACTAAACTCAAACAAACAGAAAACATAATAATAGCAAACACAAACATAATAATGAATTAATGTAACTAAAAGCATCTGAGAAACGTGACAATAGTGGAGCGCAGTTGTCGTGAGTGCTTTGGAGTGTCAGCCTTTGGGGCACTCACCCTGAGCTCCTTGAAGAAGATGCAGCTGCGCGCCCACTCCACGATGGAGAAGAGCGTCTGGTCGGCCATGCGGCACATGAGGCTGAAGGTGCTGGGCTTGTCCAGTCTGCCCCGCCCGCCCTGCTCCTGCTGCAGGTGCGCCACGATCTTGTTCTGCACCGCCAGCTCGTCCGGGTCGCAGCGCAGCAACTCCAGCACCAGCGGCGGCAGGCTGGGGGGCTGCGGGGACGAGGACGGGTACATGTCGGGGTAGGGGTATCCGGTCAGCGAGTCCGTGGAGCTGGTGTAGTCGGGGCACTCGGCCTTGATGGCCCGGTTGGGGAAGGCGGCGTACTGGTACTGGGCGCTCAGGGAGACGTGGGACTGCATGGCCATGCCCAGCGAGGGCCCGTACAGGTTGGCCTCGTAGTCTGTGGGGGGCAGGGAGCTCGGGGTGGTGGAGGGCAGCAGGGATTTGGAGATGGTGGGGAGGGCGTGCAGGGAGGTGCCGAAGGTGTAGTCGCTCTGGAGGGGGAGGCGGGCGGCGGGGCGGCCACCGCGCTGCTCTCCAGCTTGAACCCGTTGGAGCGTATCAAGGCTTTCTTCTGCTGCTTCAAGGCCCTGTCCCGCTTGTACATCGGGCCGAATTTATTCCTCCCCCCACGCATTCGGTCTGCACGCACCGCTGCGACAGAGAGGGGAAAGTAAGAGTACAGTCGACTGCTCAACATTACTGTAGTACGGTTGAAGCAACACAAAAGAAACTATAACATTTGCAATCATTACATTTTGCGCAATAAGCTCTTAGTTGTGCAGGAGTTTTCGATCAATTTTGCACAAGTCGTCATCTGTTCTGGGTTGTTTCGCCTTTTAGCACGAGAGATTTGTCAAACACTGATATTCAGACGCCACAATTAACAACCCAGTACAGATGACTGATGAAACAACACAATATTTTATTTTATTCCTTAAATCTTTTTTATTAGCATTTTCTTATTTGCACACAAGCAGGATTTGAGGACAATAAATTCTTAAAGTCTAAATGTCACTTGTCTCCTATCCTGACTCCTAACCCGTCCTCTAGACCAGTGGTTCCCAAAGTGTGGTCCAGTATTTAGCCTATACTGTCAGAGCTAGATGTTACTTTTAATGTCATTTTAGCTGTAAAATTATAACAAATTCTTTTGAATGGAGTAAATTATTATGATTTGGGGGGGCCCGAGAGATTTTCCGATCAATAAGGGGGCCGCGATGTCCCAGACTTTGGGAATGGCTGCTCTAGACCCATTACCTCTAAAGAAAATAATAATAACTCCGCCTCCATCCCCACCCATGATCCCCCACACTCCTGCCGGGAGCCTAAAAGAAAAGAAAGCCAGGAAGGCAAGGGTTGAGAAAGGAGGGGGGAAAAAATAAAAAAATAAGTAGTATAGAAGGGAGAGAATTAGAATCAGAAGAGAAAAAACAACAAGCATACACTCACACATACATACCGTGAGAAAAGAAAATAATGATAATAATAAAATGAAAAAAAAAAAAAAGGTAGAATGGGGAAGGGAATAATAAGGAGACAGCAATGAAGTAAGTGTAGCGTATCCGTGTATAGAGAGTATTGTCTTAAAAGTTTCGTTTCTCTCTCTCATCATCCATGACCTCACTATTGAGAGAATATTTATCCTCCATGTAGTTTAAGAACGGGTTCCTTGTGAGATCCCATGATTGAGGACCTTATTTTTTTCAAGATGTATAAAACTTCTTGCAGCCAATTATTGGTTGTTGGAGGTTGGAGGAGAAACAACACGATATGAAATACATAAATAATACAATGACAGATGAGAGAATAGCGTTAATGTTGATGATATCGCGATATGTTTTAAGGAACGTGAATGACGAACAAAACAGTTTCATCTCTATATTCCACTTTTCTTGCTGGTCATTTTCGCTTCCCTTTTACGGCTGAGAGAAAGCCCCTGCAGTGCGCGCTCCGCTCTCCGCTCTCCACTCCTCGCCTGTAGCCCAAATAGCTTTTGATTTAAAACAGGGGAGTCTCCGGAGTTTTATCAGCGAGTCAAGAATGTGTCGGGTTTTTTTTTTTCTGCTACGGAAGCAGGTGCTTTCTCGCACTGCTGTCTGGGAATAAAGCCCGTCCCGAGTCTAAAAAGAGGCGCATAGTCCACAAATCAAGAGGAAATGTTGCTTGTGTGTGTGTGTGTGTGTGTGTGTGTGTGTGTGTGTGTGTGTGTGTGTGTGTGTGTGTGTGTGTGTGTGTGCCGCGACAATTAAAAGTGGACGAGATGAATGTATACGCGAGGCAGGAACACCAAAGTCCAAAACCTAAATGACGTTAGAAAATAAGCTGCACGCCGCTTCGATCCGATGGTGCCAGGGTGCAGGTGTGTTCTGTGTCATTTATTACTGAGGATGTCGTGTGTGTGTGTTTTTTTTTTAATCATTATTATTATTTTATGAAAAGCCGTGAACAGACGAGCTCTTATCTGTGCCAGGTCGTATAGCCAGAGCCCGCGGGTCACGGTCTAATCACTGAGGCGTACCTTCCAGGCGCATCCCGACGTTGAGACATTTCTGGAACCGACAGAACGGGCACCTCTTCCGCTGAGTCTTGTCTATTTTACACTCCTGGTTCTCCGCACACGTGTATCTTTTGTTGTTCTGAACAGTCCTCTTGAAGAAACCCTGTGCGCAACAAATACACGACTGAGCGACAGCGAAGACCCAGGAGGGTTGAAGACCATAACCATGTAGATAAGCAAGTATAAACAAGAATACAGCTGTAGTAATGATATTAAATAACTAACACAAATGTGTGTATGTTTGTTTTCTTTTTACGCGTACCTTGCAGCTCTCGCACGTGAGCAGGCCGTAGTGATACCCGGACACTTTGTCTCCGCACACGGGACACAGCTCCTCCAGGTCGTCGTCGTACGTGTACTCCATAACCTTCAGAGTCACACCTGAGCACGCACACAGCGCACGCGGACACACATTAGTAACCAATGCACACCAACGAGCACGCGCACACAAGCCCTGCAAACGACACAGTCATGCGGGTTTATTCACAATGTTCTCCGTACAAACAAAATAATGAAATAAAATGACCGCCTGTTGAGTGTATTTTGCAACAGGTTTAATAACATGACCGCGGCCTGTGGAAGAGCAGAGTCACTTCTGAAACATAACGTATCATTCAGCACAAAAGCATCGGCCTAAGCGTCTCCTGCAGAGGGATAAAGAGAATATGTTTCATCATGTGCGGTCGAGTCAAAATAGAAAAAAGTCGATATACTCATATTCATGAGTGAGGGGAGTCCGTTTGAGATTTACTAAGTCAATTAGTCTAATTAAATAAATGACAGACTTCTAAAATAATATTTTATATTCGGTCACTTCTTTTATAAAACGTCAATCTCCTGATGACAGCCATTTTGTTTGGTTTGTTTTAATTCAATTTATTTTTTCCATTATTGTGTTTATAACAAAGCAAAGGAAAATCAAAATGCAAACACTTTGTTTTATATTATTGATTTGATTTTTTTATGCTTTAGAATTTAATTCATGATTCATATGTACATGTCCGTGTCTGTATTATTGCCTAACACGTCATTTACAACACGTCAAATTGAGGATAAGTTACAGTGAAGTCAGATTATGTTATCAGGGTTTTTAAACCGTGCGTAAATGATTTAGCTACGTGCGTTAAAGCCGTTTGCTGGTTTGAGCAGCGCGTGCGTCACACAGGTGACAGTGAAGAATCTTAGACGCATTTGATCAAACATAAGCTACATCATTATGTGCCTACATTGTAGGTCTATGCCTATTCATTTGGCATCAATAAAATCAAAGCCCTTTAATCGTTTTTATTTTATTCGGCATAATTCCGTGACTGTATTTTTAATCTCCAGACATTTATAAAAACTGAATGAATACATGAAAAAACTAAAACCTATATTGTTAGAGCCAATTATTATTGGCGTTGTGTGCTTAGGCCTGTCTCTTTAAGTCCTATAATCCTTTTTATTAAAGAAACGGGGGAAATTAAAAACAAACATGTAATCTACCCATATTTTAAGTCTTATTTTTAAATTGACTGGCACAATAATTTGCCTAATTTATGACTACATTATTACAGAAAATATGAATATATAATTTTAGGTTATTTTCCGTTTTTTCTTGCCTGATTAAAACCAAAAGTGCCCATTGCACGAAATTCGTCTTTAACTGACAATATGTGTTATTATAGTCCAAGTATTTCCAAGTGTCCAAGTGTTCTACAAAGCTACTGGTTCATTTAAAATATACAGTTTAAATGTGCAATGCATTAAAACATTAACCAAAGCAGCCTCAAGTTTCTAAGATGTTAAATATCTATTTATTGTCTGTTCAGACTTTTGGGCGGATTCCATCTACACTAGTATTTGCCTGTGAGCTCTTGTTGCCTCGCTTTGATTGTAAATAAAAGTCAAGTCTTACCGTGAGTCTTGTCTCCCAGCATTGAGCAGCAGCGGCGGCCGTGGTTGAATGTCTTGAACCTGGAAGAGACCGACCCCACTCAGCCTCTCACGGGCAGCGGGCCTCTGATTCTGGGCTGTGGATGGTTACAGGTCCGGCCCGGGCTGTTTACGGTCAGTCGGTTTTATACGGTGTATTAAATAAAAAATAAAAAAAAGCCTGTCACGGCAAACACCTTCGCGGTAACCTAAAAACGGCTCGGAGTGAGAGGGCTGCGTCCGCGCGCTCTTTACTGCTCACCGCTTATCGACAACTCGGGCTCCTCGCGCTGCGATTGGAAGGCGGCGGGTCACGTGACGGACGCTCGCTGCCTCTCGGTGGAAATACCAGTGGAGACAGGCAGATGTGAGCCCAGAGATGCGAGGGAGAGGTAGCAGGACGAGCCTCTCCCAATAAAAAAAAAAAATCGTCTTCTGATAAGACACGATTCAAGATTTGTAATTTTCTCAGTCTTATTGTCGGGCCTAAAAAGTCATGGCTGTGTGAGCCCGATATGCGCAGTTTTAGTCTTAACACGAATAACCCACGTGTAAATGTAGTGTGACTTTTTTTTTTTTTGTTCATTAAGCTTGTCTTTTATTTTTTATTTTTTTTGCTCTATAACGCAACACAACCTGATGTGCGCTCAAGCGAGACAAGAGGCTAATTCATGGCACAAAGGAGGCCTCGACCAGATTAAAACAAAAACAAAAACGGAAATAAATACATAGGCTACATAAACACATATAATTCTACATTTATTTGACATCCATGTTTTCACATCTGCGTATTCACGTAACATTTGCGCGACTGAAATGTTGAGGGCTAGCGCTCGTAGCCAAACGCACAAGACCCATTTTACGCGTGACATACGGTTTAATGTATTGCCACTCTTGATACAGTATCACGAGGCTATATACAAAATGTGTTTTGCTGCAAATAAAAGTGAAATTCAACCTATGCACGTTCTATAGCATGAAGTTAAGCTCGAGGTCATCCATTTGCTAACGAAACTAAATCTCTACACTCCTATTAAAAAAAGCTAGGTAACTTTATTTATACCCGTATAGGTAGGATTGGTTTGCAGTTGAGAGTAGGCATTGCAATACAATACATAGGCAAACAAAATGCACATAAAACAAGAAAATGTAAAATCATCTAAAATAATCATTATTTTAATTATTATTATTATGAGAGAGAGTGCCCTAAGGTTAGATCATACATGGTACATTTAGTGCCTATTGAGAACTGACACTGTACTATAGGAATAAAGCTATTTTTAAACCGTTTTGTTTCCTATCTTGGAACAAACTAACTAATAAATCAAACTAGCAGCATTAAAAATAAATAAACAAACAGACTAACCTCCCTGTAGATTTGTGCGCCACATATGTCTCCATGTCTCTTTTTCTCGAATTGGTGACGGTTTTAAAACCTTTGGCTCATAATGAAACAGTCAAACACACAGTTCCAATTGACCATACAAAGAATGGTATTTACTCATTTCATTCTTAAGTCGTGAGTAGAGTAAAGTACTCCGTTACTCGTGAGTATAGTACTCCGTTACATTCACTCAAGCACATGTACTTGAGTAACCTTTTGAAGAAATTGTCCTTCTTAGATAATTTTTTAAAGGAACAGGCCACCGTTTTTCCATACTGAGATATGTTCTTACCTGAGCTTAGACGAGTTGATGCGTAACTGTCTGGTCTTTGTGCGTGCGCTCAGTCACGAAAAAAGACCAAAGATGTTGTTAGCATTTGGCCTCTCCCAGCATGTTGCTATGGCTCCAAACCGGGGTGAAGTTAGAAGCGACCGAGCTCTTCCACAGGCACAAAGACCAACTCGTCTAAGCTCAGGCAAGAACATATCACAGTAAGGAAAACTGTGTCCTTTAACAGTAAAATTATATTACTCTCACTAGAGTAAATAATTGTCAATTTTTTCACTGTGAGTAAATATTTGAGCGGCAAATGCTTAATTTGTATCTATAAGTTGTAGTTCGTCTCGTGCGCCTTATTCTGTAGAATTATTGACTTTTTCTGTATTTTTATGCCATTTTCTTGGAATTTTTTTTGGGGGGGAAATATCTCGACTTCCGCATGATTTTGTGTTTTGTTTGTCTTTCACAACTGGCAACCAAAAGTCTATTAAAAATGTAAAAAAAAAAAAAAAAAAAAGCTTGCCCCCACCCCCTTCACTAATTTCTATTTTTAACATTTTGGTAATTCCACCGCGCGTGTATATTTGTGTCAAGTGGTGGCATTCATACTTTTTTTTTGCTGGGTAAGGGCTCTGGGGCTATTGTTGGCGGAGGCAGGAAGAAGTGTGGGAAGCCGCAGGGGTCACTGTACGGAAGCGCGGACAATTCAAGCTCCTCAGGTTAGATCATACTTTTAAATCAGGAAGTGAATGATACGGATCTGGCAGAGCCCCTTTCTCCATGTAACTAAAAAAAATAAAAATAAAAAAAGACTGCCAGGTAACATTATCCAGGCCTGTAGCTCAGCAATTATGATCTTACATGTGTTTACCACAAAGCGCTTGAAAGTAAAAGGTGGAACTTGAAGTGTGGTTGTAGCAGTAAAGTTTTCTTTTCATTCAATGGCTCTGTTTATATATATATAAATATATAAAGGCCAATTTAATCAAGACCGTGTGAATAGGCTCATAGAATGAAGGGGCAATGTTCACACTAGGCCAAAAGCTATAGATTTTTATCAGACAAATGGGACAGTTATTCATTTATATAACTTATGATTTAGTCACGAATTCAAGCTATTTGTTTTTTTTTAGTTTAAACATGGTTTACACCCTGCTTAGACACTATTTAGGCCAATTCCACACCCTTTAGACCCGGTTTAGTCCTTTTATGTCTTGATCTAGGTTCTTGGAAGGTTAAAAAATAAATATATATCGAGTAGAACTTGCTATGAACCATTTTAGAATAGGGGTGGGAACCTGTGGGTACCTCACGATTCGATACGCGATGCATGGCTTACGATAACGATTATCTCACGATACGCCGATACTGCGATAATCGATATATTGTACAAAAATAATCTACGATACATCACGATTAAAAAAAAAACATGCTACTTTTAACCTTTATATTAACGTACTACATACTATTCATCATTTACATTTCTTTTCATGTGCTTTGTACCACTTTTATAAATAATCTCTGACTTACTCACTGAAAATTCATTTACATTTAAATAAACAAGAAACCACAGTCCTATTTAGAAAGTAATAAATCAACCCCAAAGTAATCTTCTTTATAATTATAAAAACTATCATTAAAAGTAATTTATTTGTGTGATAGTGTTTGATCCAAGAGCTTAAAACTGTAGTGCTGCCCCCTGCTGTCCTGACTGCATTCTTGATCATTGTTGGCCTCTATTGACTGTGAAAACCAATGGCCGCTGGCTGCTCTGCTTTATGACCGCAACACTGAAGGCCGCCATTGCTCCGCCATTGCTGTAGTACCTCCATATAGCCGCTAGTCTCCCATTGAAAAGCATTGGACTTTAGACACGTTAAAAACAACTTTAACGCCTGGTTTCTATTTTTTTTTAACACTTTCTACGGCTACATATTCCTCCTGAGATAACGCTGGGTTAGTCACAAAAAAAGAAACCAGGCTGGTTTTCGAAAGAAACATTTTTGAAATCTCGTACTAATGAGGGTCGGACTGTTAGCATTGGAGCTGCACGAGCTACACGTCACGCAAGGGCTGAGTCTACAGTGAAGATCCCACCCTTATGCCCTTATTAGGAACATGCTTTGTCAAAGCTGGGGAGGAGGAGTCTGTAAATCCGCCATGATTTCCCCCTCGAACGTGGTCATTGTGGTAAACGGGGAGGAGTGAGGAGGAGTTGTCTATTCTTTTTAACAGTCTATGGTGAAAACAGTGGAGCACTGCTGCCTCATTAGTATGCATGATGTTGCTCATTAATATGCATGATGTCATCAAAAGTATCGATATCGGAATAAAAAGTATCGGCATCGCCCACAAAATATCGCGATATATCGGAAAATCGATATATTGTCACACTCCTGTTTTAGAATGATTGATTTGTTTTCTTCCATGGTTACCCATTGTTACACCCTGGACCATGCGCTCATGACAATCTCAATGTTTCTTTATGGAATGATTAAGAATTTAGATTCACACCCATTTCTCCCCAAATCTTTCATCTTTGTAAGGAGGAAGATTAAACATTGACGTTGGCATTTCGTGTTTGTGTATTCACCAACTGCCCATGTAATGTAGTATTGTAATTGTAGGGATCAGTGCCATTGGATAACCATAGAAAAAGAGTAAAGGCAAGAAGCCTTCACTCAGTGCAATCAGTGCAAGTCTTTTCTCGATTTTGGCTTCCATTCTTCTGGACGGGCCTGCAGCACCAAGGGGTTAATTAAACTGCGGTGCCCCGAACCCAGATGAAGTGCTTAAACAAATGATGAAAGCTGTTTTTTATTTTCCAAATCTGTTTTGACCCTGTCTTTCTCCATTAACATGTTCTGCAAAATTTATTTCAAAACATTTCAATTCTACACTGCTGAAATGGGCCGTAAAAGCATTCATTACCATACTGGGCTAGTTTTGTGCGCTGGACTAAAATTGTGTTTAAAACATATATATATATATAATTGCAACTTTGCTCACATAGAATTTTACAGTAGTTTACAAACTTTATAATGCACAAGATGGAAATGAACAAATATAGATACTATACATGCTACATATTCTAAACTATTCACCTCATCTATTCAATCTAAACACATCAATCACATAACCCTGTTGCTTTTGTGAAGTGAGCAGATGGCAGGAGCAGACAGCAGGAGCTGAGGGAAGGAGCAGAGGGCAGGAGCCGAGGGCAGGAGAAAATGGCAGGAACTGATGGCAGGAGCAGACAGCAGGAGCAGATGGCAGGAGAAAATGGCAGGAGCAGACGGTAAGAGCTGATGACAGGAGCAGATGGCAAGAGCAGGTGGCAGGAGTAGAGGGCAGAGCAGATGGCAGGAGCAGAGGGAAGGAGCAGAGGGCAGGAGCAGAGGGATGAAGCTGATGGCAGGAGCTGATGACAGGAGCAGAGGGAAGGAGCTGATGGAACAAACTGGACTTACAACACAAGCAATGCCAAACTGTCCATCGATTCAAACTGTTATATAAACATCGGGTCTGGTCAAACTATAGAGATGAGGGTCTTTCATTTAAATTGCTGTTGTCTCATAGTGTTAACAAGTGCTCAATGTTTCCTTACCATCATTGGTTTAATTTGTCTTTTACCATTATTGGTATAGTTGTCCATTACCATTGTTGGTATTGTTCATTTTCTTTACATTGTTGGTATACTTTTTGTTACAGTGTAATAATTATTGTTACCTGTGGTAATGCCACCATGATATAACATTTGTATAATAATCCTTGAACAAAGTAACAGTGAAGCTGATTGTATTAAGCTCTGAATGGGGAACTGGTGGTGGGATTACATAAGTTAATTTCTTCCCACTGACTTTCAGGTAGAAATGGATCATTAGTTTATATACTGCATATCCTTTCTTTTGTTGCCCATTGCCTGAAATAAATGAATAAATGAAAATGAATGAAATGATGACAGGAGCTGATGACAGGAGCAGAGGGCAAGAGCAGAGGGAAGGAGCAGAGGGAAGGAGCTGATGACAGGAGCTGTTGGCAGGAGCAGAGGGAAGGAGCTGGGGCTGTAAGGGGTGTGTGAATGGAGATTGTTTTTTCAGCTGATTACTGTTATGAATCTATCTGTGTGACTTTTGACCTGCCTCATCATTACAAGGTCCTGGATTAGCCCTATCACTTCATTTATATATCAGCGTTTATATATCAGCGTTTATATATCATCCATGTCCTGCTGTGCTGGCCCTCTGTCACTGCGCTGGAGAAGGATGGCCTATCTAATGTTTGTCTGCGGCACCATTTTGTTTAGTGAGCGTGCTGTGACTAGAGCACAGCTCTGTCTCTGTCTCCCAGATATATTTGTACAATAAATAAAGGGGAAGGGCTAAGGCCTACTCCATGTTTAGACTAAATCCATTATATTTTGTTCAGCGCCGCCCCCGCCCTCCGCTCACTGTGCACATAATCAGTGTGGGTGAAATCTTCAGCAGGATGCTCCACGTATGGACAATGACTGGTACAAGTGTGATATGAGTGATATGCATAAGCAGATATACTGATGAGTTCTTATCCGTAAATAAGATTATTTTACGGTCACTTGTCTGGGACATTTCAGAGAGGCTCACTGAATTCAGGCTGAAAACGTTCTTCTGGTTTTGTTAATAAGCCTTCCTTATTCTGGCACACTAAGCTAAATCTAAATGGCACAAACGTCATTGCATATTTGAAAGAATTTATCATATTTGTTGTCTTATTCTAATCGTCTTTGACACAGACATGTGACCTTTTATCACATGCAAAGTTATTCTTAAGCCTTTATCGCCAACAGCAATAATCAGATAAATGCTTGGTTGTTTACTATTGTTTATCACATGTAAACAGTTTTAGTGGCTGGTCATTAATCTTTCTCCGAAAGCTCTTTTATCGAGGTTTTATGCTCACAGAGTGAATTTCCTTTTTGGTTGGGGCCACTTTTCTACAGACTGATGGGGTTGTTTCTGTTCAGAACATAATCAGCTGTTTAAACATGGTAATACGTTAAATGATTGCCATATTTTCTTTATATGAATATTTGTTGACACCCTGTCAGTCCAGTAACTGACTCGCCACTACCACCAAGGCCCAGAGTTTCTGAGGTCCATGCCACTGAACTAAGCTGCAATGCAAATGAACCACATTTAAAGTCAATTTACCTCTTTCGCATTATGAAACATGTTTAATGAGAAAGAACAACATTTTTACTGAAGCATCCTCATCATATACATAGATCAATACAGCACAAAACGTCTAAAGCTATATTATATCACACAATGTTTGAGTCTCCTTTACAGCAATGGTGTACAATACCTTTACAGAGTTAGATCATGATAGGAGGAAATTGATATGCTTCTTGATGTCTTCAAAAGTCAAGGTAACAATTCACAAGCGTATAAGACAAGGTGAGCATATACAGTATATAAAACGGTAAGAAAACTCAGGGCATTGTAAGTGTCACAAATAAAGGTATGATCCTTAAGAGTGATACATGTGGACATTTATACACTTCAGAGAGTGAAAAGGGCACATTTTTCATCAAAACCTACATTGAAAAATGTATGCTATATTGATTCAACTTAACTGATGGGAGTGAAATTGATCCAGTCAGTGGCCTTGTGAGTAAAAAGAGTAGACATTTATAAGAACTTCACCATATACCCCTGTATTACATGGTCTTATCATCGAAAAGTCTTTAGGGTCCCGGAGTGCTGGTTCCATGTCACACTGTAAAAAAACACAAGAAAAGGTGGACTTTTCTTTGCATGTCCATGACCAAAAAGGGTACAACAACAAACCACTTAGAAAAGGGAAATTTAAAGAAGGAGCAACAATGGTGCAGAGAGAGTGGACTTAGCAGGGGATTTCCTCAGTGCCGCTGAGCAAGGTCGATAAAGAATACAGATTTACCAAAAACTTTTATTTTAGGGTGACGTGAGTGTGTGGTCAAAAGATCAGCAATTTGCATTTTGAGCACAAAATAAGTAGTAGTTTCAATGAGGGATGGTGATAAAGGACTCATGACCGACTTGTGCCCCTGCTGGGCACATCATGACCAACAGGATGTGCGAGGTTGAGTTAATGCAGTTGTAAATGCTCAAAGTTGCATAAAATTGAATTATTGAATTGATGTAAAACTCAGAGACAAATACTAAGACTTCATGTTTTAGAATATAGCTTTGTGTTGTTGTTGTTTTTTTCAAAAAGTGTACAGTAAATGTTGCACAACCAAACTATAAAAATATAAAAATAATGTTCTCTCCAGTCAACCCACACGTGACATTAGTCTTTAAAAAGCTTTGGTGTGTCATCACCTGCTCTAAATGGGACTTAACATCGAGTTATACAAAACTTGCCTTGGTAAGTGCAGTAAGTCAGGCAAATAGATTCCTTTGAAGAAGAGAATTCTCGAAACATCGGGCATCTAAGAGAAGATATGTCCAGTTGAATCGATTTAGTGGACTCCAAAAAAATCATGTAAAACAGCAGCATTTGATTTGATTTGATTTATTTGAGCTATTATTTACAGTGCATTATTATTTACAATATTTTACATCATTTCATTTACATTATCACAAAAAAAAAACCAATAAAAATAAAAATAAATAACTCAAAAGGAGTAGGTCGAAGCAAGAAAGCTTATAAGTGCCTACCCCAATTTCAAAATACAATACAATACAATACAATACAAATAGAAAATGAAAGATGGGCCCAAACGAGGAGGAAGATTTCTGACTGACACATTATTTTTTAATGACCCTCCGAATAACTTGTCCAATGCCAAACCAACTTCTACATCTACAAGCAGCATCTCTCTGCTTTGTATTTTCTTATATTGTGACTCGGCCTTTGCACAGACGCACTCGACAAGCAGCACCATCTTGAATTTGGCTTGTTTCAAGATGCTAGACCTACAGTATATCAGACATGGCAACATGGTCAATTTAATGGACTCTTTATTGGTGTCCCGTCAGAAGTGTCTATCACTGAGTCATCATCACAAGGACATGGCCTTTATTTGTGGATTCGTGGTAATGTGGATTATGGGTTTGTTCTGTATAATTATGGTTTTCTCGTCTCGGGAAGAAACACTAAACGGTTAAATCTATAGCACAGATTTAAGTGGCATGTTTTACCAACGCTCGAGTTAATTTGACACAGTGTCGGGGGACTATGTGTTCCCGCTAGAGTGCAAAGAGGCAAAGAACATCTTAGATAATAAAACTAGTTAACTGAAACGCCAACAGACATTTCTTTATCCACGTTAAATTGCTTATCTATGAAACAACGTGAAAAAAGTAAATGACATGACTGAAATGAATAAAAATTTAAATGAAAATATGTTTTTATTTTATTTATTTAAATTCTTTTCACTTTATCGTAATCTTTTTTTTTCAATTGGAAATTATTATAAAGTAATTATGGAACTGGTTTTATGTGTACATTCCCAAACTGACTGAACCACACCCTTACTGTACAGTGCCTTGTGAAAGTACTAATACACCTTGAACTTTTGCACATTTTGTCATGTTTACAACCCTAGATTTATTTAGAAAGTTTTACTGAAAGTTCACACACACGTAACAGACAACTGTGAAGTGAAGTGAAAGCAAAATGATACATGATTCTGTTTTTGTTTTTTTTAAATAGAAAAGTGAAAAGTGGGGCCTGCATAAGTATTCATACAGCATGACTTAATGCTTTGTGGAACCCCTTTTGCTGCAATAACAGCAGCAAGTCTTTTGGGGGTATGACTCTACAAGGTTTGCACATCTAGAGACTGACATTTTAGCCCATTCCTCTTTACAAAACAACTCAAGCTCTGTCAAATTAGAAGGAGAGCGTTTGTGAACAGCAGTTTTCAGGTCTTTCCACAGATTCAATAGGATTTGACTGGGCCATTCTAACACATTAATATGTTTGTTTTTAAACCATTCCATTGTAGATTTAGCTTTGTGTTTAGGGTCATTGTCCTGCTGGAAGGTGAATCTCCGCCCCAGCCTCAATTCTCTTGCTGACTCCAGCAGGTTTTCCTCCAAAATGTCCCTGTATTTGGCTAGCCTGGAAACATCCAGACTCACCGCTGTACCAGCGATGGAGTCTGGTCACCGCTGCGTCAAATCCATTTCCCACAGCGGTAGATACGCAAGCAAACAGGAAGCGAAGTAAACCAATCAGCGAAGGGCGGGCGTCTGCTGTTGATGCTGTGTTATTAGCGGTTTTGCGTTAATATTAGCGCAGGATTATGAATCACGAAACTCACCTACTGTCGATGTGTTTTTGGTCATTTACCGTCAATTGGAGACACGCTTTCTCTCTTTCGTGCGTCGTTCGTAGATTGTTATTGAGGGGACTTCCGCGTCCGTGAGTGACGCTGCTCGCTAACAACACGTCACGGCAAATAAACAAATCTGATTGCACGGGAACAGTTTGATTTTGCGGATACAGCCAGCGGGGGCGGGGTGACCAGACTGATCCCCCGCTGTATACAAAAATACAGAGGGGAATCATTCTGGTTCCAAAAGGCTAGTATTTGGCTCCATCCATCTTCTCAACTATTCTTACAATCTTCCCAGTCCCCGCTGAGGAAAAGCAGCTCCCTAGCATGATGCTCCCCCCACCATATTTGACACTGGGGATGGTGCACTCAGGACGATGAGCAGTGTTAGGTTTGTGCCATACATAACGTTTTGCATTTGGGCCAAAAAGTTCAATTTTTGTCTCATCTGACCAAAGCACCTTCTTCCACATGGTAGCTGTGTCCTCCATATGACTTCTAGCAAACTTCAAATGGGATTTCTTATGGCCTCCTTTCAATAATGACTTTCTTCTTGCCACTCGTCCATGAAGGCCAGATTTGTGTAGAGTACGACTTATAGTTGTCCCATGTACAGATTCCCCCAGCTCAGCGGCAGTACGTCGCAGCTCCTCCAGAGTTATCTTGGGGCACTTGGTTGCATTTCTGACCAGTGCTCTCCTTGTTCGGTCTGTTAGTTTAGGTGGACGCCCGTGTCTTGGTAAGTTCGCAGTGGTGCTATACTCTTTCCATTTCTGAATGATGGATTGAACAGTGCTCCGTGAGATGTTCAAATCTTGGGAAATCTTTGTATAACTTAACGCTGCTTTAAACTTCTCCACAGCTTTATCCCTGAGCTCTCTGGTGTGCTCCTTGGCCTTCATGATGTTGCTTAGTGACCAATACACTCCAACCATAGCTCTGAGGCCCTCACAGAACAGCTGGAATTATACTGAGGGTAGATTACACACATGTGGACTCTATTTAATGGTTAGAGCAAGGTGTGAACTTTCTGCAGTCATTAGGAATGTTATAAAGGCAATTTAATGCACTCCGAAAATGCTGTATGAATACTTGTGCACGCCCCACTTTTCACTTTTCTATTTTTTGAAAAATAACAGAATCATGTATCATTTTGCTTTCACTTCACAGTTGTCTGTTACTTGTGTGTGAACTTTCAGTAAAAAATTCAAAATAAAATCTTTACGTTTAGGGTTGTAAACATGACAAAATGTGCAAAAGTTCAAGGTGTATTAGTACTTTTGCAAGGCACTGTATATACTGTATAGTATGCTCACACAGACACTCTTCATACAACACACACTGATCTACATTTGCTTTGCTAATTTCTATAATCGTAGTGTTGTTATCGGGGGGGACAGTGGGTATCAAATGGTGACATGGTGTGTTTAGGAATGCATTTAAGTTGAGTGGTTTCTGGTTTAGACTTAATGTAGTCTAATTTTGCTTTATTTTAGTTCCTTTCTATACCTGGTTTAGTCCTGGTTTGATCTGCATGGATTTAGGCCTGTTTTAACTTGGAAGAATCAGAATAGGTTAAATTGCCATTGACAGTAAAGATACAGCCACAAACATTCACTTTGTGAGCACAATTGTATATTGCTCAATAGCATGAACTAGTGATAAAATAAATATTAGATCTATAGGGGCATGCGGTAAAACAGGATTTAAAAAAATAAACATGACTGAGTATACACAATGAATTCAATATACATGTCCCAACAAACAGTGGCATGAATAATCACACTTATAACAAATATAACAAGCAACAGGTTATTTAGTGTTTATGAATCTGATGCCAGTTATTTAAAATGAATTGAATTGAATTAAACTTTATTGTCCCACTCGGGGAAATTTGCTCTGGGTACAGATACAGCTGATAACATACAGACCACAATTAGTAATTAGTAAAAAATAAAATGAGTGCAGATTAGTACAACGTGATGAATAAAACATTTGAAGCACAGAAAACTCGATCATCCAACCATGAATCCGATGGCAGAGTTATCTAGTGTTCATGAGTCTGATTGCAGAGTTATTTAGTGTTCATGAGTCTGATTGCAGAGTTATTTAGTGTTCATGAGTCTGACTGCAGAGTTATTTAGTGTTCATGAGTCTGATTGCAGAGTTATTTAGTGTTCATGAGTCTGACTGCAGTTATTAGTGTTCATGAGTCTGATTGCAGAGTTTTTAGTGTTCATGAGTCTGACTGCAGTTTTTATTTCATGAGTCTGATTCAGATTATTTAGTGTTCATGAGTCTGACTGCAGAGTTATTTAGTGTTCATGAGTCTGATTGCAGAGTTATTTAGTGTTCATGAGTCTGATGCAGAGTTATTTAGTGTTCATGAGTCTGATTGCAGAGTTATTTAGTGTTCATGAGTCTGATTGCAGAGTTATTTAGTGTTCATGAGTCTGACTGCAGAGTTATTTAGTGTTCATGAGTCTGATTGCAGAGTTATTAGTGTTCATCATGAGTCTGATTGCAGAGTTATTTAGTGTTCATGAGTCTGATTGCAGAAGGGGGAAAAAACGGTGTATGTGGCGAGAGGTTCTGGTCTGGATGCAATCACTTCTGCCTGTGGGAGAGGGTCAAACAATGTTAAGTATTTCATCAAAAGTTATGTAGAAGGTCATTATGTTATGAGGATGTACCTTCTCGTGGAAGGTTTAAGACGTTGGGCAAGGTTGTGTGACCATAGCATTTCTTCTCCAGGCAACAGCAAGCCTCATATTGAAGTGCAATGTCTATATCGATTCTTAAATAGATTGTTCTTGTCACAATGGACTAATTATCTAAGTATGATTAAAATGGAAATGTAATTGTGAAGATACACAATTTCATTCTTAAAATCATGCCATGTCCTCCTTCACATTATCCATATTAAGAGACAGAGCAGGAGAAATCTTGCAGTCTCCGCTCCTTACATTGGCAGTGTATGAAGTGTTACTCTGAATATGATTACCATAACAAAACCTAGTAAATTAAATTCAAATGGAAGAATAAAGTGACCTTGTGTATTGTCAAAAAGCACCGATTCTGCAAGGCAAATCAGAAATACAAAGGTCACAACCTTATCCAGAGATCCCTCAACATTTCTGATATACCAAATGCAGTGTAAGGCTTATAAATCCAAAATGTACATTTAGTGCATAATGTTTGTACAATAAAGTAAACCTTAATACTATGTTAAATACTGTGATTAATTTAGGCTGTGCCATATACTTTACTTAAAGGTAAAGATGTTTTATTTGTCATTATACATCCTATACCTTTATGGCCAATCCACCAAGCTGCACCTCCCTCTCAGGGGACTCTCGGAGGAATTCAAAGTCACCCGCTCCAGAGAGGTAATGATGTACAGGGACTCCGCAGATGTCAAGGTCGCCTCGGCAGGAATCGTTGTTAAGACCGGGAGGAAGTGGCAGGCACAAGAAGCCGTAAGCAGAGCAGAGGAGCGGCTGAGGCACAAGACATTGGTGGGAACTGTAACAAGGGGGAGGGCAGGCCTCGGCAGTTTCCCAAAGCCACGTTTCGACCGGGCCCGCGGCAAGGAGAAGTGCCAACTGGTCCAAGACGAGATCCGTGCAGAGGTGGAGGAAGAACGTTGCTGCAGGATGGTCAGCATGTCCAAACAAGGGGCGTGGACAAGGTGGGAGCATGTGGAACCTCGAAAAGTCACCTGGACAGAGCTCTGGAGAGCTGAACCTCTGCGCATAAATTCCTTATACAGTCTGTGTACGATGTCCTCCCATGCCCGGCCAACCTGCACATCTGGGGCCTAGCAGACACTCCGGAGTGCAAATTGTGCCAGAGGAGGGCACCTTGGAGCACATCCTGTGCTGTTGCCCAAAGGCGCTTGGGAGGGGCGGTATCGCTGGCGCCACGACCAGGTTTTAAAATCCCTGGCGGATTCCATCTGCACAGCGATACAAAACGGCAAGTCCCAAGTCGCCCCGAAACAGTCGATCACTTTCATCAGAGCAGGACAGAAGGCAAACCGCCAGCCCTACTCCTCAGGAGGGCTTCTCGCCACAGCTCGTGACTGGCAGCTCCACGTTGACCTGGAAAGGCAACTCAAGTTCCCAGCCAATATCGCTACCACTACAGTCCGCCCAGATATGGTGTTAACATCAGAGTCAACCAAGCAAGTGGTGCTACTGGAGCTGACTGTCCCCTGGGAGGAGCGGATTGACGAAGCAAATGAGCGAAAGGCCAAATGCTCTGAGCTCACCGCAGAGTGTCGGAGCAATGGCTGGAGAGCCCGCTGCGAACCAGTCGAAATTGAAGTGAAATGGATTTTGCTGGTCACTCACTACAGCGAGTGTTCAAAATCCTTGGGATTAGAGGACTGCAGTCTAGAAAAGCCACCAAGAGCATCCTTAAGGCCACAGAAAAGGCCTCCCGGTGGCTGTGGATCCGTAGGGGGGATCCGTGGTGCGCCACTTGGACACAGGCCGGGGTCTGATCACCCCCGCTGGGTCGCCCGGGCGAGGGTGTCTGATGATTAAAGACCCGAAACACCCTATGACCCGGGTTTATCACTGATGACGTGTCCAAGCATCACCGTGAGGTGTATTCGAGTTCTTTCTAACTGTACAATGAAAGTTGTCCTCTGCATTTGACCCATTCCTCGACGTCACTGGACGACCTATAGGGAGCAGTGGGAGCTACAGTGCTGCACCTGGTGACCCATCTCCAGATGTGGAGCCAGGAGTCAGAAACACCTGGCGGGTGGATTCACCCATTGCACATGTTTTTAGTGTTAGGGGAAGCCGGAGTACCTGGAGGAAACCTACGCAGACACTGGGAGAACATGCAAACTCCACACAGAAAGGCCCAGTCCAGGTGGGAATTGAACCCGGACCTTCTAGCTGTGAAGCACAAGCACTAACTGCTGTACTACCATGCCACATACATCCAAGGTTGTGCAAATAAGATTTGTACTTAATTGTTTATGTGTGAAATTTAGGATGTTGTGAGTTCAATAGCTGGCCACTAACAGACTTATTACAGTTCAGTTGGCTTCATGCACTTTCAAAATAATGTTTATTTTCAACCATTTAAATAAAAGATAAAATAAAAAGTTTAAATGTTGGTGTGCCATTAGACATGGAATATCATTTCAGAAAGGTTACGGAATAGGGGATCTATATAAAAAGTTTAAGTTCAGCCTTGGTTGAGGTAAGTGAACATGTTACCAGTGGGGTTTTGAAGTTTGTCTCGTTATTTTATCTTGTAAATAAAAAAAAAAAAATAAAAAAAAAAATAAAAAATAAATAAAAAAAAACATGTTACCAGTGCATCATATGACTTCTGTCAGGAGTTCTCAAACTTCAATACTTTTGCAGTGATAAATGAAACACATGCGCTCTCTTTTATTCTTTATCACACACTAAAAAATGCTGGGTTATTTTAACAACCCAACTGCTGGGTTATGGCTGTTGGGTCATTTTGTTGGGTTATTTTTCATAGAGTTGGGTTGTTTTTTTCCTACCCAGCAGGTTGGGTCAAAACCACTGAGCTCAACGGTCAGCAGCGGCCATTACTGCTCCTCCACCTCCTCCGATTGAAACTGCTCATAAAGGTATTTATACATGTTTTTATTTGATTACTCTGTCATAAAGAGTCAGTATTTATCCAAATGAAACTGATTAGGCACAAATAATTAATCAATTCGGTTTTGGCTTTGTGTTTCCCTAACACCTTGTTAGCATCTGTCATAGAAGAGAAAGGGTTAAAGTCACGTCTTTTGGACGAGCTGTAGCTAAAAAACGATTCAACACAGAGGTGTGTAGTTAAATAATCCTGACAGAAGACACTTCACTCTCTGTCCCAGTTTTTATTTCGTGTTGATAGGACAAGTATTGACTGAAATAATGAGGGCTAAAGGTAGTTAAAATAATCGGTTATGATATCCTATTTAATATAATGCGCGCGACAACCGTTAGCTAATGCTAACGCTAATGCTAACGCGAACTCTTTCTTAAACACTTGTCAGTGTCTTATCTCTGCTGTTGTTTCTTACATAATGCCTTTAGTAATTTAATATGGTTAAATGGATGAGGAGATGAGCAGCAGCAGCAGAGGAGAGAAGGAGAGGCTCAGATATGGGAGAAACAGAGAAAAGTGTTAACAGTTTTCAGTTAGGATATTTTAAAGCCTCTGTCCTGTGTGTTTCAGACCAACTTTACCCTCTCCATGTGGGACCTCCAGAGCTGATAAATGCCACTAAAGCTTTACAGGTAAGCAGCAGTTTTATAATTATCAGAAATGTTTTATTCTCTGTTTAATTCATTTGCTAAAATACAAACTTGTGTTAATGTGTGTCCTACAGAAAACAAACTCTCCTGAGCTCTTCCACTATCTGTCTGTCTGAAGATCATCATCTCCATCACTGGACACCAGTCCCAGTAAGTGCAGTATATTTTTTACAAAATATAACATGACCCTTTATAGTTTTAGACCAAACACAAATGTAATGTTTCTCTTCCAGTGGAATCTTCAGCTCAGTGGAAGTGTCCGCCTGCCTCTGAGACGATGCCTCTGTTACTTCACCAAGGTAAGGTCTTACATTATACTGTCACTGTCTTATGGGAAGGTTGGTGTCCCTGGTGGAGTAATGGTTACCAGGTATTGGATTTCATCTGTGACAATGTCTCTCTTATTTCCACAGTGGTCTCTGCTGCTGTAGACTGCAGTGTCCTCAGCCCTGTCCCTGCTGTGACTGAACTGTCCTCAGCCCTGTCTCCTGCTCTGTCTCCTGCTCTGTCTCCTGCTGCAGTGTCCCCAGCCCTGTCTCCTGCTTCAGACTGAACTTTTCCCAGCCCTGTCTCTGATTCTGAAAAAGGACCACTTCACCAAAATACAGCAAGTACAATATGGACAATGGGGACTTTCCTTAGGCTTGTTAACAACCAAATTAATTATTTGCTGATGATGATGTTGTGTTAAACAATGTTCTGCTTTTGTAAGAAATAAAGTTTCTAAAACAGCACTGGGGTGATCATTACGAATTAACCCAATCATTGGGTAAAATTAAGAATAAACAAACCAACGGTGGGTTAAAAATATTAACCCAACTGTTGGGTTAAAAAATAATAACCCAACGCATTGGGTCAAAATAACCCAACGTTGGGTCGGACCAACTTTGACCCAACATTGGGTTAAAAGTTGGGTTACTTTTAACCCAGCATTTTTTAGTGTGCACAGGCAAGCTGAGTACTTCACTCACTCTCTCACACACACACACACACACACACACACACACACACCACACACACACACACACACACACACACACACACACACACACACACACACACACACACACACACGAGATGAGTCCATATACAATTAATGTGTGACAAAGTAATAGGACATTTGTGTGTATAGATTGGTTTACCGAAGCGGATCAATGGATCACACAGAGAAGTGTGAAAGCTCTCCACAATCCTTTTGGAGGGAAACACCTTTCGCAATTACACATCGGCGACATAATTTTCAGTGAACCTCCACAAATTATGCTCACTTATGTTGACAAATATTGATAATATGGCGGTAGAGACTGAAACATGGTCCTTTTGTCTTGCCTTATCATTGTGAATGTTGCATAAGGACACAACCTCACACCATTCGCTCATTTATCTACGCCTACAAAGACCTACAAGCAATAAATGTTCTAACTTCCACTGTATTTGTCCTCCGCATGAAAATAACCACACAGGTTGGTAGAAGCCCTCGCTTATTTACACACCTGTTGAGTGATATGAGCCTTTCTTGCGGATGGATTTTGATACTAATGCCAAAGACTGTTTCCAGCTCGTGTAGCTGCTTCCTCCTTGACCCCCCACCCCCACCTCCCCTTCCCCCACGGCGCACTTTGGAGAGACTTCTTAAAAGCCCAATCCTACATTTCATAACAACAAGAGGTGGCTCGGGGGCCCCGCCAAAAAAAAAAACACCTCCTTCCCCCTCGCCCGGTAATTGTCAGCCTTATCGCTATTCTGCGCTGAGCGTGAATTTATTGCATTGCGCTGGTGAAAGATTCTATTATCCGGACACCAGATGTTCAAATGTAGATTTATGCCAGAATCGCATTCACTCTCAAGGCTACAGCCGACTAGTTGGTAATTAGCCGTCATAAAAGGGGCTTTTTACTAAACCATCATGCCGCGGCGCGCACAGAGGTGAAAGCATTTACTTTCAAAACACAGTGGCAAAATGTGAACTCAATTAAAACCAATTGAGAGACTTTTGTGTGTTTTCCACGCTCGCCACGCGCAAAAATCTTAAAGAGTCAGGGGCCATGTGTTGGTCCAGTTGACCCCATTAACTGTAGCCACTGTATTCAAATATAATAAAAGGCTATTTCGGTGAATGACTAAAACACACAGCTTCGCGAACACCGCATGGATTCCGTTTGTTACCGTATAGAACTCATAAACACTGAATAAAAGTGGTTGTCTGATTGGCTGGTGAGGGGTCACAGTTCAATGCCGTTTAATTAAATAGCAAGGCGCGGAGAGAGAGAGAGTCAAGAAGCAAACTCTTTTCACATCCTCCGCAGCGGGAGAGAAAACGTCGGATCAAGTGTTGTGTCAGAGGGCTCGTATTAAGCGTCGAGCCACAGTGATGTACATGCACTTCAGACAATGGACCACAGAGCGGGTTACTATAGCTTTTCACAATCTGCAGCAGACAACAAGACGGAGCTTTTCTCAACGGTGTACAGTACACGCGAATGGCGGCGTGATGTATGAGTCACTGGCGGAGTTTACAGAAAGGACAAGAGCGCAGATCATTGAAATTCAGATCGTACATTTGAATATTACTGAATGGAGTCTGCCTAAACCAACTTGAAGTGCATTACCTAATAGCAGGGGTCAATGTAGGCAGGTCGTTTGGTGCAGATCGACAGCTGAAATTATTTTATCCAGTGCTAGGGCTGCTGTGACAACGAATAGTATTTGTAGCACTTTTCGCAGACAAAAGGATACACACAGTACTTCTGGGACTATCTTTTACATTTCTTCCAGCCTCACAACAACACAACAGCAATGCGAAACGTTTGGAGACTTCAACTACCGAGTACAGAAGATGACTCAAGTACCTTCATTGAAGATAGACTCCTGTACGACTGAGAACTTACAGAGACAACAGCAATGCACGTTAAGGATCTTGCTCAAGGATACAACAATAGGGCACAACGATCAAACCATCGGAATCAAAGACGATTCGCTCTACACCACAGACCTACTGTTGCTTCAAGCGAACAACATCTGTTATTCTCCGTTCCGGTTGGTACCACCCCGGTCCAAGCACGGAAAGGCCCGTTAGCGATCTGAGTCTGTTCCTACAAATGCGTGCATCTCTTATCCAACGACGTAACGGACCTGTTTGTATAGAGTGTTCTATCTCCATTGAAATGAATGGTGAAGCCAGGCCCTATTTCAAAGTATGCCGAGGTATGACATTCCCGTTTCATGGCATCTACTGTATATAATTTCGGTAGTTTCTCGATCATTAACATATAAGTTAATGTTTAGTGGCCACTGGATGGTTTCCAACCCCACAAAAAGCAGAAAGTTAATTGAATGTGATTTAGCATTTAGCTCAGAGGCCACTTTTTGACGCTAATTCTTATCTTAATCAAAATGTCAAAGGATCTGTAGGCTCATTAAAGATTTCTTCGGGCAGCCAGCAGAGTACAGGAAGAACATGAAAACTCCACACAGAATGTCCTCACTTGACCGCGAATCTAACCTCGGACCTTGAGGAGAGCGTTTAATCCCCCCCTCCCCCCCCTCCCCCCGGCAAGATATAAAAAAGGTATAATAGAATATCTGTTGTATGGTTGCGATAGCTTCCTCATTGAAATTTTGAAACCAGATCTGTGCATGTTAGACTCTCCGCTTGTGTTTCTCTGCATACTCTATAGGCAGGTGGATTTTTTGCTGAGGCTCCTCATGGTGATGAACACATTAACAAACCTGATGCAGACTCCCACGAAAAAAACTATTTTTGCTGAAAATAAAAAAAATACATATATATATATATCTGGTAATCCAGAGTGCCCCGGCTCCTTCTCTTTCTCTTCAAGAAGTTACCTAGCTCACGAGTCTGAAGAGTACCTGGTTTGTAAGTTTATTTTATCTCACTAGCATTCACTACTGTGGTGATCCAGTGGGCACTCTGCCGCCTCTTCTTCACATTTACAAAGCCTATAGTACTATACATTTGGACTTACTAACGAGTGTCTGGAGGAATTGTTTAAAAGAACGGTATTTCAGTATTCAGTGTAATTTTTCTCAAGCACAAGGTCCAGATTAGGCCCCAAGCCTCATGTTGCCCACCCCTGCACTATATTACTCCAACATGGGAAGCAAGCGGCATAATGGTTTAAAAACTGTTCCCATCTTAAGGACCACAGTTGCTATATTAGGATCCAGCCACAGTGCATGGTAGATCTGTCAAGGTTCTGCTAAAAAATATACTTTTTTGTTTTAATAGCTGGACTGTGTTTCAACCAACTCGCACATCTTTGAGGAATTCTTGAATCTAGGTTGCTCCTCTTGTTACCATACGGCTCCTGCCAATGTCCTACGTATCCAGCAATTGCTTTCCTCCTCATCTCTTGATCGCTTGCTAAGATCAAAATAATGAATATACGTTCTAAAGGAGCCATTCGAATAATTTGAAAATCTACTCTTCAAGGCAACGTTTTAGTACAGAAGTTTGTTTCTGTTTGACTGCTCTGGCTGCAGCATTTTGTATTGATTGTAGTTGTCGCAGGGCTGACTTTGCAAGACCTGAAAACAAGCCGTCGATAAACATGGATGAATGAAAAGATTTACATTTACATCTAAAAGCCTAAAGTATTTCAAGGAAAGAGGAGGCACAACAGAGTGGAGCCATATTGGCAGCAAACGGCATCGCAGGCTCGCTCCGCACAAGGTTATCCCGTCTGGAAGTGTGTCAGTTGGACAGAGGTGAGGAATGAGTTGGGTGGGGGGAGGTGGGGGTGGGGGGGGGGGGGGAGTTGGCTGTCCTCTTATCAGCCCCCGTCCCGAACGTGTCAGGGTCAAGGGGATTCAGATGAGAGACGCACGCGAGGGGCAGGGAGGGGGCGAGAGACCGTGCCAGACCACACCTGAGAGGCACGTTCCAGAAGTGTGGACGTACCCCCAACACGAGCCGGGACGAGGCGCAGGGCTCAATCACAGCCAGATCCGGCCTTGATTTTTTTGCTCGCACTGATGTAAGTATTCAGTATAGGGCTGCGCTAAAATGTGGAAACTGAGGATGTGGCTGAGGAGGAAGAAGCAATTAAAATCTTAGCAGTAACGCAGGAGAGAAAATCAGCAACGATCACCGCTAAAAAAATCATCTCTTCAATACTATACTGTAAACTGCCATTACAACTTTGTCCAAATCTTAAATACAGCCTTGTAAGGCTTTTAAAATTGGGCTTACATAAAGTTTATTTGTAAATACATAAAAATTAACCTTCAAAGGCAGTAAAAAAAACAAAAACGTTATGCTATAAATAATAATCATAAAATTCAAATCGATGTGAAATACAAAAACAAAACTCAAAGACACTAAACTTCATCTTATCAATGACCTTAAAGACAATACTCAATTAAAAATAAGAATTGAACATGAGATGTTGCATGTAATGAAACATCATACACAGAAAATAAATTATAAAAAACATTATAAACCAGTTTACTTTTGATAAGTGAATATTTCATAATAGATTTCATTAGATACTGCAACAGCCAGTTTTATTAGTGGGGCAAATCAACACACAAAATATTTCAACACTTTCTAGATTACTTGGTTTTTGGCATAATAATTAATTCAATACTTAAAAGTTTATTAGTGAAATGTTGTAATCAATAGCATTTGAAACAAAACCCATTTGTGTTAAATTTAATGAAGTTATCTAAGACACGTATTCAAAATCAAAATTTCCAAATTAAAGCAGTTCTAAGTAACTCTTGACCCTAGAGGCCATAAGCGAAACCGCAGGTGTAATAGCATGTTGCGTTTTTTTACTTATTGTCCGTGAGAGTAAATACTACGCTGACAGAAAGGACAAAGGGGAGACAGGGATATTGTACATCTAATTACACAATGGAAATCATTTTTTTCACTCAAACCAGGCTGTAAATATTGTTTAAAGTGACGCTAGCCCGCAGTTAGCTTTGCCCGTTAGCCTGTTAGCTTCTTCTTTGTGATTCCATTAGTGTGTATTGGTGGCTCCGGTCCGGTGGCAGTCAAGTTGCAAATGTGGTCTTCTGGGGGAGATGAAAGACCCCCCAATCATCCTATTAACACTTGTATTACCCCCAGAGGGACTACGAAAAGGATTTATTAAGGTAAACAGGTTACTTAGTACTGCTTTAAGGCGAGACGCTGTAGGTGAATGTGGACACATTTTTAAATGTGGAGATTTCTATGTGAAACTTTTACTGTAGATTACTGACATAAAAATAGAAAAAAGTATTAAGCTTGTATTCATTTAATGTTTTTATAATAAAAAAAATAAGGCAGTTTATGTCCAAAATTGTTTCTGCAACAAAATCTGAATAATTGAGCCAGGTTTAAAAGGTATGGGTTTGTTTTGTTGATATATTGCTTAGACTTTTCAGAGGGGGATTATAAAACTCAAAACATTGTTAAATCCAAGATTAGAAAATCTGTAGGAAATATTCTCGCCAAGTTACCCTTTATTTTACACTACCTCGTACCTCCAAACTACATACTATTCCATTCTATATGGAACCCATAGGTTATTACACAATGTTACATGGCACATTACATAGTACTCAGTTTGGTAGGTACCATGTATCGGGAGAGCGTATAAAGTGCGGTCAAACTGGTCCAAAGCCTGAAAATTGTAAGAAAAAAAAAGTTTCCCCTTAAACTGGT
Source organism: Neogobius melanostomus (assembly GCA_007210695.1). NCBI lineage: Eukaryota > Metazoa > Chordata > Actinopteri > Gobiiformes > Gobiidae > Neogobius > Neogobius melanostomus. The sequence continues at coordinate 1,713,089 of VHKM01000240.1, read as the reverse complement.
GCTCTAAAGAAAAATTATATTGGGCATTGTTACCATTGCAGTAACAACCTCTAATCAAGTAAATTAACTATTATTGTAAAATTAAACGATGAATACACCTTTAGCCCAAGCGCATATTAAATCCATGGTTATTTGATAGAAATTGAAGGAAAATTATCAACTTACATGTTTTTTTCAAGTCTGTACTTTGTTCAAGGCTATCACTACACGTTTATTAACCAAGTCCCAACTTTGAGTGCCTGACGCATTACATTTGATTAAACAGAAGGTCTGACAACACGTTCTGTACTGACTGACAGAACCAGCGCTTTCCGCTTTAAACATAAATTATGTCCTCATGTTCATGCTTTAGTGACTCAAAGGGTTTTCGGAGGCAAACGGCTTGATGTCAGAAATGTTCCTGTGACGCAGCTCTGCCTCATCTCAACAAGGTCGCTCTGAGAAAATATAAACCAGGCCATAGATAATGTTGTACCACCGATGTTGCTCCCAATGACACACACAATGTACTCTCTCTAATAACTGCCCAGACAATACTCTCTCTTACAACCGTCCTCACCTGTACTACAAACAGCAGATTGTAGCTAAAACGGGACATTATGACAGCTCTAAAATACAAATATGGCGAATCCCAGGCATTTAATCCACATTCCAGTCATGGGGCCTAAAATTTTATTTGACAAAGCAATGTGTAAATGCACTTGATCATGTATAAATTATGTTAGTTGCACTAAACATTACCTTCCAACTCCTAGACACATGCTCTGCCCATTGTACTACTGAAAAAATATATAGAGTCAACTTAAAGTGTGTGTCTATATGTACAGTAATAATAAGATCAGGGAAGTCCAAACAGTTTTCTTTTCTTCTTCTTCTCAGCACATGCATTATTTCCATACTAACCTTATCTCCTACAATTGTTAAATGGATTAGATCTGGCTTTCCTTCTTTTATCACAGTGGATTTATCCCACACAAAGCCAAGTGGATAACCAACTTAGGTTTGTTCTCCCTGTGTTTGCGTAGGTGTGACGTGTTTACATGCATGCCTGTTTCTGCACTGTCCCGACCAAATATACCAATAAAGTAAATAAATAAACAAGTTGATTAAAATTTCTTTAAATATGATCGGAAAGACTGATTTGGTCTTCTATTCCCAAACTTTTAGGATGTGACTAATGGCCGCTGGTTGCTGTGCTTTATGACCACGACGCGAGGGGCCCACCATTGCCGGCAATTGCTGCAGTACCTCAATATGTGGGCGGCAAAACAAGCTAGTTTTCCATTAGATAGCATTGCACTTTACACACGCTCTAAGCAACTGTAAAGCTTGGTTTAAATTTTTTTATGGAACTTTCTACAGCTAGATATTGCTCCTGTTCTATTCATTGCTCAAATTAATTTGACTCCATAACCATTACAATCTCGCCACCTCCTCGTGGACCATCTCAAACCACTTGAAGGACCATTTTTGGCTCGCGGGCCCCACTTTGGTCACCGGTGGCTACTAAAAATCGACACGATGCTTTGATAAACTGGCAACAATGTTATCGCTGTGCTGTTGTGATGTTGCTGTGATGTGTTTGAGGGGATATGACGCTGGTGAATCGGAGGGACAGTACTTTGTTTGTGAGCCTGTGTCCCCCAGCCTTGAACACACAAAACACCGTGAAAAACAATGCACTGGACACAATGTAGGCGAGATAGGCTAATTAAAATCAGGCACAGAGGCAGAGCAAAACATTTCACTCTTTGAGAGCTCAGAAACATTTTAGATTTGGCAAAGAGTGAAAGAGGTCATTCATTTTCAAATTCCTCAGCACCGAGTTCATTGCTGTGCGTTTCATAGAGTACAATTTCTCCATGAACAATGCGCGGATATGTTTAATATCAAACATATCGAACAACTTACTTTTTTTCTTAGTTAGGAAATGCTATATTGATCTAAAACTGTAACAATTCACTTATGGGCTTGAGGATGACATTTTTTAATGTACTCGCCTCAAACGTCTCAAATAGAAATAAAGATAATACATATGCAAACAAAAGGTATATCGTATCGAAGATGGTAATGACAACAAGGAAGTAGCAAGATCATGGAATATAATATTTAAAGTGCCTTTATAATATAATATCTAGTGACTATCAGTAATGATCGGCATTGGTAACTACCTGAAAGAAAATACATTATGGTCGGCTTTTGTTTCTTGTTTTCATAGACATCTCACAGAAACAAGGCCGTAGTTGTAATTGTTGTACTTTTGTGTCTGTGCTTGGGCATGATCACCTTTTACTCTATTCAGTCTTTGTAACTGGATTTCTCAAATATGATTAATATAATGCATACAGTACCTGCACATGTGTTTCAGCCATGTCATTTTCCTCAATGTAGATGCCATTTTAACATTTCTATGAACAGAATGTGAATATAATCCTATTTTTTATTGTGTTATATCATGTGAAATGAATGTGTTTATTATAATAGTTATGGGGTGGATGCACATCAGCCTGCTCCTTTTGACCAGAATGTATTGTTCAAACAAACAAATACACTAAACAATAGACCAGACTAAGCACAAAAAGCACTTCACTCAGTAGTAGTAATAGATTGAGCAATTACGTAATGACAACTCAAAAAGAGTAGACGGAAGCCAGAAACGTACAAGTGCCTACCTCATATTCGAAGTAACTAACTGTCATGCATTTCAGAATAATGCAAATGAGAACAATACAAAACATAATAACATGCCCTTTTAATAGAAAAGAGTCCTGAAAAGGCTCCACAACGGTGAAAATGTACATGACTGAAACGCATGCGTCCAGCTGCACTTCTGTTCATACAATTTCACATTACATGATCTGTTCCTGTGTTGTCCTGGTATAAAAAAAACCTGTCCTGTACTCTGTATTGTACTCTTACTAACTTAAAAAAAAATGCTCTCCATAGTTCACTTTTAAAAGGAAAGTGAATCGAAGCACACTATTTTAATATGTTTATTCATTTGTAAGTTACAAATACAAGTGTTTTTAAAGCGCTGATCTCCGTCTGATTCTGATTCTGCTAACACAGTGAGCAAATGTCACAGATCAGTATGAGAGTCGGTGGTCCTGGGGCTGCAGTATCAGGCCGACAGAGGAAGGGGTCCGGAGAGATAAGACTTTTAGTGAAGGGCACCGTCGAAAGCCCGCAGCCAACCAACACCATTTCTTATGTAACGCCACTGGGCAGCCTTGACTCCATCACATTTGATTAGACTGGGATGGGGGATGGGGAGGGTGTGTGTGTTTGTTGGGATTTTAATGTTTTTTTTTATTTGGGAAGGAGGGGGTGGGGTGGTCGTCCTGTCAAAAGGCGCAGTGTCAGCCTTGAGCAGATAAACTGATACGAGCCGGACCTCCAGAAAAACAGCCATCAACAACCGAGAGCAGGATGGGGAAGACAGGAGCAGCGCAGGGATGGGATCTTTGGATGACTGTTGCTGTTTAACGTTTTGAGCCATAACTTAGAATATATGGGTAAAAAATATGGACTGGAAAGTTCAAAGGCGATTCCTGATTACTGACCCACAGCTGTAAATCAAAAAAAAAAAAAAAAAAAAAAATATGAATTTGAAGTTATCTGTCATTGTATGTGTTCCATTCTGTGCATAAAAAATGGCTAAAATTACCGATAATTTCAGCGACAAAATCAAAATGATGGAGGCAGCGAGGCTTAAATGTATGGTTTACTCAAGAGGATCGTTACTTTGAACACATTTTATTCAAGTACAAGTAAGAAGTGGTGCTCCAAATAAATACTTAAGCAAAAGTAAAATAGTACTTGTTACTTGAGTACTGTGAGGACTGAGTAACTGTTTGAGTGTAACAGTCTGATTTATGTTTTAGTTGTGCCATAAAGTATGAGAAACAAAACATCCTAAGACGAAAAAAAAAACGATTAAAAAAATATATTTATGAAGTAAAAGGGTCACGAAACACAAACTACATGAAGCTGTAATTTAAATATTAACTCACAGTGGCACCAGTCACATTTTTGTTACCTCAAATAAGAGTAAAAATTCATTACAATATTACTCAAGTAGTAGTAAAAAGAACTGGATGATTTCACTTCTCTAATTAGTACTCCAAAAAGTAACGCAATTACAGTAAATGTAACTGAGTACCCGCCTCTGTTAGTTACAAAGATTTTTTTCAGAGGGAAATCTGGATATCTCAAGTTTTTAAAGAAGCTGGTTAAAGCAGTACTAAGCATAGACCGTTAAAAAGAATAGACAACTCCTCCTCACTCCTCCCCGTTTACCATAATGACCACGTTCGAGGGGAAATCATGGCGGATTTACAGGCTCCTCCTCCCCAGCTCTGACGAAGCATGTTCCTAATAAGGGCATAAGGGCGGGATCTTCACTGTAGACTCGGCCCTTGCGTGACGTGTAGCTCGCGCAGCTCCAATGCTAACAGTCCGCCCATCATTAGTACGAGATTTCAAAACATTTTCTTTTTCGAAAATCAGCCTGGTTTCTTTTTTGTGAGTAAAAAGGAGCAGGAGCAATATGTAGCCGTAGAAAGTGTTCAAAAAATAGAAACCAGGCGTTAAAATTGTTTTTCACGTGTCTAAAGTCCAATGCTTTTCAATGGGAGACTATAGCAGCTATATAGAGGTACGACAGCAATGGCGGCCTCCAGTGTTAAGGTCATAAAGCAGAGCAGCCAGCGGCCATTGGTACTAAGTAACTCATGCCCCTAGAGGCCATAAGCGCCACTGCAGGCGTCGTAGCATGTTGTGTTTTTTATTCATGAATTGTCCGTGAGAGTAAATACTACACTGACAGAAAAGACAAAGGGAGAGAGGATATTGTACATCCAATTACACAATGGAGATCATTTTTTTCACTAAAACTTGGCTGTAAATACTGTTTAAGTGGCGCTAGCCCGCAGTTAGCTTTGCCCGTTAGCTTCTTCTTCGTGATTCTATTAGTGTGTATTGGTGCTCCGACCCGGTGGTAGTCAAGTTGCAATTGTGGTTTTCTGGACAGAGACACCAGGGGGAGATGAAAGACCCCCCAATCATCCCATTAACACTTGTATTACCCCAGAGGGACTACGGAAAGGATTTAGTAAGGTAAACAAGGTACTTGGTACTGCTTTTAAACTGCTAATTTCAACTTGTTTTTTTGCGGTTCAAAAAAAAAGAAGAAAACTTAACATACAGTGGGAGGAAAATGTGTGTGAATGCTTCTCACATTTCTGCCTAAATTCGTCATAAAATGCAAAAATAGGGTTTTGATGTTGTGTGTTCCTCCCAAACAAGTTTATCACATTCCAGAGGCAGTTCAGCAAGATTCCTGGGTTCACTTACTTTTTCCTCCCTGTCCTGTGAATGTTTACATGTTATGGCCATTAAAAATATGATAAAATGTACATGTTTGGTTGGTATTACTTTAGGCAGACACCGTTTATTCATTCTTATGATTTCAATGAAGATCAGAACACCTGAGGAAACCATGCACGCGTTGCACAAACAGGCCCGAGGGAAGGCCAGGGAATGGAACTTTGGCGTGAGACAAGAGCCACCATTACGCCATTATCCGGAAATCATGAAAATCCCTTCCTGTATCATCAAAAGGCAACATTTCTGGTTTGGTTCTAGCCACATGAATAGAAGAGAACCCGTTTCAAGAGGTGAACAAATATACTAATGTCTTTCAACGTCAAGCCCATGATTTTCTATCAGGAAGGTCAACGGTTCAGTCCCTCCTCCATTCACATCGTCAGTATGTACTTAGGCATGTCACCGCACCCCATCTTACCTCAAGTGTTTACGAGTAAGCTGGTAACAGTGCGCCTTTGTGCCAGCAAATAGGTTAATGGATTCTAAACGTAAAAAAAACACTTTGCGAGCCGCCATTTACTAAATAAGACTATGACACAGCATTTCGGGCCCATTCGGTTCATAATGGCACTATTATACTTAAAGTGGACGCAGGTCGAACTTGTTGCAAATTTATGAATCATAACTTTATTTTCTTGTTCATCCTAATCGCCCATTTGCCTTGGACAGTATAGTGAGAAGCGTGAAAGGGGGGGCATTCAGCAAAAACTGTTGGCGTCGAGAGTGTGTGTGCGCAGCTCCAACCGCTGGGCTACCTACAAACAGTATGACATTATTGAAATACATCTCAGGACACTAAACATTGGCATTTCGTGATTTAAAGGAATAGGCCACCGTTTTTACATACTGAGATATGTTCTTACCTTAGCTTAGACGAGTTCATTTGTACCTGTCTGGTCTCCACGTGTGCCTTCTGTAACGTAAACACAGCACAGACGGCGTTAGCATTTAGCCTATATTGTAAGGCATCCACGCAGCGATATCTTCACTCTACTGTGCGGATGCCGAATTACTCCTGGTAATATTACGCCTTACAATATAGTTCCCCTTTTTATCCGCTTAAAAAATCCACATTGTTTAATTTTGTGTAATTATACTTTGTAGTGTAACACTTCACGTAACCATATTTAAATAGGGAAAACGTGGAAGAGTTTGGTAGCTTCTATCTTCACCTCGTTTGGAGCTATAGAGGAGAGGAGAGAGGCTAAATGCTAACGCCGTCTGTGCTGTGTTTACGTTATGGAAGGCACACGTGTAGACCAGACAGGTACAAATGAACTCGTCTAAGCTAAGGTAAGAACATATCTCAGTATGTAAAAACGGTGGCCTATTCCTTTAAATGTTTAAAAACGGGTGAGGGTATTCCAGTCAAAAGTCATGTTGCTTAAACTGGGGGACTTTGGAAAACCTCTTGCAATGTCTCTTGACAAAGCTCTAGCATGCGCCGAAATGACTACACCGTGTTCCCGCAAGGACACGGTCTGTTCGCCAGCTGACCCCTGAACGGAGCTCAACAAGGACAAACTTTACATCAGTAAACGGTTACGCCACGTGTACGTCGTGTGTTTGATAAAAGGTGTTGATAAATTAGCTGAAAGAACCAACCCGTGCTTCTTTAAACCGGGAGAGCACTGACCGATTCACACCTGTGGTCATTTTCTTTAATACTTTCTCTTAGGTTTCGGTTGCTTTATCTTGTAGCCGTATTGGTTAAAGGTGTCTTGCAATTCAGAGGAAAACGAGTGAAACATGTATAAAACACCGCATTAAACGAAGGATGAAATAAATTGTGTAAGTGCTCCAGATAACAGGATGTGATAAAAAAAAAAAAAACAGTCTCTCAAGGATGATTAGATTCCGACTTGTTCAGCAGAGAAATAGCAGCAAGAACAAAACTTTACGTAAAAAGAAAAAAAAAAAGATTTGTGTGAAACTCCAAATGCAAAGGCTGCTCAGTGTCTAATAGGCATAATGATAGTCAATATCAATGATCAGATTGTGCTTTGTAACCTCTTAACCCCCACCTTAACTGAGCTTTTTTAATCTAAAAGCTTCTTAACAAAAAGCGACAAAAAGGAGACGTAATAGGAATTAAACAAAAAGCGAGGAAAAAGCATCGAAAATGTGACAAAAAATGAGACAAAAAAGCGACAAAACAGGCGACCAAGAAAAATATTTTTTTTAAATTAACACGGTTACAAAAAAAAAAAAAAATAAAGACGCTGCAAAACAAAGTAAACTTGGTCAGATCAGGAACAAAGTCTAAATGAGTGAAAACAGCTCAAAACAAAATACACCATTTCCTCAATTCAAGTCATTTAAAGGTGCATTATGCAACTTTTTATGTGGAAAAAAAAGTTTACTTTCCATCGCAGTGGTCTCCAGGACGCTCCAGGATTAATTGTTTGGAAGGTTTTCACTGCGGACGGACCCTCTCACCAGAAAACCTACACAACATTTCATCTTGGAGCGTCCTAGAGACCACTGGGACGGAAAGTAAAGGTGCCATGCTGACCACTCAAACAGCCACTGGGACAAGGTCAAATACGGACAAATATCAACTTTTTTGTTTACACAAAAAGTTGCCTCGTGCACCTTTGAGCCAAAGCTTGATATTTACTTTTTGTGGTGCACGTACTACGAGTGGTACTAAATTATATATTTTTTTAAACTGTCATTTCAGAGATCTTTTTATTTCCTAAATTCAAAGTTTGAACATTGGCAGTCTTTTAAATCTATTTTTGTAGGGACACCTTTAGAGTGACTTGCCACGGAATAATGGTTTATACTGTATGTGGAGTTTTTTTGTGGCTCCAGGGAGAAATCTATAGATGGGAGCAACATCCGGGAACTTTTACTGGGTAACGCCCCCTTTTGGGGAATCAAGAGTTAAAGAGTACCTAAACGGGCGTGCCAAAGCCCTTCCCCACCCACAAACAAAAGTCAAAAATTGCCGTGAAAGAGGCGGTCTCTGAAGTTTGGGTGTGTGGGCCTTTGCATTGGCACAATCAGAGCAGACAGATTACGTGGGAAGGACTTGGTTATATACCACAGGTACAGGGCAGGACAATGGGCAGCACCTGATGACGATGTGTGGAGCTGGTGCGCCTTATGACGTTCTGTGGAGGCCGTGGACACTCTCCAGCCAATCAGGAAATTCTAATTTAGTAGCAGAGTTTACCCTGAAGGGGGCGCACCCCATTCGTTTTCAGGCCAAAGTTAGGATTTGACACATGTTTGCGCTATAATGTCAGGGACCAGTGGACAACACTATGAGACACCCATTGAGACAGTTTATCAGTAAAAAAAAACAACTTGATTTGGTGTTTAGTTGCTCTTTAAAAATTGCATTAGTGTGTATGTGAAAAAGGGACTATTTCTCGTCCGGAGGATAAAATATTCCAAACCAGTGATCAGTACTACAGGACAATGTCCGTTCTTGATTACAGACACATCAAGTCACTGTCAGAAGACGATTGGAAGATTTTTATTTTTTGTGGACACTTACAGTATATGAGCGAGTTTATCGATCACTAGCAGCTGTTATGGCCATGTCAGAGCTCATTACTGAGGAAACCGCTCCACATTGTGGCCGTGTATTATGCACTTTGTGTAACATCTTTAATAAGTAATTATTCAAACTCATTAACCCTGTTCAGCATTAGGCCTAATTAATGATTCTCTCGGTTTTAAAATGCACATTAACGTTAGCATTAGCAGCTAGTAGGTTAGCTGCTGAACGAACCATACCATTTGTTCTCATAAGCTAAAAAACTAAATCGTAGGCTGTATGATTTTATATTATTAAATTAAAATCATACAGACTAAAAGTTGAAGCTGTTGTAGTGACATTATAGAGCATCCAAAAAAAAGTTTCACGAAAAGCGAAAAAGTTTCACAGACAAGTCATGATCACAGTGGGTTTAGCAGCTCAGTTTTAAAACGTTAACCGTCTTCTCTGTGAATTATCTGAAACAGGTCACTTCCATGGCTTCCTTTTCACGTTTGATAATTAATTAAAACAAAGAAAACGTTTTTTCATGTTTAAATTAAAAGTTTTCAGACGATCTTTCCACATTCATTCCAATGTACGGAGCTTCTGTTTTGCCCCAAAAAGGGGCGTTAACCTTTTGGCGCCACTGATGTGACGTAGACGTTGCTCCCATCTATAGTTAGCGAAAGTGAAACAATATTAAAACTGAACAATTTATTTCGAGCAATTACTCCTGAAGCGGAAAAACAAAACAAAATGGGGTTGGTAAGACTGAAGCTGAAGTTTGATGAACTGGCTCCCTCTGCATCAATAAATTCAAATTGGCGAGTGAATTGTGGTCGTTTAAAACACTGTGGCTCAAATACACTTTTCCATGCGGCTTTTGAATGCCGGCATCTTGTCCGTGAAAAACACTGAAGAGTGCCGGAGCAGCGGGTCACGGACACAGGCGTCCCCCTGTGTGCTTTCAGCTCATTTAGCCCGGGTTCGGCGCGCTTCATTGAGCTCTGCATCACCCACTCAATAGCCCATCATCTCGCATATAGCTCTCGACCATCCTCCGCCGCTCCCCAACTTTAAGCAGCAGAGATACAAAAGAAGGAAAATATGCAAAAGGACAAAGGCAGGTATACACTTGCATAACGTTCACATTTATTTGGTTTCAAGTCCTAACACATTCTAAACATGCTTTTTTTAAACACGGATCACATTCTTCACAGGTAGTTAACAGGAGCAGACAAGAGAAGTGGAGAAGGCAATTTGAAAAACTGTGTTTTGGCAGCTCCAGCGTAAAATCGCCGTATTCCCTGAGATAAATGATAAAAAGTATTTCCCCCCCAAAGCCATCAGCGCCCTGACCGACGGCTCTTAACACTGGACACAGACCCCAAACTTTATTAACTCGACTTGGCTCGAGTTGAGGGCGTTTCGCTCTCAATCGGTTCTCCAGATTGAGAGCAGAAACAGTGACAACTTTAGAAACTTCTACCATCATGCATAAAGATGAAATACCTCCTTAGCAACCATTGGCAGTCTATTAGCTGTGTAAATTAATCAAAAGTATCCGAGCTTGATCTCTCGGGTTTAAACACACCCCATGGAGGGCCCATTTTGAGCCACAGGCCTCACAATTTGGGGTTCGATTCACGTACAACGTCCAAATTTAGACGTCATTCTGATAAAGGAGTGTTACTATCTGGAGTATTCATAATAAGCTTAGTGATTTGTCTAGAGCATTTCATCTGTAAACAGTTGTCCCCCAACACGCCATGTTTGCAGAAAAAAGAAGGCATAGTTGATGATTTGTTAACATTCAATCAAACGGAGTAGTGAGGGGAAATTTTGATATTTCAAAAACGTTTTGAGCAAAAGAATGTGTACAATTTCAGACCAAACATTTTGAGGTCTTGACAAATGTATTCAGTTAACATAGTTGAGAAATGTCACTGAGTGGGTTCCGTCTCTAAAGGAAACATTTATCATCTGAGAAATTTAGATTTAATGCCAGTTTGAATCCAATAGAATGACTTTTAAGGCCTTAATTTTTAGTGGTAAGATGTAAGAAGCAGGTACCTGAAAGAGTAATTACATGCGGAATTACCATGTTACGCTATTCCAATTCATTTCATGGTCATACAAATCACAAGTCCAGAACCATGACGAAACACTGTAAATTCCCATGGTCAAATTCCCTAATTATTCTTTAATGACAGTTACTACTGTGCTCCTGATTTTTGGCAATTGACTTTTTATTTTATGTAATAAGTGATTTTATGCTGGTTATAAAAAGCTCATTGTGAAACTGTGCTCGAAATGACGCGATATAGTGGAACTGATTCAACTAAACTGGAAATTCCCTTAGATTCTGCTCATTTATCAGCTCCGTCATCACGCATATCAATGGGTTTGCATAATTTCACAAATGTCTACTATTTAAGAGTTATGACCATTCAAACGATAGGATAAAAATGTTTTTTTTTTCTTCATCAGTTGAGATTGACAGCCATGATACTGGCTGCCGGCTGCGTCTCCCATGGCGTTATCTGCTGCCCTTTTACGCATGTACCGTCACTCTGACAGCGTCCGCGCATAATCTGCGCTGCTCCTTTCGCCCGCCACTGTGCGCACGGGTGTCATGACTTTCTCCATCAGTAAATACAGCTCGCAAAGCGCGCTTTAATCTCGTGCGAGTCCAGTGATAAGTGCCGGGTCGACTCTGTGCAGACGCGTGCCGCGGCTTCAGGGTCACGCAGGGACAACAAGAAAAAAAAAAAGCACGTAGTACATGCTTCTCTGACCGCGGCTCAAGATCGTGCCGGGGGTAATTGATAATTGATCGCAAAGGAATGTTGATAATGCCTTGGAAAACTCCGGCCACACAGCACAATGTAGAGACAAAAATATTGGCAACATTTACAAGATATAAAAAGCCATTTACGACTGAGGTAACGCTGTTTAGTAAGAGAAGGCGATTAGTGGCACTGTGGGTAAAACGTCTTTGGTTTAGGTTACGATAACAGGGCAGGGGTGATGATTGTAGCTGGGTTTTTGAAGTAGAGTTGTAGAATTAAGTCACGTATTGGATGGGCAGACTTGAGTGGACCAGTTTTGCAACGGCTACAATCAAAATCAAGTCACCGATATTTAACAAAAATGTGAATTTTTTTACAGTCAAAGCCTTGATCTAAATTTAAATGTATGGTAATATACTGACAAAGTCTGGTGGCATTATAAACACTTTTTTATACAGGAGTATACTAGGGAGGAAAAAAACAGTTTTTTTGATTTATGTAATGTTAGTGCAGGGGTAGGCAAGTTTGATTGGTGGAAGGACAATTTTCAATATCGTCAAAATGCCAAAGGCCAAACCACCCAATTGTGGCCGAAATGAAGTATCCTCGGTCCACAACAGCCAGCATCAAACAGTACATTGCATATTACCAAATTGAGTGTTTTGCCAGGTAATTTAAAAGCAATTGTCAGAATTATTTTTTTTAACCTTTTTACAGTAATTTAGCAGGTATTTGCCGATTCAGGCATAAACATTCAGGGGAAAGAAGCTCTATGCTGGAGCCCTGGGCCTGAAGTTGCCTAGCCCTGCACCCAGAGGTTCTCAAACTACTTGAGCGTCTTCGGGTGGTGCTCACTGCTCAGGGTAATTTGCAAATTTAGACTTTACTCATTCTATTTAGAGGATTACTTCATTCATGCTTCAGTAATGCGTGTAAGTTTGGCGTTGTTGGTTTAGATGTGGTTCACACACTCAACATTTTGCTCAATTTAGGTTGTTTTTAGACCCGATTTGATTGGAAGGTCAAATATTTCCCAATAGTTTGAAAACCACATTTGAACGTGTAAATCCTCACAACTAAAGGAGACAATTTCATGGCTTTATATGATTGCTCTCTAGAATATACTGTATGTAGAAACCGTATGTATAAATCCTATCATCATTTAGCTGCATCTTCCATTTTTCAACGGTTGCATTTCTCTCTTCTGAAGCCTCGTTGCTATGACGGGCCAGCTCTCCAGACGAGGGTGTCAACACTAATGACTCACGAGAAGCTTGTACAACTCTACTTCAACCCCCCCCCCCCCCCAACTTGTATTAACTCGAGATGAAAACGGGAAGGACAGAGAGTGGATCCCTCAAGTATTTCCATGTGAAGGTCGCAGTGAAGGAGGTAGAAGTGTGTGTGCGGTTTAAAAAAGAAAAAAAAAGATGAAGAGTGAAACACGAAACACAACAGAAACACGGCGCAATGAAACCAATAAATTAGAACAAAAAAAAAATCTATTTGAAAAGTTAGCAACATGATGAACAAATAAAGAGGTAGTTTCAGTACAGAAATTGACATAATCCCTTGTCTGCAAAAAACAAAACATTACATTTACAAGAAACGTCAAGAACACTTTTTTGTCAGTATCAAAAAAAAAAAAAAAAAAACAGGAGAGGAGGATGTGTCAGAGTAAGGTAGCTGCGGTTCAGGTCTCTTCTTTTTGTTGTTGTTGTTTTGGTTAATAAAAATGTTTGAGCTTAAAAGGGAACGCTCTTCAGATCCCGAGCCATGCAGATACGAGCTTCCTGCGCATTCCTCCCCGGGCTTTGATGCAGCCTCGGTGTCCTGGATTATGCACCAAAGGCAAAAGAAAAAGAATAACACACGTAGAGAGGAAACGCGTCTTTATGGGTCGATGCTTAAAATCCAGGCTCGGGATTCGGAGATTTTCCCTTAAAAACGATACATAGCAAAAATCACTTTGGCTTTTAACATTTACAGCAATATCCCTGAGATTCCAGAGTCACCTCAACAAACTGTTTCTGTCATTATTCGCCACGCAGATTTTTGCTCTACAATTTCAAAGGCATTAAGAGCAGTGGTTCTTCAAACGCTGGAACTTGGGCGACTTCGGGGTCGATTTTATTCATTTATTGCATTTAAAGGTGCATTACGCAACTTTTTGTGTGGAAAAAAAAGTGGTTATTTGTCCGTATTTGACCTTATAGTGACCCAGTGGCTGTATGAGTGGTCAGCATGGCACCTTTACTTTCCATCACAGTGGTCTCTAGGACGGATCAATTGTTTGGGAGGTTTTCACCGCTGACGGAGCCTCTTACGAGAAAACCTACAAAACAATTGATCCTGGAGCGTTGTAGAGACCACTGTGATGGAAAGTAATGGCGCCATGCTGACCACTCGTACAGCCACTGGGTCACTACAAAGTCAAATGTGCACAAATGTAATTTTAGTTTTTCACATAAAAAGTTGCATAATGCACCTTTAAGTAAGACAGGTTTCCCCCCCAGTTTTGACCCATTTTAGAGATACTTCATTCCAATGATCTTTTTCTAATCCCAAATCAGTTCAGTTCTGGCCAAATGCATTCTATGCGGTTGTGCTTGGCGTGGGAAGTTTGAGAACCACTTGCGTTAGAAATTCGGGAGACAATTTCACGATTGAATACTGGCAGTAGCAATGCAACCTTGCAATATGATTTGATTGGCAACATTGCACAACAAAACCGAAACTATCCACTAACAGTTTGTCGAGTTGACTCTCAGCCAAATGATGAATACAGCAGTGAAAACATTAGTGTGTACAGTAAAGGCGGCCGTAAGCCAGTGTTATCTGACAGTGAGGCTGGCATTTTCATGAGTAAAACGTCTCTCCGTAAATCCATTGTGAACAACAGTCCTTAAAAATTGTGTAAAAACATTTCGAAAACGATATCTTGTGTCTTCACTCCACAAAAAAAAAAAATAAGAGAACATGAATATGAGGATAAACAACAAAAAAACATCCACAATAACTACACATGAAAATGTATAAAAAAAGTAAAGGTGAAAAAAGGGAAAACAATGCTTCGGACTGGTGTCGTCTGGTAAAGGCTGTGCGCTCGGACACAGACGCTCCGAGCGGGAGAGAGAAGAGGGGGCGGGGGGGGGGGCTTTGGAGGGAGGGAGCGGGGCAGGTGAGGGATCTCCAAAACGAGGCGAGGAAAACAAAGAAAAAACACTTGTCTAAAGAGGACCTACGATGTCCTGGCAAACTACTTCTACGAACACTAAAGTACATCAGCGTCTGGCCGAGGCACTCCTGAATCACCACATTACCCTGTTTAGACCCAGGCCACGCGGACCCGAGCGGAGCACACCGGGGGACAGCTGCAGCCGCGTGTGCAAAACCACTGCATTCTGTCTGCATTTCACTGTTACTACATCCGCGCGACGTGGTGCGATATATCCCCGAGGACGCGTCAAGACGGTCCGAATTCATAATCATCTTCAAAAATTGATTTCTTAAAAAAGCCTCAATTTCATGCGGCTTTGTCTTTCTAACATGTGCGTTACTGTCACAGAGAATGTAAAGCAAGTCGAAGGTACGTCGCCTCAAGTCTGTCAACCTGGACTGAAGATTAAGCCTGTCCAGCTACACATGGTTTAAACTGGGTCATTAGTCGATTTTTTTTTCTTACATCCCTTAGTTTTAAAAAGTTTAAATATCTGAATGGACTGTGCAATATACTGCTTTTTGGTCAGCCAATCAAAAAGCAACATAATTTTTTTTTTTTTTTTTTTAAAACCTCAACAATGACGTAGACTGTCTGTGGCCCTACTATGGTAGAATCCTGGCACCAAAGGCAGCGGCGGAGGGTCGAAACTCTCTGCCCTATGCATATATATTCATATAGATTTGTATGTGCATGAGGAGTCTGCGCGTTTAGCAGCATTTCCAACAAGATCTGGCCACATGTTCTAAGTCTGTCCAGCAGAGGCTCCCCCCTTTTATGCAGATTGATTCATTTCTCGTCCTGATCCTTAGTGGTCAAGCTGAGCTTCCAGCCCATCTATGGGCGTTGGAAAAGATTTTGCATAACACTTTGGTCAAAAATAATAAAACTAACAGCAAACCTAGCTATCCTTCTTTCCCTTGTAGTAAAGGGCTGGCTCAGTTTTAAATACGTTAATAAGCGTAGTTAATGTAGCACGAATAGATCAACAGTCGGCCTGTCGTCACTTCCAACTTCCTAAGCCATTTGTATGGCTTAGAAAGAAATGGTTATATTGATTTGTATGCAGATAGTTTAAATGAACTATGTAGCTCACCGATTTTTTGGTAAAACTGAGCCATCCTTTAGTCATACAACCCCAATCTATGATTGTAAAAAATACCCGTATGCTCCTAGTTTTTATTTATTTTCTTCTATTGAAGATCCCACAGATCCAGCTGTCACTTAAACTGATGGAATGTTCAATGGATAAATCTGCTTCTTTTGTCGGGCGGACAGTGCGGCCACATTAGACACTGCTTTGTAACAAATCACTCAAACAGTCGTTCAGTGATTACAGGTACAGGAGCATCCGCAGGCGTTTGGGTTTCAGACTGGGCAACTCTTCGATTAAGAAAAAGAAAACCATAACAGAAACTTCCTGAGGTAGTCTCAAAACACTTGTCACATGTGTCTATCCGCCCGACGGGATAAAATAATCTATATAATCTTCTTTTAAGTCTAGCTCTAACTATGGCAACACACTGACATGTTCAGCGAACCAGGTGATGTAAACTCCAAAGAGCAATGCATCTACGAGCATCTCTTTTGTACAGAAGCATGTGCACAGTGTAAATCAGCATACATTCAGCTCTGTCGTGTAATAATATATAAAGAAACAAGTTACAAAAAACAAACTCTAGCTGCTTGTCACATTCACAAAGAGGGGAGACCAGGCCCTCATTTGTTCGGTCTGTCGTGGGATGGGGGCGGGGTAGGGCGGGATGGGGCGGGGGGCTGGGGGAGGTTGGGTTTAGTTTCCTGGGGCAGTGGTCACGCCTGGCGACTGGGCGCTCTTGTAGTTGTTCAGGCTGGATTTGCAGGAGTGCAATACTGCTTTGAACAACAGGGGGAGCTGTTCCAACGGGACATTCACCAACTTGCCTGAAAATCAACACAAAACTCACTGTTAGAATGAAGTTTTCCTTGGACCAGAAGCGTTTCTCAAAGTATCAAAGTGTCTCTACTTTGAAGGTGTTTTGAGTGGAAATTTGCATACGACAGAAGGTTAAGCCTTGGCAATGGCAGCTACTCGAATGGAACTTCAATCAATGTTACACAGTTTTCAATTTTTATTGTGAAGTCCAACATAACAATTCAAGGTCAGTGTATTCCTTGAATCTACCAGCGCCTTTTGTTAAGCAGTCTGACTCCGATCAATAGAAATTCCTACAAAGCCTCAATCATATTCTAGTCAACAACAATAGAGAGCACAGGTGTTTGAATTTGCAGTCACACAGAAATCTCAGCTAAACTCTGATTTAATCAAACAATGGAGCAGCATTTAAGCCAAGATTATCCAGTTGGTTAAATGTATTGAACTAATAGACTCTCAATGCAACATACTGTCTACAAAACATAATAGTCACATACATAAAAAACCGATGGAAGATTTGAGTTGCTAATCCTCAAAGAAAGTTGAGGATTTGTAACGGGAGCAGTGGTTGAAGAATATCATCTTGAAACAAAATATGACAAAGGAAGACTGGATCACGATTCCTGAAGCAGTGAGGGAATATCTGAAGTCCCGAAGCTTCTCCTCCTCCTCCTGGCCTCCTCTGCCCAGAATGATTCATCAACCTAACCCAGAGTAGTACCGTGACTTACCGGCGATGCAGCGGATCTCGGGCAGACACATCATGATTTCAGGGAAGCGTTTAGGCTGGTGCGGGTACTTGTACTCGGTGTAGTCCTGGCACACGTACCAGTAACGCTTGTTCAACTGCTCCAGCTGGGACACGTTGGACAACCCGCGTATATCTGCAGTGGGGGGGAAAGACAGACATTTTAGAAATATATCTTTTTTTGATTAGCAGATATTTATATTTATTTAGACCATGCAGGTTTTAGTTGAAAGGTCTTGGTTCAGATGGTGTCGAGAGCAGCTCATCCAGCAGGAAATAAATCAAACCAAAAAACTTGGAGGGTTCATGCTGATAAACCATGTCCCCCACAACAGAGTCTCACCCACGTAAAATATCCATTCCATTTTTATAGTTTTCAAAGGGAAGAAAAGCGCAGTGGTAACCCACACAACACACAATGTTAACACACCATTTACAGTTAAACTTAGGCTTTGTCTAAATTATTATTATTTTTTTTATGACATGGTATGCATTTTGTGTTATTTCAAGTGTATGGAATTTTGTTTCATGCAAAATAAGTGTAAAGACGTAGCACTGAGGAAGCTCCCAGGATGGATAGTGAAACGTTGGCTTCTCTTTTAAATGTAAGCCCAGTTGTTCGGTTTTAATTTAGTTCGAAGTTGATATTTTTGGAAAAGTATAAGGCAGGGGTAAATGTCAGTGTTGTACATCATATATCGTCTAAATGGGTGTTCTGCTAGGAGGAATTAAAGGAATTGACAGTATTATTCATATTTCTAGAGTACTTTAAGGTATTTGATCTCTGATTTGTGTACCGTATTTTCCGGACTATAAGACTATGGGAGTGCATATTATACTCCGGAGCGACTAATATGTGATTTTTTGTTCTTTTTTAAATTCAAATATATAATTTCACATGCTGGTAGGGGCACTGAAGGCTAATCGAGCAGCAGAAAGAAAGTTTGGCGTGAACGAAAAGCGGAGGTTACTCTTACCGCAAAGAAAACAAAAAAAGCTAATCACGGGCTAAAAGCTAGATGGACACAGCTAGAGGAACGAGTTCGCCAATAAGAGCTTGAAAAATGTGCTGCCGGGAGAGGCTCGTCAACGGTGCAGTTACGCCTCCGTGCCCAGGTAGTTGCCAAGGCGATTGTTCAGAAGTGACACCGAGGATGAAGATTTCAATGGATTTACTAATTTGGAGTGAGATCGAGAGTTGGTATGTTCTTTATGCTATAGTTATCTGAACTGTTTATGTGACGTTAACACACCAGAATCTTATTTAGTTTCATTGTTTATGCTTCATGTAGCTAACCATCAATGTGTTATGTTAGCATACCGAGCGCCTATTTGTTGTTTTTTTTTTTTTTTTCTTCATTAGGCAATTTTTGGCTGGTGCGTCATACTCCAGAGCGACTTGTAGTCCATAAAATACGGTAGTAATATTCCTCATAATCATCTTGAGGGCCAGAGGTTCTGTGATGGAGGGCTGGTTACGGCCCCTGGGTCTGACGTTGCCTACCCCTGATATGTGGGAAGAAGAGGTGAGCAGTACTATTGCGGTCCATCCTTCCTTATTTCCTTGAATACAGTAACATTTGGTTGGGTAATCTGAATAAACTCAATCCAGATTTTGCCCTTAAAACTTCTATATACTAATGTGTTAGTTAAAAATGACAAGTATTCAGTGGTAATACTCAAAATGACCTTAAATGTGTACAATTGTAACACTTTACTGAAAGTCTGATAGTCAAGTAGCTACTTTTTGTCAGTCTGAACCCTCGTGGGAAAGTTTGCACGCGTTTTTCTTACCCTGATTGAGAAAATTGATGGCTTTCATGCAGGCATACTCCTCATTACTGATCTTCAGCTGGTGGAACTTGCGGTACAGATAGATCAGGCGCTCCATTACCTCCATGCCGTCTTCGCTGAAGCTAAAAGGAGTTCACAGCAGTTAATATACGGTATGTAGACATCTTATGGACAAATAAATCATGCTTTAAATATTAAAAACCAAGTCAGGTTAATCCTCCACAGTTTCGCATAGGAAATCTGCGAGATGGCAAGTCTTACAATCCCCAAAGTTGCTCTGCTTCACTGACCAAGGCAGAAGTTAGGGAGGCCATCTGTCAAAAGTGCTAAGCAAACATCTTTATGATCACACAGCTTTTGAAATGGACGTCCCAGAGGTGAGTAACTTTAAGACACAGAACTTTATACTTGACTAATATTATTTCATGTTCATATCATTTCGAAGTATCAATAACGAAGAAAAAGTTAATCCTATAGCGTGAGTACATTTCTATTTGCATTTGAACTTATTACAGCTTTTCTTTCCATTTTTTTAGAATTATGTCTTTTATGGTTTGCTGAAGGCTCAATAAATCTTAAATTGTTAGTTGTTGTCATAGCTCATTCTTAAAAGGTGCTTTATGGAACTTTTATGCAAAAATAAAATTACTGCACATTTGACCTTGTAGTGACCCAGTGACTGTGGTTTACTTCACTTTCAATCACAGTGGCCTCTATGACACTCTAGGGACAATATCTTTTAGCGTTTCTGGTAGGATGTCTGGATGGAACATATGCGTAACCGTGGGGATGGTTCCATCAGCAGAGAAAACCTACCAGAAACCCTTAAAACAATCAATCATAATTTCTGTCCCAGCTTTGATTTGCTGCCGTTAGTCGCAGCATTTTGTGCGGCGATCAAAAATAAAATTACGCAGATTAAAACTAACTCAGCAATTGAACTCTCCAGGTTCTCAGCATGTCCATTTTGACTGAGGTTTAGTGAAACTTCTAGCTATCCAATTTTTATCGCAATGTTTCCCTGTTCCCCTGAGGTCTAGGAAGTTGTTGGAGGATGTTTTAAAGTCCCCTACTTCGCTCTTTCAAATCCAAAATACAGGAGGTCTACATCACGTTCGGTCCCAGAGATATCGGCTTTTATCGGCGCTAGTAGATCGGCCGATAGCCGATATTTTAAATTCCCTAAATATCGCCCTGATGATATGTCGGTCGACCTCTAATGCAGACGTGGGCAAACTGCGGTCCATGGGCCAGATCTGGCCAGGCAAGCAATTTTGTCCAGCCCTGAACTGTCTTTCCATAATTCATATCATTTTTATCGGCATTTCCCAGGCCGAAGTGCGTAGCAGTGTTATCAGAGGCACCATTACCATCCCATGCCAGAGGGGGTCTATATTTCTCAGTTTCACTTTTTAATTTTATTTGTTTATTTAATTCAACAGTGACATGGAAATATGTACAACAAAAAGTCATTTTAAGTTTGAATGAAGAGGAGCAGAGAGAAGAGCAAATTTAAGTTATTATACTCAATTCAAGTTACTCATGTGGCCCCTTGTAAAAATGAATTGCACCAATGTATATTTTTTCCACATAACAAGTTCCATAAAGCACCTTTAACTTTAATAGCACATTTCTAGCATCACATATCTTCACAGGGATGACTTTATATTTCAGAACTTCCAGGGAGCACTTCTGTCACAGCAAAGGAAACAACAGCAGCACCCAGCCTGTTCAGAGGTCTTGATCACAAATGTCTATCAAATTTTAATTTGTAACCAAGTAACCAAAATACAAATCCTTTGACTTGCTATTACATATAGTAAATAAAAGTGAGCAGAAGAACTTAGTATTTATTTATACACACACCCCTGAAGAATATACTGAAAGGCAACACACATTTTATCCCACTGCTAGAAAAGAATAAGATATACAGACTTAAATATGGAAAACTGGAAATGTCACATTGGAAGTGGCATTTTCACCAAATAGATTTCTAATCTTGCTTAAGAAATTACTCTCATTTGAGTAAATATTTTGGCTACCCGTCCCACCGCTCTTAATTCCCCTTCATCAACTCTCTAATCGTTATGCTCAACAGTATCAACAAACTTTGCCACTGTAAATCAGGACACGCACTCCTACTGTGCTCTTAAAACAACAGCACTGTATATTAGTCTAACATGTGTCCGAGGGGCAGATAATTTCAGCGTGATTTAGGTCTCGAATATGCTCCTCTGTCTAAGCGCGGGACGGTGCTAGCCCCTGCACTGTCCTGTGGAGTCCTCCCTGTTCACGGACCACTTCCTTGGCCCAAATCCAATCATAATACTTTAGCTAAACTTTAAAGTTCACTGTCAGGCCTTTGCGAGAGAAAAGGAGTGTTGGCTGCGCTCCAGTGGATAAATCTAGAGTTTATTCTAATGTTTAATCCAATGTTCCCAGTATTCAGGAAAAGATCAGTGAGCAAGACTTTTTTTTTCTTTTCGTCTGGCCTTTAATTTACCCGGTTGAATAGAGCTAAACTACACAGCAGTAATTTTGATAATAACATTTAGGATTAGAAAATTAAGAAGCCAAATCAAGCAGCTAAAAGGCCGACATGTTTTGCTAACCACCAAACGATACGAGCAAAATGAATGAGTCCATTTGGCTGACAAACATGTGTCTATTTATAGGAATAAAAAGGATAAACTGTACTTATTTACTGTTACACAAGTTAGCAAGCGAGGGCAATGTTATATTATTTTGTTTGTTAATTGACATTTATGTAACCTGAAAAGTCATCATGACAATCAGAATCTCTTATATAGTCTTGGCGTCGGAGTGGATTCTAAAGTCAATGTTTTCATATAGGGCATTCAAACTCAAACAGAAAGGCCTACAGCAGGGGTCCTCAAACGTTTTTCTCTGGGGGCCACATTATTGTTCCTGACTGTGATGGGGGGCCGAGCCGGCTATAACATAGAATTGTATGAGCCAGACCAAAATGCAGCAGGCCTCATTGTGAAATAGAGATTACTAGCCTGGCACAGTCATCCCCACAACTATATCCACAAGATCAACACTTGACTCCAGGCACATATTTGTTTAGCTGTAGTGGTTTGCAAAAACAGTAATCAAGTCTTCACACTTTGTTTTAATTTGAAATACCACAGGTATTCCATTTATTTGTATTTATCAAGTAAAACATAATTGCGTAATGTGACCAAAGTGATAACTGCTTACACTTGTATTGTGCTTTACAAGCCTGTGTCACAGGTTTCTTAAAGTACACTGTAATCATTATTCATTCACTCCACACTCTGTGGCTATAATGTGTTGTTTATATCCTGATCTCTTATGTCAGTGGCCCTGCTGGAATTCTTTTATATTTATTTAAGTTGCCCCTAGTGGCTGGTTATTTAGTAAAAAAAAAAAAAAAAAATCATAACTCAGCACAGGAATGGGCTAGAGACTTTTTTTTTTTACATACTCATGTATTTGTGCTCTATAAGTCAGGAGCCGGGTTAAATCATCTCCAAATCCAGTCCGCGGGCCATAGTTTGAGGACCCCTGGCCTGCAGGGTCCAGGAATCGAACCCGGGACCTCCCTGTTGTTGTGAGGTGCAAACCACCTCAGCTCTATTCCACCTTTATTCCACTGTCGCACAATGCTAAAAGGACAAAGAGATCCCCGCAGCACCGCGACAAATTAATTTGAATTGGGTTTTTTTTAATCAACACTGCTGTACATCTCTCTCTTCATTACAGCAAAACTAGGCAAAGCTTCTTATTTTCTTTCTCATCATTTTTCAGGTTTAGGGCCAGTTGGCTCTTATAACAGATTCACCTGAAAAAAGAAAGAAAAAAGCCTCATCTTTCAAATTTTCCAGGTTTGCTGTCTCCTGATCCAGACTCAGGATCGATTGCCCAGGATGTTCTGTGTGAAAATTTTCTATGTATCCATTATTAATATTAGGTTCGAAAATATCGTCAATTTTTACCCATTAAAGCATTTTATTTAAAAAATTGCAATGTATTTTTTCCTCATATTTTAGTTCTATAATCTAGAATAATTGTTTAATTTGACATTTCTATATATATTTTTCCCCATTCACCCACAGTGTCTCACCATAGTATATTCAAATTCATTATATCATATTCAGAGCACCGGCCGACCCAGCAAATGCGGGTAGATTTGGGCTGTGGCGGGTGATGCCGTCTCCCTCACTAGCCACAGTGGCGGGTCAGACTGCTCCCTTTCATTTTCCTTCAGTGTCCCGTCATTGACATCTGAACATCATTCTACTGCACTATAACTCTCCTGCAGCGTTTAAATATTCTCTACTCGAGCTTAATTGTCTCATCTCGTTCTCGGACGGGGTCTGCATCTGTCATGTGCACCAGCATGTGCCAAGCCGGCGAGGGAAGCAGCACCGCTCCACTCCACGCAACGATGTCACATGTAGACTTTCCTCTCTGTTTTTCTCCAGACAAAGAGTTTAACTCGTAACTACAGTCATTTTAATATGCGGTATGAGCTTAGAAAACAATGGATGAAAGTGCAGACAGTTAATGAACGCAATGATGAGAAGAGAGAAGCAGTGAAGGGTGCCACGGACGGGAGGCAAGCGCTTTAAGACGTGGTGAAGGACTACACCAAAAAAACATTTAATACAAGCCCAAGGCAAGCTGTGATTCTATTTTTGGTTGATTTCTTATTGGGTTTTCAATGTTAATCTGATCACGTTAACATTATGAAGTTTTAAATATACATTTTAGTTTTGGCTAGTGAAATCAGTTGGTGGCTAGTAACTCTAGGAAACCACCAACCACAGTGGCCAAAGAAGTGACCTAAGAAGTTAATGTCAAGCCCTGACCATATTCTCTTGAACCAACTATTTTCTTTTAATTGTGTCGTCAGTTATGTGTCTCTCACCCCTGCAGCTCCTCGTCCGACGGAGTGTATTTGGCGGTGACGTCGGCCAGATCTCCAAAGATCTGAGCGCTGTAGATGGTGAGGCAGGACAGAAGGATCAGCTCCTGCCAGGTGGAGCTCAGCAGGCAGGTGTAGTCCTCGATGGACAGCTCGCAGAAGAACGGCAGCTTCTTGATCCACGAGATCTGACGGAACAGAAGCTCATCGGCCAAACGGCACAGGAGGGCAAACAGCTCCACCTGGGTCACCTTATACCTGCAACGACAGCGCCATGACTGCAGGTGAGGAAGATGCCAAACAATTTTGTGCACGTAAAATGCTGTAAGTAAACACGAGAGAAACCTAAAAAGAACCTAAAACATAAAGATACTTTATCAAACAACCGCTGTTTGCCATCAGAAAGACTTTTGCCGATTTTATTTGACCTTTAATTAACCAGGTGGTGTCGATTGTGAATAGGTCTGTCATGATCACTGAATCTGAAGTTCGATATTTTGAGACATGAACATTTCAAACACAGAGGAACATCACGTCGGGAGGTGGAACAGTTCATTGTGAGCTCTTGACAACAGACTTAAAGCTGCATTATGCAACTTTTCAAGCGGAAAAAAAGAATTTATATCTGAGCATTTTACATTGTAGTGACCCAGAGGCTGTATGATTGGTCAGCATGGCGCCTTTACTTTCCATCACAGTGGTCTCTAGGACGCTCCAGGATCGATTGTTTTGTAGGTTTTCTGGTGAGAGGCTCCATCAGCAGCGAAAACCTTCCAAACAGTTGATCCTGACGTGTCCTAGAGACGACAGTGATGGAAAGTAAAGGCGCCATGCTGGGTCACTACCATAGACTGTTAAAAAGAATAGACAACTCCTCACTCCTCCCCGTTTACCATAATGACCACGTTCGAGGGGGAATCATGGCGGATTTACAGACTCCTCCTCCCCAGCTCTGATGAAGCATGTTCCTAATAAGGGCATAAGGGCGGGATCTACACTGTAGACTCGGCCCTTGCGTGACGTGTAGCTCGCGCGGCTCCAATGCTAACAGTCCGACCCTCATTAAGGCGAGACACTGCAGGTGAATAGGGGAAAAAAAATAAAGGTAGCGATATCAATTTGAAACTTTTGCTGAACATTACCGATATAAATATGAGAAAAAATGTATCGCATTTTTCTGTCATTTTATGTTTTCATATAAAAATAAGACATTTTGTACATGAAAATGGCCATTTTGCCTATATTTTGGGCAGCAAAATAAAAATAATGGATTGAGCCAGATTAAAATGTATGGTTTCAAATTATTGACATACTAGTAACAAACATTTTTTCCGAGGGGATTTTGGATATATTGTTTAGTTTTTCAATTAACTAATCATAAGAGAAAAAAAATCTGTAAAAACTAAAATTCCGCCTGTTTTTGGGTTCAAACCTGAATAAATCAGGCTAGGAATTAGATATTTGAAAAAACCTTCAAAATATTGTTAAGTCGAAGACTGGAAAGTTTGGAGTCTGTATGGGCGACTATAAGGGCTCACCCGCTGCCCGAGTGGGGCCTTATCCTCATTCAGAGGAAACAAGCCCTGAAGTTTTGTAGCGAGTGTGGATGCGCGGAACCTTCTTCGGCTCTTGTAGCCAAAGAAGTGGCGTCTTGTAGGAGGAAAAATACCATATTTGGATGATAGCGTCATCACGGGGATCCTTCGCAGCACACGTGGATGTAAAATCTGTCAATATTTGTGAATGAATACCCACGGGACGACGCGCTCGCTGCTGCTACTTCTGCTACTCTGACATGAAAACCAAGATGTAAAGGGAGGAAAATAGATAAAATCTCCACTTCGACCTTTGCGTGAAAAATCAATACTTTCACCTGCCGTGTCTCGCCTTAAGTATGAGATTTCTAAAAGTTTTTTTTACGAAAACCAGCCTGGTGCCTTTAATTGTAACTAAAGGCGTTATCACAGGAGGAATATCTAGCTGTAGAAAGTTTAAAAAAAATTAGGCACCAGGCTCTAAAGTTGTTTTTAATGTGTCTAAAGTGTAATGATTCCTAATGGGAGACTAGCGGCTATATGGAGGTACTACAGCAATGGCGGCCTCCAGTGTCGTGGTCATAAAGCAGAGCAGCCAGCGGCCATTGGTCACTACAAGGTCAAATGCACACACAGAACAAATGGGAACCTTTTTTTTTCCACATAAAATGTTGCTTAACGCACCTTTAAATAGTTGTAGCCTTGGTTTACCTTTCTTTTCAAGATGTGCTGTCCTAATTTTTTCACTCGTGGCAGGTTGTATACATGTTGTGTTTTCTTATGGTCCGAATAAAAATATTCATTCATTTTAAAATAAAACTATAGTAATAATAAATGGCAGTTTATCTCGCCAATATTACCATTTTATATACCATTATGGAGCAGATGACAATTTCACAATATAATATTTCACACTGGTGATACTTCAAGACCCCAAAATCCTTTTAGGTGGTACTCTGGCTGAATAGTATGAGAACCACTGCTCTAAGGCAATATTTCCCAACCAGGGGTACAGGGAGCACTAAGCAGGGGCTACTTGGAATGACCTTAGATTATAAAAATAGAGAAGGTGAAAGACAGTGTTGTGTGTTCTAAATAAACCTAAAATGATCTCAAAACTATCCAATTTTACTGCAAATATATTTACTACAAATATGTTAAAACAGTATTCAATTTCACCTTCCTTTTCAATCTGAAATAGTCCCTCGTGCCCCTGGTTGGTAAAAACTGCTCTAGTGTGTCCAAGGCTTAAAAATGAAGTACTCAACCATGAGCCATTAATTAAACAAAACAACTACAGGTACATTTTCTATTCTACAGTGCCTCTCGAAAGTACTAATACACCTTGAACTTTTGTACATTTTGTCATGTTTACAACCATAAACAAGGATTTTATTTTTTATTGAAAGTTCACACACAAGTAACAGACAACTGTGAAGTGAAAGCAAAATGATTCTGTTATTTTACAAAAAAAGAAAAGTGAAAAGTGTGGCGTGCATAAGTATTCATACAGCATGAATTAATACTTTGTGGAACCCCCTTTTGCTGCAATAACAGCAGCAAGTCTTTTGGGGTATGATACAAGATTTGCACATCTAGAGACTGACATTTTAGCCCATTCCTCTTTACAAAACAACTCAAGCTCTGTCAAATTAGAAGGAGAGCGTTTGTGAACAGCAGTTTTCAGCAAACAGATTTTCAATAGGATTCAGGTCAGGACTTTGACTGGGCCATTCTAACACATTAATATGTTTGTTTTTAAACCATTCCATTGTAGATTTAGCTTTGTGTTTAGGGTCATTGTCCTGCTGGAAGGTGAATCTCCGCCCCAGCCTCAATTCTCTTCTGATCCAGCAGGTTTTCCTCCAAAATGTCCCTGTTTTTGGCTCCATCCATCTTCCCAACTATTCTTACAATCTTCCCAGTTGAGGAAAAGCAGCCCCATAGCATGATGCTCCCCCACCATATTTGACACTGGGGATGGTGCACTCAGGACGATGAGCAGTGTTAGGTTTGTGCCATACATAACGTTTTGCATTTGGGCCAAAAAAGTTAAATTTTTGTCTCATCTGACCAAAGCACCTTCTTCCACATGGTAGCTGTGTCCTCCATATGACTTCTAGCAAACTTCAAACGGGATTTCATATGGCCTCCTTTCAATAATGGCTTTCTTCTTGCCACTCGTCCATGAAGGCCAGGTTTGTGTAGAGTACGACTTAAGTTGTCCCATGTACAGATTCCCCCAGCTCAGCGGCAGTACGTCGCACCTCCTCCAGAGTTATCTTGGGCACTTGGTTGCATTTCTGACCAGTGCTCTCCTTGTTCGGTCTGTTAGTTTATGTGGACGGCCGTGTCTTGGTAAGTTCGCAGTTGTACTATACTATACTCATATACCATTTGCGAATGATGGATTCAACAGTGCTCCGTGACATGTTCAAATCTTGGGAAATCTTTGTATAACTTAACGCTGCTTTAAACTTCTCCACACTTTATCCTGACCTCTCTGGTGTGCTCCTTGGCCTTCATGATGTTGTTTAGTGACCAATACACTCTGACCATAGCTCTGAGGCCCTCACAGAACAGCTGGAATTATACTGAGAGTAGATTACGTACAGTGGCCTCTATTTAATGGTTAGGGCAAGGTGTGAACTTCTGCAGTCATTAGGAATGTTATAAAGGCAATTTAATGCACTCCGAAAAATGGTGTATGAATACTTGTGCTTTTCGGTTTTCTATTTTTTGAAAAATAACACAATCATGTATCATTTTGCTTTCACTTCACAGTTGTCTGTTACTTGTGTGTGAACTTTCAGTAAAACATTCTAAATAAAATTTTAGTTTATGGTTGTAAACATGACAAAATGTGCAAAAGTTCAAGGTGTATTAGTACTTTGAGAGGCACTGTATATCTATAATTAAATGACCTACACCTGATTTTTAATTTACAGACAAAGGAAGAGGAAGCAAGTAAATTAAATTGTTAGTTGTAGTTCAGACTAGGGCTGAACGATAGACAAAATTTCATACGATACGATATAACTATGGGTTCGGTGAAAACAGCATTTTTTAGAAAAATAAAAACATCATAATACAAAAGAGCAGTTTTATTGATGAGAATGTATATCGTTTATATCTTTTTTCGATTTTAATATCTTGAACGTTCGTACCTCGATATCGATACGATAACGATAATCATTCAGCCCTAGTTCAGACTCATTGCTACTTTCCAAACACATTTCTGACATCCCAGTTCTTAACAGGATGAGTTTCTAGGCACTTTTCACAAGTGACAGGGTCACCTTTCAGGGTCACTGTCACAGAAATGCTTGAAAACTAGACTGCGCGTTCATGAAATTGATACAAATGCTTTATAAATAGTTGCAACATTTTTTCCCTCATTATCTGGAGTCTATAATATACTGGAGGGAAAAAAAATACGTATACTGCCTTAAACATACTAAAAATAACAGAAGAAAAGTAAAATCAAATAAACTATACTGATATATTTTTTTCAGTTTAAAGCAGCATTTATGTGTGAATTGATCTACTGACCCATCCTCAATGAGCATAGGTGTGGCCAGGGGGCTGAGGTCCTCTGCTGCCACCAGCTGGACGACCAGGGAGTGTGACTGAGGGTACACGCCGTTGCGCGGCTGAGGGGCCAGCAGACCGGACTGAGCCGCGTAGCTGAACAGGTGGGGGATCAGCTGGTAGTGAGCGGGCATCGACGTGTTTATGTACTGTTCCCTGAGAGCCGCGCGTAGCCGTTCATCTCTGCCGAGCGACTGAAACGGAAGGAGAGCAAGAAAGAGAGAGGACGAGGGAGGTCCAAAGGTTAACAGGACATGACGAAGGGATGCACAACTTAATAAATTAGAACTGATTACATTAGCGGTTTATCAATAGATTCTGATAAAACATACCCAGCAATTATATTTTGGGAAAACAACAAATGACAGATATGTTTTAATGTGTTGGTCGAGGACAACAACGGTTTTTGTTAATACCTTTTGCCAATTGCAACTTGTGATTTCGATTCAATTGCGATTAACCTGGTCGCCCTAAAGTGACACCATTTTATCCCCCTAATATCACATAAAATACATCCATCCGGGTTCTACATACAGGTGACAGCAAGTCCCATTTAATGCTTTTTAATCCCTAAATACTATATTTTTAATGACACAAACTAAAAAAAAAAAAGGTCTTGGCATTTTTCATTTTGTAAGCTTCGTAAACATTCAAACAAACAAGGAAATGATGGGAACTGTTGATATTTAAATCTAAATTGGACAAAACGCACAAATCTGAGGAGAAGCTTGTGTAAGAGTCAGAGTTTGACAAATGTATGCAGTAAAATCAGTTGAGCAATGACATTGTTGCAGGTTCTGTCTCTTAAGGTAAAATTATATTTCCCAGGAACGTAGATTTGATGCCAGTTTGAATGACCTTTAAGGCCATCATTTTCATTTAATGTCTTTTAATGCTTTTTAATGCCCTGCAGAAACCCTGTAAATTTCAACTGTAGTTGAGCTTCCAACAATGAGACATGAAGCGTAATAACTACACTCTAGTAGGTAATAGGTTGGACAATAGGGTTTCTACAGGTGGCAGCAAGTCAAATGTAATGCCATTTTAATGTCTAGATACTATACGTTTAATGCCACAAATGCAATTCATTCAGTCAAACAGAGGAATGAGGGGGTGATTTTGATAATGTTTTAGACCATAGTTTTTGTGTTTTTGACAAATGTATGGAGTAAGAACAGTTGAGCAATGTCACTGAGTGGGTTCGGTCTCCAAGGAAAAAATATACTTTCAAAGAAATGTAGATTTAACAACAGTTTGAATCCGATTGAATTCTTTTTGTATCAAATTTGGTGACTTTTAAGGCCTTAATTTTGGCATGATGATTTACGACTTGTAAATGCTCTTTAATGCCCTGCGGAAACCCTGATTTATATTTGTCAATGTTAATAATTGGCCTTATAAGATTACTTTACCTCTTAAACTACGGGAAAACAATTGCGTGAATGCATGTGTATTCTTAAGTAAAACAAACTTTTCGTACTGAATAACTCTAGCAGGAACCTTTCCATGGGAGAAATACTAAAGACTTGTTATTTTTCTCATAAACTATTTACGTACATTGGGCCGTAGACAAAACGGCATTCATTCTGAACCAGCCATGACATACCAGTGCACTTCATGACGCCCGGCATTCTGTTACTGCTGTTCATTTCTGTTTGAGATTTTATCCGATAAGACAAACCCCCCCCCCCCCAGATCCGAGCAGCAATCAGGCAGCGAGACGTCTCAGATAAGCCTCGTGTTTATATGCATTAGCTAAAATAAATGCCGCCATGCCAACGAGACAATATTCGTCCTTGATGAGTGCAGATAGACAAAAGAGCGCGTCTCCGTAGCAAAAGCAGGAGATAATGCGGCGAGATTGTTACATGTGCGCCATCGCCGCGAGGAGCTGCGCATTCAGGAGGTTTTTTGAATGCCTGATGAATGCTTTAACGAAGGACTCGCTCGGGTGGGAACGGGGGCAGGAGACTGTCATGGCCGACCCATTGTGTTACTAATGAGCAGAGTTAAAAATTTTAAGATCTTTTGGTGCCTTTGTTGATCGCGGTTTAGATTTCCAGGGCAGTCTGTTCGTTTGCAAACGGGGGCAGGGCGAGTTTGGAAAATTTCTGAGCGAGATTCGTGAATAAACTGGCAATTTTGTTTAAGTTTTAGTTCACAGTTCACATTTAAAAAAAGGTCCATTTAAGAGAAGAATTGCATATCTTTCTGCTACATGTTACTAGGCTTCTTTTCAGCTTACTGGATATTCTCCACAATAATACCCTCTGGATACAGGCACTTTTGCGACCAGATGACATTATAAAACCTTAATATTAGCGGCATAAATGAGAATATTAAAATGGTCAATTTCATTCAATCACAATTGATGCGGCAATCCTTTTGCATATGATACAACATTCAATCTCTTAACCCCCACCTGAACCGAGCACATTTTCTCCAGTTTGGCTTTAACCAAATCTAAAAGCTTATTGAAAAAAGCGGCAAAAAACGAGGGGAAAAAAAGTGACAAAAGAGCGACAAAAAAGTGCCGCAAGAATAACACAACAGGTGACAAAAACCCGACTAAAGAGTGATGAAAAAGCAACAAAAAAGCCACAAAAGAGCGACAAAAACGTGCCACAAAAGCACAATGGCTTAATAAAAACGTGACAAAAACACAATGAAAACGTGACGAAAAAGCAACAAAAACGACAAGACTACAACAAAAAAAAGACTATGAAAACACGGCAAAAAGAGACAAACACAACAAAACGCTTCAAAACGCTCACTGAGATTAGAAATCTCTTTTTCTGCTTTCAAATGAGGCGAGACATTGGCCTGTAGGCTGTAAACTCTCCAGTCGAGAAGCTTTTAGATTTGGGTAATGCCAAACTGGAGAAAATGTGCTCGGTTCAGGCGGGGGGGGGGTAGACGTAAGAATACAGTTTACACGTTGCTAATGAAGCCACTGAGCACTGTGTAACTGGTATTTGATACATTTACAAACTTACAGATAATGGCTAGGGGCCTGTGTTTTGGCACAGAGTTGGAGGCAATTGAAGCATTTTATATTGAAATATACCATTTCCATCACTTTCTTTCTCTGTTTAAAACAGTGGTTCGTGTGTTTGAGCATCTTGCAGCATCTCGACTTCAATTCTTGATTTAATGACTTACTTATGGAGAAGAGAAGCAGGTAAGGCTCTGAATTCATTTTAAACATATAATCTTTTTGAAAATGTTGTATTTTGAATGATCCATATTATGCAGGTAAAAGACTATTATATTCACGTAAATAAAATAAATATACAAAAGTTATAATAGCATAGATTTTTTTTTTAGTTTCTTTGAGCACTTTATAAAACATAAATTGCATGATTGCATCATTGCAGTAAAATAAAACTCAAAAGGAGTAGGCTGAAGCAAAAAAGCTTATAAATGCCTACCCCCCATTTAAAGTAATTACTTACATGCATTTTAATTTCACTCAAAAAATACAAAACATGGACATAGATTTTAAGACCAGGTGTTTCCTTAAAGCGCAAGTGACAAATTAGACACAACTTTGGCTAAAACATAGTTAATACAATTATATTTTACCCAGCTTTCTTTAGATTGACATTTTTTGAGATGTTTGTAGTTTCACTTCCTTATTGGACACTGACAGGAAGTTGCATAGATGAAAAACTGTTGCCGTGCCAACCATGTTAAGTCAATGGGAAAGGAATGAATCAAAAGTTTCCTCTATCTATGTCACTTCCTGTCAGTAGCTTCAAAATTCTAATAACTTTTCTGCTCGACTTTTCTTCATTTAATTGCTGCTTCACAAAAATAAAATGATAATTATTACTTACAACATATGTCATCCATCCACACAAGTCATGTTTTCAAAAGCATTCAAACCTGTCATATGCACTTATCACATTAACTTGCCTCTCAATTGTAAAAATGCACAGACTACTCACTTGGATGACAGAGTAGAGGCAGGCGAAGGCTGGTTCCCCTCCGACGCTCCGTTACTGGGAGAGCTATGGTCACTGTCGCCGTTGTTACCCCAAGGCAGGTCCGGGGCCTCTTCCTTGAACTCCTGTCCCGACATGATCCGCTCGATCTCCTCCTCTGTGATCTAAAAACACAGACACAAATGAGCAAAATCGCACGTCGGTCTTTTTGTCCGAGTTGGAACTATCTCAACGTCTGACCGCTACACAGACGGCATCTCTGGAATTGCACATATATGGTCATGTTTGAAGCAGTAAGAGGGGGAAAACAAAGAAGATAAAAATCTAAATTCTAAATAACTGCCTAAACAAATGCTGAATTATGAATATAGTTTTCTACTAAATAAAGAAACAACGGCATGGAGGAACAAAGTGGTTCAACAGCCCTTAAATACTTTTTTTTTTAAACAGACGGTGCTAGCATAATGCTACATGCCAACGCTAGCTAAAATTGCCGGTTTTTCACTTCTACCGAACAATCTGCTGGGAAAAAACATCTGATTTGTATAATATACTTCCTTCCCCCTCTGTCAGGCCACCCCTCCTTGTATGACGCCTGTATCTATTGTCTTTACTTGACCGGCAGTGACTAACATGTTTTCCATGGCTTGTATTCTTAACCTATAGTTGAATAGAATACATCGACGTTTTATGGTGAATAGATCTGTAATTCCTATTCCTATCCAGATGCAACAAAAGCTGGCTTTAGTTTAAAAAGTGTACATATTGCAAAATTAACTTTTTGACCTTTTATATTCTCTTCAAAAATGTACCAGGTCTTTTGTGTCATTAGAGTATGTTTTGATTCTCCTGTATATTTAGTCTGCCTGTTCCACATTTATATCGTAAGCCCACACTCTAGTAAACGGCACACAGAGGAATACACATCGTTTTTAAAGATTGCATGGTCTAGAAACCTTCACTGAACCAAAATCTCTTCTGTGCGTCGAAAGCATGTATTGAGACACTTCCTGTTGGGAAAGAGTCCCCTAACTCTTCCCTTCCCCTAAAAAACAACCAGAGAAGACAAAAACACAAAACAAAAACTCAAAACAAAGCCAGTACCGCGGAGAGTATGGACCAAAGACACATTTGTGGTTAGTGAAATGCTGGCTTCTTCAATTTTTCATAACATTTGGTTATAAAGCTCTTGTGTAGTGGCCTTCTCTGAAACAGCTGACTGGACATGGTTGGAGTGACGGAAAAGTATACTGCAGTCATGTTGAGAAGCCACTGCCTCATAAAAGGTCCAAAAAATATATATTTCACCAAGATGGTACAGTGATGGTGCTAGAATGATAGAATAGAATGATAGAACTATTTTTTAAATCAATTAACAATATTAATGATAAAACAAACGCAAGACTTATTGAATTTTGCGTTTCAGTTACTTTGTCCTTTACCAATATCATTTTGAGCACTTTTTCCCCATTCAAAAGATGTTCATACACCTCTGCCCTCCATCAAGATATCAAACAGCAATCTGAGCAAGGACATGCCCACACAATGCACCAAGTCAGAGACAAAAGGTACAAAAAATAAAGCAAGCAAACAGGTATGCATTGGTTGGTTGCTTACAGAAAAAGCCGAGAGGCACGGCGACAATTTCCAAATCCTAACACAATGAAACGGCAGACAAAAGCCATTTAAAAAGGCATTTGAATACCAGAAAATATATGTCGTGGTTTGCATCTCTGACTAAGGTCACGCCACTTTCATTCCATTTCTATTTATTCACTGCATTAAGCAGGGAATGAAAAGCATTTGGCTCCATATCAACGACAGATCAGCCTCATTATCGGGTCCATTTACTGAAGGGCACTTAGCCTGGTGTCGAACATTTTTCCAACCATTTGTGCGTGTGGACTGCATTGTAAGACAAGATGGCAGCTTTGCATGTATTGCGTTTGTGTACAGTGATGCGGCAAATGCCAGGGCTAACGTCTCTTGAATCAATAGCCCGTTTTTACTTTTGCCATATTTATGATCACCTGCAGCAAAACAACAAAACCCTCCATTATGTTGGTAATATCTCTTCCACAAATTGCAGTGTTCATAGGGTCTTATTGGGTGTTTATAAAACCTGTCCGTTACAAACACCAGGATCAAGGATTATAAAATGAACATTTACCTGAACGGGCCCGATGCTTTTGTTTCTCCCTCCCGGCATGCCATCCTCCCTGATGGCTAAATAACAAATACAAGATACATTTTAGAGAACATTTCATTTGACTACTAGATGTTGGTCATTGCTCAACCTAGTGGCTAAAAAAATAATTTGTAGCAATTTTACTAAATAAAATAAATCATCCAATGATGGTTGCTTGTATAACAGAAGGTGTAAAACTATTTGCAGAATTTTAGAGACAGCATGAAAGCATAAGCATCATAAATTATGGAAGTCTCACTCACTTTTCCACATAGCCACTAGAGGGCTACAGAGCTCCATAAAACCCACAGTATTTGGGTCTCAAAGTATGTAACATCAGCAGCTCTAAGACAACGAGAATTGTCTCAACTATTTCTCCACTAGAGGGCATCATTTGACTTTAGTAACGTCACCTTCATGGAGGAGGCATTAGCTTCATTAAAATAAATGTTTCCCAACCAGGGGTTCTGCCCACTGGTACTGCACCCTGGGAGTATTCAAGCACTTAGCAGAGTGTACTTCATATTAATACTGATAATAATCTCATTATTATTTATTTATAGCTAGGAAATATTATACATTTTCTATGTTTTAATTGCTATAGAACATACAATAATTACCAATGTACTACTAAGCAGACATTTTAGTTTAGTCTACCCTACTTAAAACAAACAACATTAATAAATCAAGAGTTATGGTTTTAGGTGCTCCATAAAGTGTATCCTTTGGAGAATAGCTCCAGGTCCTGTACCTTTGCGGTTCATCCCCATCTGCAGGCACTTGAGCAGGCGGCAGTACTGGCAGCGGTTGCGTTGCTTGCGGGACATCTCGCAGTTCTTGTCCCGGCTGCAGCGGTACACGCGCTTGTTGCAGATGCTGCGCTTGAAGAAGCCCTTGCAGCCCTCACAGGAGATGATGCCATAGTGCAGGCCGGTGGCGCGGTCTCCACAGATAAGGCAAGTACGCGGGTCAACTGGATCATCTGCCAACGAGAGAGGCGAAGAAACGTTTAGACTTACTCGAACCAGCTTAGGCTAACGGTGTGACTATAACACTAGCGTTGCGGGCTATGGGGTTAAAAGAAAGACATAATAAATAAACTAAAGCCAGCTTATTTACACTGCATTTGATCCCATCCTTCAATGCCACTCGGGTTTTAATCTATCTTGCTGTAAGACAAGGCTGCTAGCCACCTCAGACACCCACCAAACAAATAAGGCTTAACAAAAACAGTCTTGAGTGTTGCAATAACTAAGATTAGACTGGAACTTTTGTGTTAATTATGTATGTCCGATTATCCTACTTGAACCCTAAAAAGCAACAATTTCTTGACAAAAAAAGTGAATGGCTAATGCAACGTAAAAGCGTCTTTGCGTATCCAGAAAAGCGCCAATATAGAACCAATGCATTATCATTATGTCCTCAAGCGGCGACACCGTAGCTTCATGGGGTATAACGTTAATTGACCGATTAATCGTGAACATAATCTATAAATTAATCAATTAACATAATTGCCATTAGTTGCAGCCCTATACGCTGCTAATCACTTTCTGACGTGTTGCACAGGCTTTCTAAAAACATAAAAATGGTGGGTTAAATAAAAAAAAACCTTGCTGAAGGCATGATTTTAATTGAGATCATGGGGGCGGTTAAGGCTTAAGCACTAGCCGCTGCAGCTAATCCATGAGAGTCTTAAGCTCCAACTCCCCATTTTGAGAAAGTGGAGGTGTAACATAGAGCAGAGTGAACAGAGACAAGTATGGGGTATGTTTTATTCAGAGGAGCTTGATTAGGAGCCAGCCGGTGAAATCATTCCTCTAAAGTGTCTGTTTTCAAACATATCCCTGAACTGACGGAGGACTATCACTCTCTGAGCTGAACGGTCTATCTACAAGCAATGTTTTTCTATCCTGTATTTATATATTCAGATCGACTTCAGCGTGTGCCTTTTATATGATCGGGCGCCTTTTTACATTTGAGCGAAGATGGAAAACATGACTCAAACCCGACAATCCGAGGGTTACCAGCTTCTTCTTCTCTGGCAGCCATCCCATTCCTCTCATTACACTTTCATTCTGGCTCTGCGTCTGCTGAGCTCAGCCCTCCTCCGTCATTAACCTTCGCCTTATTTCCTGAACTTTCTGCTGATCGCTCCGAACTGTGAAAAGTTGTACAAGGCAGGAACGAGTGAGCCTGCTTAATTCGGACCACATGTACCTCGCGTTTAGGGTGGGGGGGTCTGATCGGACATGGGTGGATTTAGGAGGCCGCGAAAACAGTAGCTGGAATGATGGATTGTTTGAACTATGAAAAAAAAAAAAAAAAAAAAGTGCTACTCTTTGGTAGTTGATCAAAGCGCCCTGAACACCATCTTTAGACCCAAGACTTGTTCAGCGTCTACTTCGCCGATCATGGAGGTGCTCTCGAACAGTTCCGACAGTGATCTGGGAAAGCTGTTCAGATCTCTCCTAATCCCTCTCTACCTCCGGGACACAAAACCCACTGAATCAAACCGGCCTCACACTTTAAGTCGATGCGCATATTCTTTGCTGTCCTCCACCGTTAAGCTCTAGCGCTCTGTAAGAAGCTCTCCTCCTCTCTCAGCAACTCCCTCCCTCGCTTTCTCTTCCTACTACTTCACTTTAGCCCCATTTAGACAGGAATGGGACGGTGTTTCCACGGCCAAAAATGAACCGTTCAACGACCCAAAATGGAAGCCGAACTGACCCCAGACCCCCTTCAGCCCTGGGGACCTTAAAGTTGAGCTGAACCTGCTCATCAGCCACAGCCATTTCCGTTTCTTTTTTCTCATTTGCCTTGACGCATCACAACTGTTACAACCGCATGCTCTTGCCAGGTGCCCTGTAGAAATCCAGCACATCTCTCTTGGCCCTTACACTCCCTCGCTCTTTTGTCCCCCCGCTATCTTTCTCTCTCACAACCCCCAGTCTCCAGCCCTCACCCCCTCCTGAGGCCAGAACTCTCTATGGTGACGAAGAAAAGGCCCTTTTTTTATGCCTAAAGCCGGGCCGGCTCCAGTGAGAGGAATTTGGTCGGGGGCAGGGTGGTATCAAACATGTCCGGAGCGGGGAGAGGCAGGGGAAGCGCCGATACAAGATGGAGATGCGCCCTGACTGACGGGTGCTTCCTGGAACTGACCACTCACTCAACGTCAGCTCACTTCATTCATGACTAGGCTAACTCCAATCATTGATCTGAAATGGGAAGACAAAGAGTTTTCCCAGCAGAGATTGAGGATCTAAGTATGTTTATCAGTTGCCTTGTTTCAATGTTTAATTGCTGGATTGTTTTTTTGTCATCTGTCTTTCTGGGAACACCTAAAGGTTTTGAATTAAAGGGAACACATCATGCAGAATCTGCTTTTTTGTACTCGAAGTACAAAAAAGTGTTAGAAGTGTTCGCATTGCCTTGAGTAGTAAAGCGTAGTATGAATAAACATGCCTTGCTTTGTTATAAAGTCATCAAAAACACACCTAGAGTAGTCAACATTTGGGCAGAGAAGACTTATGAACAGCTAAACAAAGACATGATTTTTTTCCACAACTTGATCATAGAGGTCTACACTATAAGGTTAGCATCTTTTGTACAAAAAGAATACAGGGACAGGGGAAAACAAATTTCCTTTTTTGCTTTTACTTAGTATTCCAAACATTGTATTTAACTTAGTGACTGCACTGACTCCAAAGGGCATCCTGCACACTGAAGAAGATTATTATGTTATATTAGTGGCAGGAAATTTCACTACAGTAAGTAACAATATGCACGCTGATTTGGCAATACAATGACAAAGCTCCTGGATTTATAAGACATGTCACCACCACAGCAGCCATCTACAGCCTTTGTCACTTTGCTGCTGCAACTTAAATCTTTAAACTTCCTGTTACTAAGCAACACCAGCTCCATCCTGAGCCCCTTATTCTTCAATCCAATGAGCTCTACGTGAGAGGTGCACATAAAAGGCTCCTAGAGGTCTGAGAGATGGACCAAAGAGTTGCGACCAATGCTGCTGCCAGATGATGCAACGCAACGAAATGTCCGCTTGAAAAGTGCGCATTCGAAAACATTTATTACTGCAAAGTTTCACAATGTTGGTCAAGATTATCCCAAGACATTTGGAGTGGGGTTTTGCATATAAAGAACTAAGAATGTTCATGGACTGGGAAAAGAAATGCTGCATGTTTACGACAAAAAATATTAAAAAAAAAAAAAAAACAACAACACATGTTTTGTCTTTTTGTGTGAAGAACTAACAAGATTAGCCACGATTTCACAAATTTGACACAATATTGCTTGTTCACATTCAGCATCTACACTCTTTAACCAGAAAGCACTGCAATATACTGTATGTAAAGAATAAGCTTTTTGGGTGAAGAAAACTGAAAATGGCTTTAATTGAAAGGCTCTCATTCAGTGTAGAAGAAAGAAAAAAAAATTGGTTTTCCAAATATTTAAGTAAAAATATGGCAGGAATTAATGCAATCAATGGCCAAGTTTGACCATTACATGTCAGTTTGCAGCAACACATTCTTCGGATTACTGCATCTGAAGATTACAAGAAAGTTTCAAAGCTGCTGCTTTATACTAGAGCCAAAAGATTGAATTGCAATCCGATCGAATATTTGCCATTTCCAATATGCAAATATCTGTGTGTCTTACGCTAATACTGTAGTTAAGACGTCTACAAAGTGTTTTAAAATACTAACAAGTAGTTATAAATACATCTTGTAGTTTGTTGCAAATTGCAATTTTAATGCAGTTCAAAAACAATGCCGCCAGCCATAGAATGTGTCTGCGGTTGTTGTATAGGGTCTGAAATCATTAATGTTACAAAGGAATTCGTTTTTTTTTTCTCATTCTGTCCCATAAATTTTTAAATTACTAATTTTGTTCAGGCTTTTACAACTACATTAGACACCTCAGCCATGGTATTTTTGAATTAAAATATTTTCAAAGAGGTAACGCAGATCGGTCAAAACAAGTTTAGTGAAGATGTCTAGACAGTAAAAATCTCTATATGAAATTTAAACTTTATTGATTCCATATTAAAAATAAATATGACGTGGCATTGTAAAGCACAGGCGAGGTCTGCTCAGCAGGCAGTTCAGTGGGCACAGTCCTTCACAACTTTATTTTAATCTGGCTTAAAAATATTTTTGATGAGGAACATGGTTAAAAGCTCAAACAAAGTCAATTTTGGATGATATACACCCTCTGATAAATAATTGTGGCGTTACCAGTGTAGATTCTTTACAAATAGAAAATATGTTTTACTTTTTTCTACTACATAAGAGGTGGGAAAGAGCTGGAGCTACTGCACTTAAAGCATTTGCCCCAGTGCAGAGGTGAACGAAGGGCCAGGGGAGTGTGCGGCAGCGCCCGGCCTGTCTGCAGGTTAAACCAAACATCTGACTCTTGTGTAATGCGTCACACTGCCCCTCTGCTCTGCCCCACAGTGAGAGGACCGGAAATCTCCCTTTGTGGTGGGACGCCAATTATGGGACAGCAAAGAAGCTACAGCAACATAACAAAAGAGAAGTCAAAAAAATAAAATAATCGACGAGTAAAGGACATAGTTTACTGTATGACGTCGGATTGCTTTGTTATGCGTCGACTTAACCCGCTTTTAACATGGCAGGAAGCAGTCTTTTTTTCTCCTTTTTTTTATGGGTTAAGTCAGTTAAAAATCAAGATGGTGAAATGTGAAAATCATGGTGCATTGGCTCTCTCTAGTGGTATAGAGAAGCTTTTCGAATTTACCCCGCAAAGTAAAAGAATATGTTCACTTGCAGGTACTCTTTTTTCAATATTGCAATTAGATTTGCGTAACATGTTTTAACATCAATATTCAGATCACAGTGCACAACATGTCAAGAGGATTTACATTAGAATTACATCTTGAACGGAATGTAATATTACACTAAACTATTTCAGTTTCAGTGAATTCAAACAGATGTAAAAAGACAACCCAAAACAAACAACCTGTAAAAGCAGCTTTTATAGTACGTTATAAACCCAGAGGACACGAGGCACGCCCTGTCAGAATGTGCATAATCTAACAGGTCCTCTTCAAAATGATAAAAAAATGTTACAAAAGTTAATTTTGACGATTGCAGAGATGGTCGCACTCCCCGGCCGCCACGCTCCTGTAATTGCCCCCACATCCTTGACTGACTTTGACCAGATGGTGTAGATTCCAGCGCATCACAATAGACCCCAGTTTGGTCAAATGTAAATGCCCCGGCAGTTTGAGAGGAGGGGGTAACCCGACGCTGTGGCCTGCTGTCGGCGTTTAACCCAGTCACCCGGTACTGATCATTAAAAGCCTGGTTGTTTTAACAATAAAACAAGCCTCGGTACGATAATCTTTAATATTCAAATAAACTGGATTAGGGCAGGGACATGCGGGCTGTTATTGGTGGCTGCCGGATGAGCCTCTCCAAGCGTCTCATACGGCGGGGGGCGGCAGGGTTCATGTACTGAAGGTAATTAAAGCGAAGGCAGGGGGCGAGCGCAGCCAAAGCCCCTCTCTCTTTCCCTCTCGCTCTCTTGCATGCAGATAATGAAGGTGAATGGAGGACTTCTAAAGCCCATGGAGAGATTAACATTTAAATGGTGCGAGGTTGAAGTCTGTACTGTACTGGGGACAAAGGGGCGACACACGGGGAGCCCCTGCGGAGGATTGGGACTGTTTTAGCGATTAACTCCGCGCGGCGCCGGGGTTAAAGGCTTCCGAGATACCCCGCTCTAAGGCCGGGGTCGAGAAGGGAATCTGATCAAAAAGTCAACCGCTTGGCATTTGCGGAAGGAGATGGGATAAAATAGTGTGACTGTATTAATCCTTGAAAGCATATGTGCTACAAGTGACATTTAATCATGACGCCGAATGCAAGGCTGACAAATCGAGTATCAGCGGTTTCAATTTTTCATTTAAAGTGAACACTGTCAAGCATCTTCACAGCTTCAAGACATTCTTTTGGATATCCCAGTTATCATATTTTAAAATTGGTAAAGAAAGGCAGTAAGAAGTGAGAAACGGGGCTGGTTGAGGTTTTTAAATTGGCCTGGAGCTCCCTCTGCAGGCAGCAGTGGGAATGACACGCCACAGTATAAAATGGTGAAAACATTTCATAAAACAGCGCAGTGAGGAACAGACTCTGAGAGCAGGACAGTGACGGATTATGTGGAGTACAGTTTTGTGTCCCATATGTGACGCAATAAAAGCAGGGATACAGATCAGAGCGCTTCAGTGGTAGAAAAAGAAACCATCAACGAGAACAAGACAATTTGAAAGCGTGTCAGTGAAGCGAGAATACAACTCCAAGGTTATGTTTTTATGAGGGAACAATCCTGGTGGTTCAATGTTGTGATTCAAAGTGCGGAAAAAGGCTAAAGAATATTCAAGGCAAAATGTGACTGAGATAATCGAGAGTACTACAGGTGTTTGATGACACGGCTGTAGACAGTAAATGGAGCTCTACAGTCCCACCAATCTCCAAAGCTGCTACATTTGATCAGAATGTATCTGAAACTTAATAAATCAAAAAGCTATAAAGAATACAATTGTATTGTCAAATATTGGTATTAATTTATATCAAGAATAATTACACCAAGGTCGATAGTTATCACAAACCTGATCACCATCTATCATGCCTTTAAACTCTGACATTACAGTGTTTAACCTCTTACTCCCTTGCCTTAACCGACAGCATTTTCTGCAGTTCAGCTTTACCCAAATGTAAAAGCTTCACAACTGGAGATTTTACAGCAGTCATTTGATTTTTTTTTTTTTTATCATCCCTTCTTTGTTGTCTCTCCCTCACATTTGTTGTCACTTTTTCGTCACTTTTCTTGTCACGTTTTTGACGCTCTCTTGTTGTTTTTTGTCACGTTTTTATTGGTGTTTTGTCGCTCACTGTTGCGTTTGTGATTTTCTTTTTCATTTTGTTGTTTTATCACCTTTTCTTTGCGTCACATTTTTGTCTTGTTTTTGAAATCGTTTTGATCCTTTTTCTTTCTCAAGAAGCTTTAAGATTTGGGTAAAGCCAAACTGGAGAAAATGTGGACAGTTCAGGTGGGGGGATAAGCGGTTAAAACAGTCTATGAACCGGATTTTTACTTCTGGGACTGAAGTGGATTTCAAGATGGGTGGACTCATTTTGCAAAGGCCCAACACACAATGTTGGCGACTAAATCAAAAATAAAAGCTATACAAGGGGCTGATTGTATTGCTAGAAACAGTACATCAAAGTCATTACGACTTGCTACAATTTTCTTGGGTCATATTTGTACGAAGCACATAAAATGCTTTCAATGGAGTGCATCTGACCCACACGGAGGCCTTTGTTTTAACAGGGC
Source organism: Neogobius melanostomus (assembly GCA_007210695.1). Taxonomy (NCBI): domain Eukaryota; kingdom Metazoa; phylum Chordata; class Actinopteri; order Gobiiformes; family Gobiidae; genus Neogobius; species Neogobius melanostomus. Next base: position 1,669,187 of record VHKM01000240.1, on the reverse strand, counting down.
ACAAGTCGGGTTCAAGCAAAGTTCATCGCAAGTGAATGGTGCATTGCCCTGCGATTCCCAATGGGAGTGTATATTCCTTTAGGGTCCCCCGCGCACGCTTTGGCTCTGAATGTGGCTCAGTGAAGCACATCGGTTCAGCACAAACCGAGTTCAAGTCTCCGATGATAAATAGCATTTTGAGCGTTAAGCTGCGGAATAAAGCCTCGAGAAGCCTGGGTGAATCGTGCTGCAAAACGCTGCCCTTCTCAGTTTCCCCTCCGCACAAAAAGCACACTCTTAGGTGAAAACCTCTCAGCCTTAATAATGCCGACGCAACCAAGACCGGCCAACCACAGGAAGTCAAACAACAAATAACACGCACTCAAGATCAAATAAATACCTGCGTTCATCAACTGGCCATTTGCCCTTTCTCGGAGCAACGTTATGTGAAATGCCTGACTTCCTTAGAAGAAGCAGAAATAACAATCCTCAATAGGGCCTTATTTGCCAAATTTATCACCCTCTCTTTCAAGTGCATGGCCACCATATAATCTGGCCCCAGAAGTCACACCTCAGTCAAACACACTTGATCTCAGCCTGTCCCGGGACAGTAGTGCTCCTCCTCCCTTTATCTCTCCACCTGTGAATGCGATAGTTAAATATTCATGGAATTTATATCAGGATATGGCTCCGCAACAAACAAAGTAACGTCACGGCATCACAACGTCTCCGGGCCAAATGTCTGGGAGAGTTTGTCGGGGAAAATAAGGGCAACTTCAAGGGTAGAAGGAAAGATGGCCCCTTTTGAAATCGGGAGAGGTATTTACGGCCGAGTATATGAAGGGCAATACAATGCGACGTTTGTTTGATATAAGAGTCGCTGAAGCCCATCAAGCGAATGTCATCTCTAGTTTATTGCTGTGATCCTTTTTGGCCTAAGGTTCATGCGCATACCATGTGCTTAAGCAGAGTGGTGTATTACAACAGAACATTGGTTTGGTTTTGTATTATTCAAAGACTTTGCAATGAGCTAAACAGTATTAATTTCATTCATGTTTCCCATAAACTAATTGAAATATACTATTAAAAGAAATATACTATTAAAAGTTGACATTCACAATGGAAGCTAATGCACGGTTTCAGGCCTTCAATGTCATTAAAAGGAATTTAATTCTGACATTGCCAAATAAGTTTTATTGTATAAGTTAATCAAAACTACCTGAATGATGGTCTAAAACATATTCAGTTGCGGCTGAAATTGACCACATTTTACTTGCTCAAAAGTTGCCCATTTTGTCTGATTCTCTTTCCTCTGTTGAGGAAATGTTTGCAAATCTTAGGATCTGCGTTTGTAGCATGAAAATATAGTGTTTGTGGCATTAAAATACAGTGTTTGGGCATGAAAAAGCATTACATCTGACTTGCTACCAGTGTTAATTTTGACAACATATTTTAATTTAGTTTTAGTCTTAGTCTTTGACGAAAATGTAATTCAATTTTAGTCGAGATTTAGTCAAAAAAAATCTTCAATTTTAGTCTAGTTTTAGTCGACTAAAATTGCAAGTCAATTTAGTCGACTAAATTTAAGATAAATGTAGTCGACTTTGCATTTATAATATTCATTATAATCATATTTAATCAGCTCCTCTGCTTCATGGAGCTGCTCCCACATGAACACAGCTCAGAGCTGTTCCTTTGGCAGTGAATTTACATGATCTGAGGCTCTTTCAGACGGTCAATAGAAGTTTGGATGATTTTAGTCTCTCCTTTTCATTTTATTTAGTCTTATTTTAGTCGACTAAAATATCTGGACATTTTAGTCATAGTTTTAGTCTCATGAAAAGCTTTTAATTTAGTTTTAGTCCAATTTTAGTCGTCAAAAATATCACTTTGACTAAAATTAAGACTAAATATTTTAGTCGACGAAATTAACACTGCTTGCTACTGCCTGTATAAACCCTGTAATGAGCCAACTATACAATAATGACCATGGTGCCATTCAAAATAATGGAAAATATGACAAAGTACTTTTATGACATTTTGTTTTTGAAAGTTTCTCTCAAATATTGGGATTGCAATGAATGATTTATAAACATGAATTACCACAGAGCTGATTAGCGTCCAGCATTCTTTATAACTCTTAACTATTATCACTCTTTGTGTGTCCAAGCAAAGAAATGAAAGGATTTTTTTGTCTTCGCAAACCAAAGCAGGTTTTGAGGTAACAAATACATATTTAAAACAAAAGGCATGAACACTCAACACCAATCCACAACTGGTGCAACTTGACAAGCGTCATTCTTTGCAATGACAAAAAGGGGAGACTTTAAAAGTTCAGATACAAAAATCCAGTTCCATTTTCCACTAAGTCACTTTGCAAGTTGACTTAACTCTGTGACGTCAACAACATCAGCTACTGCTTTGGGCATCTCATTACCAGGAAGTATGCGCCGCTAAATAAACAAAACAAACATTCCGAGGAACTTTTCTGGTGCATTGTGGGAAATTTAGGAAGTGGTGACAAACTAAACCAACTCCTGTCAGTCCTTACCTAAAATCAATTGAATCTGACCTAACAGGCATGAGTGTTAGACTGTCAACTTCAGTTTGATGAATTCACAGAAACAGGTACACAGCTGGTTGACTCTCCTTTTGCAGTAACTTTGGCGTCAACATGATTCACCACCAAATAATGACAATGGACAAGAAATCCAAAAGCTTCTTGAACTCCACCCTCACGCTCTGTTAGGAAACCCCCGATGAAAAGTAGCCTACTGTTGGCCAAGTCATCCCGGCACATAGAGGCAGTGACCCCCACCACGCCATGACCACCACCCGCCCTAAGGCCCATTAAAGGCTGCATTGTTTCCCAGAGGTCAGCCTGGGTTTCATTCCAAACGTTTAACACAAACCAGGAAATGCAAGTGGGATGTTTTAAGCCCACGGTCAAAGGGCCGGGAGATGTACCAATTCTGCAAATATTTCAGCACAAAGAAAGTCAGAATAGGGTTTACCGCTGTTAAAAGACATGCAAGACTCAAGGATGCAATACACATTAAACGGGTTAAAAACAAGTTGGTTTGTGTCCCGAGTTAAAATTCAGTGTTATACCGTTGGCGAAACCACAAAAAAGACACATCGCAAATCGTTCGTCAATGAAAAGACTGAGCTCTCACTGTAAGATCGCGATCAAATCGAAACTGCAATTTAATCGTAGTTACGGACAAATTATGATTGGCCATAATTCCTTAATTATTTAAACATTGCACTAATTACCAATTACATAACTACAATTACAGTAGTGTCCACAACAACCACCCACATATCTTCTCTGCATGGAGCCTCATTATGAATATAATCCTACAAAACCTTGTAATTTGAACCGCTGCAAATATTGAGCTCTGTTGCACATGAGCAATAATATAATGTATCTATATATCTCTTTTTACTTTCCTCATATCCCATTTGACGTTAATTCAATTGAATCGAACTACTGCTGACTTTTGGTAAAACAGATCACATTGGACAACTCCAAATCTTGAAATGAATATATATATAAAGTTAATGAAGTCGTAAATGGCTGATAATTGCATATGATGGGTATGTCAGTCTCCCTGCTGTGAATGAGATGTATCGTGGCTAAATCTCACTATTGTCTAAGGCAGAGCCACACAAAGCCCATGTATAGTGTAAAGCAGCCCTTTGAGCAGCTGACAGGAACAAGGACTGCTGCTCAAGAGCCTTCTCCACAGGTTTTGTCTTGGGCTCGACTACAGAGCGGGGGATGCACAGATCTCTTGTAATTTTCCGCTGCTGCAGCCTGTGGCCCTCCCTCCTCTCTCTATTGGCTTGAACGTAAGGTTCCTGCAGATGAGCCGGTGACCTGCAGACTATCAGAACGCAAAATGTACCTTTAAAATCATGATTCAAAATTAAGATAGAAAGAAAATAGATAAGAAAATATGTTTATCATAAACAAATGACAGTTTAATTTTAACTCACAATGAAATTGAAGATTGGATTCGGCGGGTCAAGAAGGTCGAAGTTAAGTTTCAGATTTATTTTGTATCAAAATCTATGGGCAGCCTCTAAAGTCCAGACATACATGCCATTATTGAGTTAAATATTAAAGCACTTTGTGATGACGATGTATTTACTTTAACATTTACACTGTCCTACCCAAATAAGGGTAGCCACGTGTGCACTCTTGAACATGAAAAAGTGCATCTAGAATACCCATATCCCATTTTTGCTTTCACGATAATTCCATGATCAAAATGATGAATTTGCTGCTTCTTCCTTAAAAGTCAAAAGGAAACCCTGTGGATAACCTAATCCAGCATTCCTGCTGCCCACACTGTGATGGTAATCTACAAGATTACATGCATGCAGCTGCAGATAATGAAGGTTGCGCGAGACAATGGTGACCTGTTGATAATGTCCTGTTGATAATATACAGCTGAGGATTTGCAATGAGTCGAAACACAGATAAGTTACATATTAATACTATGCTAAAGAAGTCACATGTGATGCTACTTTGTGAAGTAATGAGGGGAAAGGCCTTGTATTACCAACTGAAAAGCTAATTGAATCCACACAGTAATTTCAGTCATCTGCATTTAACTTACATAAGCTGGTTTACACGTTTTAAAAGGCTAACATGAAATGAACATAAAGCTGGCTGACAAACAGCTTATGCAACAAGTCTGAAGTAATACAGTATATGGGGGATAGAAGTATTTTAGACTGAGTAATTTATGATTCAATTATCTACAAATAATAATAAACATAAAATAATCAATGAAAAAACATACATTTCAAAGTGTATTGTGATATGTATCAAGGCTTCCGTAACACAACTTCACACGCACCATAAAATGAGCGATGGTCACTGTATCTACTGCTTCTGCCAACACAACTGCTGCTACTATAGGAAAAAAAACACTAACATGGATGACATTCAGATCACATGGACAGATTGGACATGACATTTGTTTGATATCTGTGTTACTGTAAATCTTCAACTAGTTCCTCTGTTTGATCAAATCAGCAATACTGTCCGCTGTCGTGATAATGGCTGTACAAGAAAGCGGTGCAATGATTCCGTGAAGCAGGAAGTTAAGCTTGCTACGCCCGATACAACACCATTTAATGGACGAGGTGGAAATTAAAGCCTTTACAAGTCCTGTTTAATCCAGCTTTAGTTTTGCTTTTGCAGAACATGAAACCCTAGTCCTAAGAGGCAGCGGCTTTGGCCCCGAGCTCCTTCTCTCCCTTTTCATCTCTGAGCTTGATCAGGCATGTGTGATGATGTATGTTATAGGAAACACTAATGAACTCCCACTTTGTGCATCAACAGCAGGGAACCTTCTTTCAGCTCGCAAAACTCACTTCAAAAACACTCCTAAAATAGCAAAATATTGCACTAAAGACCTTGCCTGTATTCCCTGACACGGCCTTTCAGTGCATTAGATGAGCTCACCTTGTCCAACACTGGGGGATGGGGCAGTTGAAATAACACACCCTTGTCAAATATATCTCCAATGGACTTGATGGTTTGGTTTGACAAGGCGGTGGCCACGGGTGACGGATAGGTTTCAGTGACATTAGCAAAAGGGGAGCATGCGTGCATCCCAAAGCTATTTATAGCCCTGCATTATAAAGTCATAGGGGTCCCTGACCTCCCCCCACTGATAGTATATTGATCCGTGCTCCGCTCCTGTCCGTGCATGTACCTTCACAACTAAGCTAATGTGCAACATTCATCATGGCCTTTTTCTAATTTAGAGGTTTAGAGTGGCGAAATTGCTCGGAGGTAAATTGGGTTACTCCACCTTCCAGCAATAGCTCAATGGAGGGCCTCTGCCTCTCAGCTGGAACACAACCCAACATGGCTGCTTGCAGGGATTAGCTTGAGGGGGAAGGGAGACATACAGTAACATGCTTCTTCCACCAAAGTCCTTGAAGAAAGATATCGAATGAAGGACTGTTGCGTTGCCTTGCGGTCCCTGTACGCTTGGGAGATTAGCGAGTAATTCAGGGTGAACTATGGCACTGATAAACCCACTGACAAACACTAATGTATTAAAAGGACAATATGAGCTGTAAAGGAGGTTGGGGTTAATAACAACTTGCCCTCGTGTAGTGCATCTTGAGAGAGAGAGAGCGAGAGAGTGAGAGAGAGAGGGAGAGGGAAAAAAATGGGGAACATTTTCCAAATTCCAGAAAGGGGGCAGGGGGTGGGCAGTGGTTAGGGGGAATTAGCTTGGGGCGTAAAACTGCCAGAGATGGTTATACTGTCCCAATTGCATCTGGGGAGAGAGAGATTAGTCACACGGGTTTTCCCAAAGTGCAATTTCCCTGACGATATTTTAGCTGCTCCTTGGGACCTCCGCTCTCCCCCCTCTCAATCATAACAACCTTGCTGACTGTCCAAACCACATACCACAGGGATCAATGAATATGAAGGCGCGCTGCCGTGTGCTAAAGCGCGCCGGAGCCACGCCGACTTCCACATACGTCATAACGCACACACACATAAAGCACTTGGAGGCATTGATTGGCTGGGAGAAAAAAAAAAAGAAAAAAAAAAGACATGGGATATAATCGCTTGCTCGTTAGCTACAAAAATCATTAATATTCCCCCATGCGCTAAGCCAACATGATCCTTGTAAATAAGCAAGAAAAACAATAAAGCATCTGGAGCTGGTTATTCTAATGCAAGCTCAGTCAAAGTGAGATGCAATGAAGGTACATAGGTGGGATAATCTTTTGCAGAAATCAAAATATACAAAGCAAGTGTTCAAAAGCATTGTGCAGTGATGTTATCTTACCTTCCCATGTATCCATTGCATGCTTCTCCCAGCCCGCCCCATTCATGCATGGACTGTGTTAAAAAGAAGCCAGCAGGCCTGTTCCCATCATGATGACTCGCCTTTTTTTTTTCTTCTTTGACTGCCGCCCGCTTGAGGTCTTTCTCTCTCACTCCCCCTGTCTCTCTGTCTTTCTCTTTCTCTCTGCTTACACACAACCTCTCCCCTCGACCGCCTGCCCCCGACTGACCAGAGCCCAGCGCAGCAGCACCAGTGGTCACTTTACTGCCTCGCATCACGTGACCGCCGGAGTTCAAGCCCCGGGTCAGTGCCTTGGCTTGAGGTCCAATGACAGCCAGGGGTTATCTGGGTGGAACTGATAGTCCTATTTTCACTGACGCTTAACAATACACCGAGACCCCACCCCGTTGCAAACACACACCCCAGTACCCAAATTAGTCAACCTCCCCTCACACACACACACACACACACAAAAAGCAATGGTAGCAGCAGCAGCAGCATTTCTGCAGTGCTCCGGGACATGTGCCTGGGATGACTAAAGAGCATGTCCAAGTAAAATCACAGGTTGAAGCTGACAAAACAAATAGACATTGACAAAATTGAGGCACTTAAGACAAAGAGGGGCACAAGGTTGTGTTTCAAAACAGCCAGGCTTTCCAATATTTGTCCATCAGTTACCTTTACAGTACTGTAAACAACAAACAAGCTACACTGCCTGAACAAAAACAAGTTACCACCTGGATTTAAGTAACCGTTATGATCTGGGGTTGCTGTAGTTGGTCAGGTCTATATAGGAGTCCAGATCTTAACCCCATTGAGAATCTTTGGGATGTGCTGGAGAAGGCTTTGCACAGCGGTCTCATTCTCCCATCATCAATACAAGATTTTAGTGGGGGAAAAAATTATAGCAACACTGGATATTTTGACATTGCAGGAGCTTCTTGAAACAATGCCATAGCAACTGTGTGCTGTAATCAAAGCAACGTCCAACACAATATTAGTTTGTGCTCTTTTTTTTTTGCGGCAACGGCACGGTAGCGTAGTATTTGCTTCCTGAAAGTTGTGAATCCCGCTAATAAAACTCCTCCCTGTGAAGAATTGGGACGTTTAGAAAGTTAGATATGAGTTTGGACGACAATATTTTACTGTAACAAAAATAAATACAGGGCCTTTAACTTATGTTGTACAGTTAATGGTTACGGCGAAGGAAATGGATCAAAGTGTCAACAAAGCTAAAAGCGCAGTATCAGACTTTAAAATGGTTGTAACCCTCACTAAGTATTTAGACATTAAGTTATCGTTGTAGAGTAGGGCTGCATAATATATCGCCAAAAGTATATCGCAATATTAGGTGATACAAGAATCCACAATATGAGAAAAATTAAGACTGCACAATATTTAAAAAGTTGCAATATGTGATCTGGGCGTGCAATCTTGCATTTATATTTTTGCCATATTCTATTAATCCGCGGTTAATCCAAGTGGTATGTTCCTTTCAATAGAAACAAATTATAAGTAAATTGTTTTAGTCAAAACAAGACTTAAAAAACATCAGGACCAAAACATGACTTGTTTTTTTTAAACTATAACTAAACCTTTGCATGTTCAGAAGTTCCATGCCTTTTTTTTAAATTTAATGCAGAGTTTTCAAAAAATGTCTCAATCTCAGTCAGACTTTAGTGATCATGTGATATATTGTGCAGCCCTACAGTTTAAATTGAACCAAACATACCAGGTTGAAACAGTAAAATATCGCAATAATATTGTTAATGCAATGTTGCACACCCGTAGGTTTTTTCAATAGGGTTCAGTTGTATTGTAAACACATTGTTAAAGTGCATGTCTAAGCAAAAACACAGGTTGAACCTCACAAAACACACACATTTACCTATTTAGGGCAAAGAAGGGCAACATTATAACTGAAGATATCCCGGCAAAATAACCAGTTCTAATTAATAGTTAAAATTAACCATGGACATTAACTTATGCAGTTAGTGACAACTGGATTTAATTGTCAATCTTACATTAAATGACCATTATAGGGTATAGCAGACTACAGAGTATGTTAACATCGTCCATGTAAGAAGCCATAATCACTAGTTAGAATGAACATAATTAAGCGTAAAATGATCACAATTACACAGTGTCCTCTAATATGGACACTCCAGGCGCTTCTCATCAAGAAACCATTCACACGGGGCGGCATGTCCAAAACACAAGAGGTCAGGAAACCCTGATGGGACCAGAGATCAATCGACTGAACTTAGAAAGGTAATGCTCTACTAAGTAAGCCCCGTCTTCCACATCACTATCATTAAATCAGATGCTGTGAGGTCTTATTTAAATGTAAATAAAATCTGGTTGAATTGAAATAAAAACAAGTGAATCCACACACAAAAGTGGGTCAAAGGACCATTTTGATTGCCCGTGGGAGAGCATATTCCAGCTGCCGCTCACCTGGGACAGAACCGAGGACGCACACGTCATGGTTTGGCATGAAGGCTATGTAAAATGATGTAATTCGATCGACATCTGTTGTTGTAGGCACCAAAAAACTGCCATCAGGAAGCTTTATAGAAGACGGAGAGTCAAACGTTGGCGGCTTTCTAAAGGCATTTCTGCACAAATTGGAACAGCTGTATTTTTTACCATTAGTTCTCATACACGGTCTCCCAGTTGCTCTATATACCACAACATAAAGCCACATTCACAACAATCAGCCAAATATATTCCCATGACAGCAGGCATCAAGCAATCAGACCTCTGACAACGCAGCAACACGCATGCACCCACTTCTCTGATGTTACACTATGGTCGTATTTAGCCTCTATCGACGCTAAATACATCTAGCATTCCATTTCCGTAACAGGTAGATATAAAAAGTAAAAACATTGTCTAGCAAGAAAGACACCAAGTTCCATCTACTTTGGTAACTACAAAATCTAATCTAACCATAAAAATTAGGTCAAAACATGGTGTCTGTAAATGTAGACTCTTTTTGACGCTTGTATTGATTTTGCTTCTCAAGAATGCTGATATGGTAAGTCTCCAGGCCGTGCATCTTTGACCTTAAAACTCCAACCACTTCAGCTACACATCACAAGAAATGATGACTCATGTGTTAGTTCTTCTTCCTTGTGTAACCCGAATCAATTTTTAAGGTAAATCATTGGACAAATTCCTATGTCCTCCCATGGGGCAGAGCATTGCATCAACACACCTTAGAAGCTAATGAGTAGTTAAAACAGTGGTTAATGCAAGATATGGCAGCAAGAACAGCCCTAGTGGTGTTAGTCATTAATTAATTAAAATGAATTTCAAAATGGACATGTGTAACCCTTGGATGGTATGGTGCAGAAAGATAAACTTTTAACTTTAAGTAGAGTTTGTGGCTGATTATCTTGGCAATGTTGGGCTGAAGCAAAAGCTAAATCTGACTGAGTAGATTAAGATCTATTCTGATTCAATTTATTTAGACAGTCCCAGTGTATTTTACAAAACAAAAGTTAGTTTAACTTCATTAGAGATTTTAAAAATGGAAAATGGTTCACGTTAAAGTTGTGAGTGTGCGCATTTGCCAATCGCAGCAAAGGCCTGCCAACTACAATGCAAGTACAATGCTAAGAACACCAACTTGGAAAACAATGATGAACCCAATGATTGGTAGCATGCATTAGCCAGCAAAAGCTAGTCTAAAACTTTAGTGTAAAGAAAGATCTTACCATCCAGAGTAATGACGTCATTCATCCCCTCAAGCTGCTGGGCTAGGGGTCCATAGTGCGAAGTATCCAGTGTAAATCCTACGTACGACCACCGGCGGTAAATGGGATGATGTGCTTGAACCCAGGAGCTTGTGACTTGACCCTGACTAAGGCTCGACTGTACATGGGCCAAACATGACCTACCGTTCCCACCCCCATCAACCCCCTCCCCTGTATAACCAAAGTACCCCAGCTCCACCCCATCTGACTAATGCCACACCACTTGTTCCAATCTCACAGCAGCAAGAGTAGTGGTAGTAGGAGCCTACACCGGGATACCCTACCCCCATGCACACCCCTTCCCCTCCAGCCTCTCTTCTACTCACACCTTGTCAATGCAAATGACCCGGCCGCACTAAATCACATATAAGGAGCTTTTCAAATTCAAACGCAACGGGCAAGAGGCACACATCTGATTGTCTTGTTATACGGAATGCAAAAGACCCAAGCAAGTAGCGCCTGACTTCGAAGACAGCCTGGCTATAAGGGTTAATGGATGGAAATGTAGGAATCTGTTGCTTTCATGTTTCATCATAACATTCTATATTGAGAGGAAAAGATCAGGACCAGTATAAGACTTTTACTGCCAATGGTTATCATCTCTGTCGTGAGCTTTGTGCAGTGTCTTCTTCAGCAAAAACAAAACACTATAATAACTTACATTCGTGTTTTACGCGCATAATATCACTGTTTTGATTGCAGCTAGCATTCACTGCTGCATGTTTCAATAAGCTTATATAATGTCAAAAGATCTGCATTCATTTTTCACCAAGATCTTGTATTGATGTTGGACTCTGTGGTGGACAATCCATGTCTAAACCATCTTTCAAAATGTCAGCCATTGTCATCTTGGAAGAAGCCGAGCCAAGATCAGGGAAGAAGAAATCCATTGGTGGTTACTTTTTTTGATCAAACAGTGTATTTGACCTTCCAAGTACCACCAGACCAACAAAACCATGTCTAAACCAGAAAACCACCACATCTAAATTAAATTTCTGCTAATTAAAATGAATAGAACATTTGAGATGACCCCGAGTTGCACTTGAAGTAACTGAAACACTGCCTAGCATAGTTCCAAGAATCCCTGAATTATTCATTCACTCCAAACTAAGCAACTGATGATGCTTTCCGCGGACAAAACGCATGACTTCTCCGATGATAGCTGCAGTTAGCAGAAATTAAACTGGCTAGCTTGTCTGCACGTAGCTTACGTTCTTCATTAGTCTTTTAGTTAATTCTTTTCTTTAGTTTTTGGCTTAGCACCCTTTGAATAATTTCATCGAAAGGTGGTATTTGACCACAGGGTTTCATCGCGGCTCACAAAACTTTCATCACTGTTTTGTTATTTGACTCAATAATGTATATTCCAGTGTTGTTCGTTGGAGCATCACCTACAGCTACTATGTTCCATTTCTAATGAAAATAGTAGAGGAACCAGACGAAGCAGTGTACCACATCCTAAACCGTGTAGGCTTGAAGTGTGACAAGTTGAAAAGGGGCATAAAGTACCCACAGTTGCCCTTGGGTAGACTGACAGAGGTGAGACTGCCCAATCTGCACCATCAGCCCCTCCGACCACAAGCAACGACTCACACACGCACACCACGTTCACACAGGCAAGGTGGGTGCACAAGTCTCTATCATCTATCAGATTTTTGTCACTTTAAAAGACACACGATAAATATGGCGAATTTGAGTCAAATCCTAACCAATTAAAAGGTAAGACATTTGTAGATTTTCTGTTGGTTAATCGCCCATACAGAGTCATATACTGGTGTGTTCCATAATCTGAAACGGTAACAAGTTTATGAAATGTCGTGAACGCAATTTATTCCGGGTGGTTTTCAATGCATGACGCAGTTTAGGCCCGGGCAGGTCAGCAGGCAGACAGGTAGACGTAGAGATGCGTGATCAAAGAGTCTCGCAGTCTCTACGTTTGCACTAATACCATAAGAGTGTGCTGCAATATGTCACTGTGTCAAAGGTAAGGCTTACAGGAAAGCAAGGGATGAGGCGTTGCTACCGGATACATGGAGATTGTAGTATTAGTTCAGCGAGCAAAATTGTGCTGGAGTCAAGACGATTTTCAAATGTTTACAACCAGGTAACATTTTATAAAGGTTAGCGCAGGCAGGACACCTCAGCAGGAAGCCAGCCAAGATGTGCAGGCAAACGAGGAATGAGGCACAACAATGATATGCTGTTCTATTGTAGCAGCACACAACTGTAGTGAATTACAATTTCAGTTCTGATTTATCTCATTTGCGTTTGGATCCGATAGTGAATGTTTTTCTTTGGTTTGAGTCGAATCTTGTCCAGATTCAGGTATAGTCCAATCTATTCTTAAATAAACCGGTTTCTAGTTTAGTCCCAGTTTAGACCAGACCGACTGGACTACTGCTGACTTCTGTCATCCACACCCCTTTAGACATTCTTTTGTGTGCGTTAGGTCCTGCAAGTATGGCGCTATCTTTGTGGTTCGTGAAATTTCTTGACTCAGACCTCACTCGTAATAGAGGTTACGAGTTACAATAGCAGACCACTTCCGACTCGGATGTGGACACGTCTCAGAAGGATAACCTTGTCTTGTCCATACAAATAGCAAAACAAACCCGCGGGGCGATGGAGGGGAAGGCAGCGGGGGGCACCATATGTCACCCTTGACCCCAGCACCTTTTATCCCGCGAGGGCGAAGATGACCAGCAGAATCGCCGGTCATGTTGGCTTTAACCTTGGAAGTCAGAGGAGCTGGGCCGGGACGGAGCGGCGCGGGAGGGGACGCAGGGGGCCAGGGGGACCACTCTATGCTAATGCTAGCCTCGTCTTATCTGGGAAATACTTCTTGAGATGCAACATTTTATAGCTTGTTTTATTCCTACAGCACATAAACGACTACAACAGGGTTTATACAGGCAGAAGCAAGTCAAATTGAATGTTTTTTATTGCTCAAACACTATATTTTAATACCACAAACGTAGAAAAAAATAATTAGCGCATATTCAATTTCTTAAGATTTGGAAACATTTCATCAAACAGACGAAAGAGAATTGGACAAAGGGAACAACGTGTGGTCAGTTTCAGCCAAAGCCACAGCTGAATACGTTTTAGACCATCACTTTTGTATAAAGTAAATCATTTTTTTCTATAAAGTAGCCTACATATACAGTACTGGTCAAAAGTTTGGAAACGGCTTTCAATACTATTTCCATTGTAGATTCTCACTGAAGGCAATAAACTATGAATGAACACATGTGGAAGTAAGTAGATCGACCAGCCGATATATTGGTCAACCTCTAGAATTATTGATGGTCAGTACAGAATTAAGTTTTAAATAGAAAAAAGGTGAAAAAGGTTCCTCAAAATAGCCGCCTTTTTCCTTCATTTCTGCTTTGCACCGTTTTGACATTTCCCAGTGAGCTTCACGATGTCACCAGAAATGGTTTTCACTTCAGACTGTTGAAAACCATTTTAGGGGATTGCTTTATGAAGTTCATTGAGAAAATGCCAAGAATAAAGGGCGGCAATTTTGAAGAATTTAAAATATAAACATATTTTGAGTTATTTCACCCTTTTTTGTTTTGTATATAATCCCGTGTGCTCATTCATAGTTTAGTGTCTTCAATGAGAATCACAAAATAAGTCTACACATTAAAAGCGTTTTGAATAGTAAAGCAAACATTGACCAAATACCACACCACAAAATCTGTTAATAGGGAGTATATTATTCTTGCAAATAAAAATCATCGGACTCCTCTTTTTATGTTCTGAAACGTGTGTGTATTTGTATAAGTTTAGCGGTTTTAATCTGCTTTCAAATGCTAAAGCTCCGGGACATGTTTAAACAGTTTACTGAATCTTGATTTTGAAACAAAGATATGCTCATTAAAGCTTACAAGCCGTAGTTACATACAAATTTAAATTCTTGTATAACTCTTAACAAACCCAGTGCATTTGTTGTATCACTCGGCAGAAACCAAGTGATTTCAAATCTATCCTAAGGCATATTTCATTTCATATACAGTTTACCAATGCAGAAAAAAAAGCGCTTCAAGCATATGCTGACGCTAATTTAACTAAATGTCATCACAGGTCAGCCGCGGTGTGGCCTGTTTTCTGCATTTCCCTAAACACTGGAGCCACAAAGGGCAAGTCATTTGTTGTGCGCCCCTCCCCCACGAAGCATTGTCACATCAGGTCGAAACTATCCACTTCACAAACAAAGACATACAAGAAAAGCAGGACTCTATTCAGGTTCAGCTAAAATTAACCGCATCTGCACTGGGCAGATGCATCTCAAAACCAGATGCACTGGTTTTGGAGAAAATGTTGATCATGAAACAAATTCATCAATATTTAGTCTTAATTTCTTGCTGTCTCCAAGTCCAAATTATGAATATTGGTGTAAACTGATTTTAAAATGACTAAGAGATTTGACAATAAATCATCTACTACAAGATGGTATCAAAATTGTTGATACGCTGCAATGCCACAAAAGCTACAAAATACTTCTGATGAAGAAAAAACTTGCCTCGTAACCACTTAAAAAAGATAGATACTTCTCTGCATTAGAAACTCAGTCAATCCAGTCCAATAGTACTATTGACACATTTCTGGATGACGAAAGCCTACACCAACACGTTTCCACACATACCGTATTGGCAAAAACATTGCTTCATGATAATTATCGAGAAAATGTAATATTTGTTACAAACATTTCCCACCCATGTTCTGTCTTGGTCTTTCCCACAGTAGAAGTACACAAGCCTCTTTCAGCCTTTGGGTGTGGGCCTTAAACCTAATCCTTATCCTGGAGCCACTTTGAAGAGAACCAATGAAATACGTACAATAGTAGCAACGGGATCATCTTTCCATTGAGAAATTAGTTTAATTTCATTGGGAAATGTCTGTAAAACTGTATGAATCGAACAGGATTTGATTGATGTTGATTTTTTTATTTGATTGATGTCTTAATTTTAATAAAGACATCAATCCAATAAAAAGACATACTTAAAGACATTTTTATATCAAAACAAATACATCTTGTATGGTTCATTTAGTCAGACAGTAGGACTAGAGATGTGGAAATCTTACAGTCCTATCAAGCAGACACAATGAACATTACATTACATCAAACAAAGTAAAAGACATAAAAACAGTGAATCTACAGTAGCTCACTGCTTCAAGGGCCACTGAGCAAATACCCAAAGCATTTGTCAATGACTTTACTGTAGTTTGCTGAGGCAAGCAGCTGGTTTAAGTCAACATGACCAAAGGTGGTGCAAGGTAACACATTTCAAAATGACTGATGCCAAGAATAAAGATTTGATACATATTAAGGCTAAACAAAATATTGTCCCCCAAATATTCAAATCCAAATCACATGTTCCATCGGACAACCCATGGAAACTTAAAAGTCTTCAGTCCAGTTTTAGAAAATATTTTCCTAGTTTAGGTCCATTTCAGTTCCAAAATGACAAATAGACGATTGCCGGTCACAGTTTTACGCATAGTTGAGGCACACTGTTGGATGTGGCTACGTCTTCACTGGCGGCCCCTGGATGCGACCCCTGGCCCTGTCCACTCCCAAAGATTAGATTTACAATGATCGGCCCCAGGTCTGTTATGGGACGGTCCCGGTACTTCTGCGTTTGGGGTGCTGTGATGGAGGTGTGCGGATCGATGCCACTGTTCTCCTGTTGAACTTCCAAAGGGCAAATAAAGCTGCACTGACCGGCCTGACGGTTCACGTTAATGACCACTCAGACACACAGTGGACCAGGGCTGCGTTCAATAACGATGACAGCCATATTGTCTCAACTTCAATATGGTTCTGTAAAACTCAGAAAACAGGATTTGGAAGTGAAATATTACGAGGTTTTTGTAAATTGTATTTGATTGGGACAGTGCACATTAATGGATATACTGTATACAAAATACGCGTTATTAACAGTCTTTTCTTGTTATTTTTGCAGTTGTTGAGTGCAATACTCAATTATAAATGAATATTGATTTATTTTGGTCACCGATTAATTAGCTGATTTGTTTTACGATTATTCGATTTATGAATACAACAACTTGATTTTATCAAACCTTTCCCCACATAAAGCTAAAGTGGCGCCGCTTGAGGACATGCTGATGGAGTAAACTTAAAGTGAATGTATACAGGAGGCTCTTAATGCTTTAAAAAAAAAAAAAAAAGTCACTACAGCTGAACCTGGTTTGCTCAAAGCTGCTCATGAACACTAGCACGGGATTGTGTGAACATTTGAAAGCCAAGAACCTCCAGAGTTCAGCGCCACTGAGCTGTAACAAATGAACGCTGCACTGGCACTCACTGGGACTCTATTGGGGACAGGAGCTGGGATTGAGCAAGTGAGAGTTTATTTCCAAACTGATTTCAACTCTAGGATCTGGCAACAAGACGAGTTGAACCAATTTCGCTTGTCCTGAGACTCTGACATAATATTTATGAAAAACTTAAAATGCACAGAACACTCACCACAAAACATTTTGAAACTGCATAAATATACAGTATATAAAAATATATAATGTTACGCCTATTCAAATATATAATTTCACATGCCACTAGAGGGCACTGCAGGCTAATCGAGCAGCAGAAAGACAGTCTGGAGTGAGCGAGAAACTTGCAAAGGACTGGCGAAAAGCGGAGGTTACTCCTATGAAGAAAACAAAAAAGCTAATCACAGGCTAAAAGCTAGATGGCCACAGCTAGAGGAAATAAGAGCTTGAAAAACGTGCTGCCGGGAGAGGCTTGTCAACGGTGCAGTTAGGCCTCCGTGCCCAGGTAGTTGCCAAGGCGATTGTTCAGAAGTGACACAGAGGAGGAAGATTTCAATGGATTTAGTGATTTGGAGTTTGGCATGTTCTTTATGCTACAGTTATCTCAACGGTTTATGTGTCGTTAACATACCAGACTCCTATTTAGTTGTTTTTGTTTATGCTTCATGTAGCTAACTATCAATGTGTTATGTTAGCATACCGTACGCCTATTCAGTCTGCTGTTTTTTTCTTCATTAGGCAATTTTTGGCTGGTGCGTCTTACACTCCGGTGATCTGCAGTACTGTTCACAGGCCTCCTGCTTGGTGTCAGTGTGTCTCCTCACAAGACCTGTAGGTACAGGCATTTGACGAGTGATTTCAAAATGCCCATATTGAGCGAATGAAAGTGTGAATGCAGATCAGTCAATGTCCGTCCTGAAGCGTTAACCCTGTGACTAACCGGAAAAAGTTGTCCAGGAAGCGCAGCACCCCCAGGTCATTCGGAAACTGGACATGGATAAATCCCTTTACTACTTACAGATTCTTAACCAACAACGTCTTTCTTTCTTGGCAAAATATCATCCAACAATTCACCTTTAGCATTTGATAAACAGAGCAATTGATCCCGACGCAGTGACGAATGACTGCGTTTGCCTTTTGACCTCGCGGCCTTTGCACCCATCTGTTTTGGTTCCACATGTTGCAGAAAAAAAGTCAAGATGTGTTCAACTTTAACAAACTGGCCAGTAAACAGATAATATATTTGTATGAGACGCTAAGTTGTATAAGAGCTTCTGTTAGCTAAATCTAACCGTTTTCCAGTCAATGAAATTGTAGCTTCAGGAAATCTGATCAATATGACGTCTAATTGTCGGGCGGCACAATCTATCATCGCCTGATTATTATTAGGAGAGGCAACATTTAAATAGCAATAAGCCATAATATATCGCTAAATCACTGAGGGGATTTGCACGTGCATGGTATCCAAAAATGAATTTACTTAAGCATCATTTTGTTCTGATTTCGTATTGAATTTCTTCTCATATTGCAAAGCCCTATTCTCATTGAGCATTATAGAACATGAACAAAAAAAGGAAAAGTTTGCAAGGTTTATTAAAATATTAGTACTTCAAATATAAGGCAACACAGAACCTAACAAGTTATTAACCAAAACTAATCGTAACTTTGTTTTGCGCCGTCGCTGCTTTTTTGTCGCATTTTCATTTTTTTTTTTTTTTTTTTTTAATCGCATTTTGGTCACTTTTTTGACACGCTTTCATGGCTTTCCTTGTTGATTTGTCACTTTTTCATCAGTCTTTAGTCATGTTTTTCTCGCTTTTTTGTGTGTTATTGTTGCTTTTCCAGCACCTTTTTGTCTCTCTTTTGGAAGTGTTTTTTGTTGTGTTTTCGTCCCTTTTTCAATCTCATTTTTGTAACTTTTTTCTGGCTATTTTGTTGCGTTTTTTTCACTTTATTGGGTGTTTCTCCATAACTCTTTAGTTGTGTGTTTTGCATTATGGTTGCTTTTCCGACAGGTTTTTGTTGCTCTTTTGCCATTTGTTTTGCTTTTAGATTTGGGTAATGCCAAACTGGAGAAAATGTGCTCGGTTCATATGGGGGTTAAGAGGTTAAATGTTTACATCTATATCCATCCATCCATCCATTTTCTTCCACTTGTCTGTTGCCGGGTCGTGGGGGCAGCTGTTGGAGCTGCCCAAATCCCATTGCACCAGCCCCTATGGCTCCTCCTGCAGGTGGTGGGTCCACAGAAGGACGGCCTCATGGTTCTAACTGGGCCTGTTGGTCTCTCATAAGGGGCTTCTGAACCGCTCTTTGTCTGACCCGTCACCGAGGACCTGTTTGCCATGGGAGACCCTACCAGGAGCACAAAGCCCCCCGACAACAGAGCTCCCAGGATCATTCGGGCTCAAACCCCTCCATCACGTTAAGGTGGCGGTTCCAGGAGGGGTTTGCATCTATATATTTTCAGTATTTTCTTATGGGCCAGGCTCTAGCTGTCATGGTCAAATGCATGTCACCCACTGTGCCATGTCTCTGCAAAACAAAGTTTCAAAGAGCCACAATAATATTTTCTTTTACGCAACAACAAGGATACATACTTTTAATTGATAGTACGATGATGAACAAAATGTAAAAATGTCAAATCATTTGTCACCGCCTTCGTTGAGGCTCAGACGTTGCCTCATAGTTTTGCAGATTGTCACTACTATGAACGCACATTGTGGGTTTATTTTGTTTCCATCAACTGCAGAGTACAGACGACGACTCAAGAACCTTCATCTAGGATTTGTTTCACCAAAGCTCAAAACCGCAGGCTTTAACCTCTTAACCCCCACCTGAACCAAGCACATAATCTCCAGTTCATTTTTAGCCAAATCTAAAGGTTTCTTCAGAAAAAGCGTCAAAATACCGACAAAAACGAGAAGAAATAAGCATGAATACGCAACAAAAACTGACCAAAAAAAGCAATGATAAATGTGTCAAACATGCAACAAAAATGTGGCAAAATGCTATAAAAAAGGCCACACAAAAAAGCGACAAAAAATGAAGTGAAGCAAACATGTGACAAACCACAACAAAAATGTGACAACAAAACTGTGACAACAAAAAGTGACGAAAGTGACGCAGAAAAGTGACAGAAACTCAACAAAACAGTGGCTAAAATGAGATGAAAAAGTGAAAAAAAGTGACGGGAAGAACACGAGGAAAAAGATCCGTTTAGATCAGTTTTGTAGGTCTTGGGCAGGTGGTAAGAGGTTAAAAGAGCCCCTATAAACATTGACTAAACTAAACTAAACACCATAATGCTTGGATTGGCTCCATTTACAGCGCTGGTGGTAAAACATTGACACAGCACGAGCCATAGTTATGCAGCTCTCGTTGGTCTCATCCTGTAGCGTTGCACTTGTCCACCAGAGGGCAGTGCCGCATCACCGCATCACTGCGTTCATGAGCCGCCTGTCACTGGGACGTGAGCAGCATGTGCAGAGTCAGACTGGTGCGTCCAAAACAGCGGCTGTGATCAAAGCGCAGCACCGACTGACTCCATAGAAGTTAATGATGGGGGTCCTCGAGGGGGGCTCCCGACTTTAATCCACTCTGCAGCCAAAGCCACCAGCAGCAGCACCTTTGATACGGGGCCGTGTTTTAAAACAAGCGCCTTCTCCCGTGTCTTTAATTTGGGATCAAGGCGTGGATGTTTAAAAAAAAAAAAAAGGGGGGAAAAAGGGGTTTCCTTTTATTCTTCAAAGGCGTAACATTAACAGATAGCCATTAATAGCGCGACGCCAGGCACTTGCTCAAAAAATGTTTTGGCTGTGTCATGATTATTCAAAAGGCAGCAGGCAGTTCCTTGAAAACGTCCCGACAATTGCATGCCCGGACAAATTTCTCCAGACAGGGGTTTTACGGATGAGGGCAATCGGTACCCCTCCCTTTACCCAAAAAAGAAGAAGAAGAAAAAAGACTTCAATGGGGCAAAACGGCCTGCGGGTATTGCCGATAAAGTTGCAGAGTTAAAGCTAATGAAAAAAAAATGATCACAGAAGGCTAAAAGATGGAAGCCTGTAGGAGAAATTGCTCTTAAAACGGTTTATGTATTATCATAATGTGCAGTGTCTGGACACAATTCCCAGTGTGAAGCATTTACAGAAATAGAACTACTTAATTGAATTACAATGATAAAACTGGGGGTTATGCAGTTACCCATACAAAACCAAATTCTCTTAAAAATACTCATTTAGTGTAAATGTAACACAAAAATAACTCAGATTTTGTCTCTTGCAGATGGGTTTTTGTCGCCCTATAGCAGAGCAGTGAGAAATATGACACATTTAATCCCTATGTATATATATATATATATATATATATATATATATATATATATATCTCTTATTGAATGACTGACTCTCTTTAACGCTGGATAATACGTTACTACAAGATATACACTCGAAAACGCGCTCCAGTAATTAACCATTTCGTTAAATCTATTTATCCCCCCCCAAAAAAAATAAAAAATCTGCATGCAAATCAATAAAGTGTAGATTTATTGGCAGCGGCACCACTCACAGACTTAAGACATGATGCAATTAAAATGATGAATGGCTGAAAATTAAAGCGTGCACTGAATGGATTGGGCTGAAAGAGCGGGGCGTCTAAAGCTCACTGTAACATATTGGTTTGTGGTTTGTCCTTTAATGCAGTTTTACAGTTTTAGGAGAAAAAGGAATAGTAAGAAGTATGTTTTAAGCAGTAGGTACTTTCAAACAACAACCTATAGAAAAACTAGCACTGTGGCAAGCTATTATTAGGATTCTCATTTGAAGAATTAAGAAGCAGTGAAGTTTAGATGGGTTCTAGAGTCATAAAGTATCGGACCTTCCAAGTACCACCAGACCTAAGCCTGACCTAAATGGAGTCTGAATTGGACAAAATGATGTCTAAACTGGGTGTTAAAACGACTCATTTAAATGCATAGGAGCATTATTGAATCTATATCTTATTGAAATTAATCAAGTTTGAAAACGCAGATGACCTCAAGTACCATCTTTAGAAACACTGGCCGATCTTGACAGGAGGAATCTGCTTAAATACCTGAGTTTATTGTATCAAATTTAAATGGAGAGGACCTTTTAATGTGATAATGTGTTTTCTTTTTGTATAAAATTGCCAACGTCAGTAAGTCAAACTGGGCTTTTAACACATCAGTGAAACATCATTTATTTCCCACATTAAAGGATCTATAGAAAAGTTTTTAAAGTTGTAATTTGTGCAAAGTTAAGGGCTGGCTTTAATTATTCGATTTGAATCGATTTTCCTTTGAATAGCCCTGTACCCTTAACCCCCACCTTAACCGAGCGCATTCTCTCCAGTTCAGCTTCACCCAAATCAAAAAGCTTCTCGACTGGAGCTTACAGCAATGTCGTCACTCTTTCATTGTATTTTGTCGCGATTTTGTCACATTATTGTCACGTTTTTGTCATGTTTTTTATTGCCTGTTGTGTTGCTTTTTTATCCTCGTTTATGCCTCTTTTTTTTTTTAGGTTTTTGATGTTTTCTCAAGCTTTTTAGATTTGGGTAAAATATGCCTTTTTGCCATGTGGCTTCTTGCATTTATCTTCTGGTCAGGTCATGTTCAATAAAAAGTACATGGTTAACTTCATGTAACTGCTTTGGGCTCAATTCTTAATGTGAATATTCATATTGTTTACTAATGCACCAAGTTGGAGTTACTTTCTATATTTCAGCATTAGTTCTGTCTTAGGTCTTCCATATCAAAGTAAAATTGGTGCAGGGTGATCTCCCTTAATGAACTGCAAACCAATTATATCGAATCGAGTCTAATCCGGCCCTTGAGAAGTGAAGTAAAATGTGCTAACACACTCATAACCTCAATGGGAGCTTTACCAAACAGTCGTAAAGATTTTACAAGTTGTCATTTTAGTTCACTTGTTACTGTAACTTGTGACAGAACTACATCATCTGCCACTGATTACCAAAGTGTTCGAGAACCGAATGATCCAGAAAGCCACGTCCCAAGCATTGTTCCTCGCTAATTCCTTCCTGCTTCGGTCTTGCAGGCGTCTTTTGTCATGTCGTGTGTGCATTACCCGCGTTTAAAAGGTGCGCAGTAAAGTGGACAGATGTGGGCTCCCCTTTCCCCCCGCGTTAAACAGCTGAAGCTAATGCGACGGAGCTTCTTTTTCTTCTTTTACCTCGTCACATGCCTGCGTCTGTGTAATAACAGGTTAGCATGTTAGCGGGACGTCTGCTGCTTCAAAAGGCCCATGAGGGACTGGAGCCTGTCAAATTACAGTGGGTCCCTGCTCACCGTGTCCCGCTCCGAGCCTCCTTCTGTCTGCTGTCTGCGTCTATGAAGGGGGGGCGGGGGGTGGAGGGACGTGTCTTTATTACCGCGGCGACAGGGGAGCCACTGGGCCTAATTCTCTGACAGGAGTTTGTCTTTTAAAAGCGCGCAGTGGTGGAGCGTCAGGAGGACGTCGAGGCTGAAAAATTAATGCCTTTGTTTTGTCCTGACAATGGGAGTTCACTTAGAAATGAAAGCCACGCAGATTAGCTCGTTATTGTATTTGCTCAATCAACTTTGTTTTCCAAAGAAGAGTTGATGATTTGAAGAGAACGCCTAAGCCCGGGAAGAGACATTATTATCCGATCGGTTTAACGCACATTAACACAGGCCTGTCAATGCCGTACCAACTGGAGATGAGGCGGGTTTTTAAAACGGACTTGCAACGGGAGTTTGTCAAAAACTCGAGATGAACGCTCAAAATTAAGAACTTAAGAACCTCATTTCTTTTTGGTCAGCCATCCAACATGTGCAGGTTTTAAGACACGGACACTTGTTTTGAAGTTGCTAGAAAACTATTTAAAACAACTCCCGTCTCCCCAACTGACAGTAAAATTAAGGGATAGTCGATCGTTTCAAAATAAGACTTAAGGCTGAAATGAATTAGGAAAACCATGGCTTAAATCGAGCTTTTGTAAGAGTTTAAGTCACCTGTGTTTTTGTTTTAGTCTGCGTAAGCAAATGATTTGAAAAATCTCAAATGGAAGACCTTCGATTTTGCGGCTTTGTGGCTTTTTTGTGATAGATTGACATGTTTTTTACATTCAAGTCAATCAGGCTGGCACCAACAATGACGACGATGAGCTTCTGCGAAAGCTACTTTTAAGAAACCTTTGAAAGGGTCTATGCAAGTGATGTGACATTCATGGCCGACCGGCTCTTTAATATGAACAGTTCGATCCAGATCTCAATTGTGAAAAGAAACGCATCTCTTTTATTTTCAGTCAATTTTACCCAGAACTCCCCCGAACGAACACAAGAAGCAGCCCAACAATGGAGCAGGCCAACACAAGTGAAAACTTTTTTTGCACTAAAAATGTTTTGTCAGACAGTCACACTCAAGAATTTATTCACAAACATGTTTTTCAAAGTGTAAATATCAGTCCCACTGTAATTGTTGATGCCTTTTATCGAGTCTTTGATATTGTGAGTTATCTGGCTGGAGTTATTAAAATTTGATATTAAAAAGAGCCGGTCTTTTGAACGGCTCTTTGAAACGAATGGATCCCAAAGTCTCAGCTCCCGGTAAAGAGCCGTGAATCCCATCACTAGTCTTTGCTCGGTGGATCTCGGCTGGCGTCTCTGTAATACGAGCAATGTGTTGGTTTTTGTTCTCATCAATATGAATTTCGCTAAAAAGATGTATAGCAATTATTTTAAAAAATATATAAGTGAATTGTATAAAGGCCTTAGGAATATAAACAAAAACAACAATATTTCATTTCTCAAACATGAGTGGGAAATGGTTCTAATAAACCCAAACAAATGTGTTCCAAAGTTCAGTCTACAGTGAAGCTATAGTGCAGCACAAGGGGATACAAAATATATTCTAATACCATTTTATTATCAAATGATCGTTTTCTTATTTGTAATCTATCACTTATTTTAAAACCATAAATAGAAATCCCTTTTAAACACATAATTTGGCCAATGCTTTCAGTCAGTGCAGTAAATATTGCAGTGTTTGTATTAATATTTCATTCTCCCTTTGTTAACTTTATTGACATTTTATTGTATACGTTAATAAAACAGTCATGGCTTCAATTGAAAAAGTAAAAAGCAAAAAACTTATACATAATGACATTTTTGTTGGGTTAAATGTGATTGAGATAAAAAAAAAATAAAAACACACATTCTGTGCAGGCTGTTTTCAAAGGCAGATTTTCAAAATGGCAGCCGCGCGAGCACCGCAGGGAGTCCGACTGTGCCGCTCCCCGATAACTACTGAAGGAATATCTCCGGCGTCTAAGTGCTGACGAACCTTCACCTCTCCCACTTTGAGCTCCGCGATTTAGGAGTTTTTTTGATTTTTTTTCCACCCCCCTCGACACAATTTGGCGAGAAAATCTGCCCCCCGAAAAAAAACAACGCTCCCCCGTTTTCGGAGGCCATTTTCTTTTTAGCGACGACAACAAAAGAAGTCTCTACAGTATTCCCGTCTTTAGCCCTTCCCCTATTCCGCGCTTTGTCTATATCATCCGCGACCGCTTCATATCGCTCCACCCCGACCTCTTCCTCCCCCCGCCCCCCCACCACCCCATCCGTACAAGCGCTCTCCATCCCTGGCTCTCCTCCGTCGCTGTCCAGCCCTCCTCTTCTTGCTCCAAAACTGTCAGATGGCATTAGTTCGTTTCACGCTCATGGCCCGTAGGAATAACAGCCGTGAACCTCGCCGAACAGCGGCATTCTCCTGCTCTAGTTAGCTCTCTCGACGCAAATACCAATGTTATTCATGCCGTGCCCCCCGATTTATTCCCGTTTTGTTTCCCCCCCCCCTTCTTGTTACACAACATGCCCCCGTTAAAAGGGCAAAGTTAGGCGAATCTCTACAGAAAGGTCAGAAGTAAAAAAAAAAAAAAAAAAAAAAAGATTGTATAACGCGGTCACGCTCGCTCATAATTACCAGCTTGTCCCCCCCCCCTCCCACCCCGACTCATGGATCGACCCACCGCTCGGCTAAAAGATTCCCGCGGATCAAAACGCGAATCCACTTCTTCTTATCTTCTTATAGAACCCGCAAGGCCTGAAAAAAAAAATGTGTTAAATATATCATACTCGGATTATTTCCCATGAAGTTTTCACCGTGGGGGCAGGTCGTGGTTGGTGTTAGAAGAAAAAAAAAAAAAAAATCCCACTGTGACCAATAAGCGGCAAAAAGAAAGTTTTTTCATTGTGCAAGAGAAACAGGGGTACAATGATTCGGTTATGGCACGCATACGTCCAACAAATGCTCCCACATAAACGCGCCAGTTCCACGCCATGTCGTTTAATGTATTCGCCTCACTGGGCTTCTTTAAGGGGCTTGTATTTTTTTATGTAACGCGAGCGGATTAATGGACGGATTTGGAAATGCAAACGTATGACTGGACGCCAATGCAGAAGTAAGGAGCCAGAGCCGGCATCTCGCCTGGTCCAGCTTTAGCGAACAACACCTGAAACTAATAGAGCGCAGTTTAGGCTCAGTATTTCAAGCTGTTAGCACTTTGTCCCATCCAATTAAAGAGGCTGATTTCGGGGAAACTGCAGCAAGTTCGGACTACATGCATGAGCCGTTTCTTTTTAGCGGACGGAAATAACTGAGGCCGGGAAACATTGTTTTATGTGCCCGTCACGTTAACACAATCTGATGTTCGATATATCGAGGCAGGAGAATATCGTAATAAACAATACTATCGACCTTTTTATGCCTCAGAAATTAAGTCTAAAGCTTAATAATGACAAAGCTTTGTTCAAAAAGTACTTTCCCTTAATCCCCGCTTTAACCAAACGCATTTTCTCCAGTTTGGCTTTACCCAAATCTAAAAGCTTCTCGACTGGAGTTTACAGCCTATAGGCCAGAGTAACGCCTCATTTGAAAGCTAAGACCTACAAAACTGATCATGACTTTTTTGTTGCATTGTTGTAGCCTGGGAATACCCATGCTGCTGTGTGCGCTCGAATCATTTCGAGCAGCCTGGGGGAACATGGTCGAAATCTTGGCATTCCATTAACAGGACGAGGAGGGACGGCAAGACGATGACGCACTATTCGACATACGGAAGCTTGTAGTTTGTTTAGGGATAAAAAAAATTAAAGTTTACTCACGGATCCAACATGACAGGAGCAGCCACGATGCCATCTTTTGATCAAGCTTTAGACCGTGTTCTAAATAGTTTAGCTCGAAAGTTTACAGCGGGTACGTCATACGTCATCTGATATTATGGGTTATGGCTACGTGCATAAACCACACCTCTCCTATGATAAAATGAATTGGTGGCCCCAGACTAAATATAACTTGTAATATTTAGTCTGGCGTTAGCAAGGCTAGCATTGTTGCTGCGTTTGTCACATTTTGGTCATGTTTTTTGTTGCTTTCTTCATTGTTCTTTTTCTTTGCTTTTTATTGTGTTATTGTTGCTTTTCTGGCACTTTTTTGTGGCTCTTTTTGCTTTTTCGTCACTTTTTTAATCGTGTTTTTGTCACTTGTTTATTGTGTTTTTTTGTCGCTCTTTTGGTCACTTTTTGTTGTATTTTCATCCACGTATTCGTCTTTTAGATGGGGGTAAAGCCAAACTGGAGAAAATGTGCTCGGTTCAGGTGGGGATTAAGAGGTTAAAATATCAGTGATACACAACATACATCGGGTAGAGTAATACATTTAAAAAAAAGGAAAAACATGTAAAATGTACAGATAATAATATTGGGCCCAAAACGTTTATGTGCCATTTATTGAACTATAAGTCGATATATGTCTGTGTCAGCTCTCAGTCGTACAGGAGTTGTCCATCTTCAACTACCGAGTACAGAAGATGACTCAAGTACCTTCATACAAGTCGATATAGTAATTATCGTGACAGCCCTACCTCAGTATTGACCTTTTAATTCTAAAAAGTGAAAGAATGACTATGCAAACACTTTCATCTAACAGCATGCTGACAAATTCATGATGCTTCAAAGAACACACTTTATTTGGTCAGGACAGTATGTGGAAATTAAAACGCATTAAACTCAAGCAAGTAAATAAGCCATGCCAAGTTGAACACATGGACTGATTTGCATCTGTTGTCCAGCACTCTCACTCACAAACACGCTCTCATTCATCCTGGCCTATTGCACATGTTTTAGTGGCGGGGGAAACCAGAGAATTCAGAGGAAACATGCAAACACCACACAGAAAAGCTAAACCTGTCACAATAACAGAATTTGAAGTTTGAAATATTATGATAAACGATTCTATCGACCTTTCAGTGCCACAGAAATAAACTCTAAAGCTTGAAAATGACAGTAAAGCTTTGTTTGAAAAGTACTTCATCTTAAAATATCCCAGTATAAACATGAAATACAACGTAATATAACCAACTTAGGGTAAAAAAGTACTACATTAGGAAAAACATGACAAAAAATGCAAATAAACATTCAGACTATAAATATTGAGCCCAAAAGTCTGTCATTAACTGAACGATAAGTCAATATAGTGATTATCGTGACGGCCCTTTGAGCACTGCACGGGCCCAATTTCAGGTTCCCACTAAAATCCAGGAAATACAAGTCTGAGAGATAACGGCAAAGAATTCCTCAAAACTGGAAGAATGAAGCAAAACCAAATTCCACTGTGTTTCGGCATTTCCATTGTAACATGGTTAAAAAAAGAAAAGAAAAGACTCCATAAGCTGGAGCTTGATGTAGTCAACTTTATACGCATAACTGTATCTTGAGCAGAACAAATCATGTAATATGTAGATTAAATATGGACTGCAAATGTACGCCACACTGTGAAATGAGCGTGTGGTGGAACATTGCCAAGACAGCCATTGTTATACCTTGAATAAGAAGCAATTGTATGTAATTCCATAGTATGTAGGGGCTAGTCTTTGTACAAATGCACCCAGCTTTTCTGAGCCTGTTGGTCAAATGTGACTATGTGGAAGTATTATAAGACGGTTAAAACTGTTACATAAAACGAGGCATAAGAGAACATTTGATTGGATCAGGCATTGATTCGTTTTTTCCACATTAGAGGTTGTGGAACAGCTTGAGATGTAGTTAACAGACTTTATGGAAATTTAATATTAGAGATAATAACAGATCAAAAATCCTGATCGATTAATTATTGCCCAGCTTACAGTCCCACAAAAATCTAATTGAGCCCAAAAGGAAAACTATAAAGGCTCAAGATAAAAATAAATCATAAATCTTTCAAAAACCGACTCGCAAACACAGAAGCCCTTGCTGACAATCACATGCCATACACTGGAAATGAGAGGTCAGTCACATCATCCTAAAACACATTTGCGATAATCACATGGGCCCAGTATTTAAACGGAAGAAATTAATTGAGCCTAAATCTGTTTGCATTTGTGCGTCACAGAAGGATCACTGTCCCGATCCAGAAGTGGCGATACGGACTGCACCACAGATGCAATTATCAGTCTGACAAGTGCGCACTCATAGATTAATACAAATACGAGGGCAGGGTGATTTCTTGCTCCGCGCCTACTTGACAGGCCCAGCGTGGAGGGAAAGGCTTAGCGGCTAATAATCAAAGCAGATTAGCCCGAGCTATGATAGATGCTACGCCGCGCTGCTAATCATCTGAGTGATAACCATGCAACATCCAATCAATGTCAGAAATGAGCAGCGGGCTTCAAATTACGATTCTGATAACGCGCACGTATACAAGAGTTTTAACGCGGGCTATATGTTCGCCTACTCGTGTTCCCGGAATTCCTCCATGTCAACAGATCATGTTGGAGTCAAGGCCCAGAGGAACTGCAACCATTTGAATCTGAACTTGAAAAAGGACGGGTAAACAATTCATAAACAATGTAAACATGTTCAAATGAA
Organism: Neogobius melanostomus; assembly: GCA_007210695.1. Classification (NCBI taxonomy): domain Eukaryota; kingdom Metazoa; phylum Chordata; class Actinopteri; order Gobiiformes; family Gobiidae; genus Neogobius; species Neogobius melanostomus. The sequence continues at coordinate 1,639,404 of VHKM01000240.1, read as the reverse complement.
AAAGGGCTCAAGACTTTTCACAAGCCGCACTGGTGCCGTCTGTCTGTCTTTTGATTTGTTCGTACCGACTTGCACATACTTCCAAATGAGTTAGGTTTCTCTGACAGTCCCTAAAATTTAAAGCACACCGTTTACACTGGCCTTTATGGTAGCAGTCCCTTGTGTGAGAGTGGCAGGTTTACAACACCAGGCATTACGGTAAGAACGCGCCGACGTTGCAGTCAGAACGTGAGCTCAAACGTTTCATAGTTCTTACTTTAATGGTTTATTATTCTTTATTGAGCTTTTATCCATATCATTATTATGTTCAATCATGGGGTTTTGTTTCATCCGCGCATGTTTTTGTAGTTCAGTCCTTCCTCCTCCACAATCTCCACACTTCGATCTACGAAAGGTTTCTCAGAATTTCAAAGTCTATTGCAAAGGTGGGCAAACTAAAGCCTACGTGATCCATATTTGAGAACTGTTTGGGAATTGTGCTTGTTTAGCGTTAAAATAACCCAAACCTTGCATCAAACAATGTGTTTTAGAGACACCTTCACCAAACGTGTTCTGATCCTGTCCGTGATCAAACTCTCTTCTCCACGCTGATTAACATGATCTCTTATGGCTCTTATCAGAGTTTTGTTTTTTTGCACTGCTGCTCTGGTCACCAAAGCACACAAGAGGAAGACGTGCCCCTCTACTGCTGTGTTGTGTAACTGCATTTTATAACATCTTAAAACCTTTGACGTAACTGTGTGAAAGTTAATCCACCACGTTGATAATATGCAAAGACTTAAACAGGCTTTAAGTCTAAAAGAGTGGAGGAGTGGGCGTGGATGATCAGCCTCTGAGCTTCACCGGTGTGACTGTGATCTCCGGCCCGTCTGCCCTGTGATTTAGCCTCAAAATGGGCTACGGCTGTGGAGCTAATGACACGCTGCGTGGGCTAACGTGGCTATTAGCCCACTGTGAGCAGCAGGAGTCGACAGGAACAGGATTCTGTCATTACGCCCAGGGCAGACCTCTAATCAACCGGGCAGCGACCCAGGCACAGGGCACTGGGATCGGGGCGAGAGGCAGAGGTGTGCAGCGGTGCACGGGGTCCGACTTGCAGGTTCAGAGCCAGCGGGAAAAGATCCAAAACGTGGCACAAAGGGATAGAAGGTTGGCACTTAGGAGCACTTATCAAGATTTGTTTGACACTGATGTTTCATTTGCTTGCAGCATTATTTGGAAAGCCCTGTGAGACGACCGCTTTTGTGATGCTGGGCTTAAGGAAAATTGATTGTTCAAGACTTGGCCAGACAGAATTCAGAACATTGATTTCTGCGAATAAGTATTCAATTGTGAAGTATTGCAGTTGCAATTACATTTGCAAGTCACACTAATACAAGAATCAGAACAGCATTTAACTTTGAAGAGGTTTAAACTACAGTTTGAAGTCCCTATGAGGATGGAATAATTAGTTTCTGCAGTTTCTGTATAAAACTAAAATGATTGCAGTCACTGCAATTTATTTCAATTTGCGGTTCTGATTCGATTATGTTAATGGGCCTAATCTTGCATTTCTAAATGCAGACTGAACCTAAACGTTTGCTCAGACGGGGGGCACTATGTGCAATATTCAGCTTCATACCTGGCGCAGTAAGTGGCTGGACAGATTCCCATGGCGATGTTATGCACAGCAGTGGACCTTCCCCAAGTTTTATCTCGTACAGAACGTACAAAACTGGATTATTTTCCATTACGGCAGGTGGCGGTGGGTTGGTGGGTGGCGAATGTGCTGGTGCTTTGATCACGTTTCTGCGGCGTGAAGTTTGCCCCGCGCTAGGGCAGGGCGATATGGCCTAAAATCTATATCACGATATAAAAAAAGAAATATCACGATAACGATATATTTAACGATATAATTGACAATGGACAAATTACTTCTTACTACTACTTACTACAAAATCCCAGCCTTACGCCTATTGGGAAGATTAATTCATTGACGGAAGGCGCAATGAGTTGCAAAATGTGCGGTATAAATAAAGTTGCCTTGCCTTGATATTTTATTCTTTTAATTTTTTTTTCTAATTTCCTAGCAAATATGATCTACTCAAGCAGTTTATATCCTTCATGTCATTTTACTTTGTAAGTGCCTGTCCCTGTGTTCTACAGTCAGTGTTTCTGCTGCTCTGATGGAGCTGAGCGTAACATAAGTTATATCGTGTCCACAACGATATAAAAAATTACAACGATATCCAAAAACGATATTGCGATAACGATATGCGGCCCGCGCGTTTTAATTCTGGCGCTAGAGCAGGATCATTGCTATATTGGGGACATGGACAGTGTTTAACTCACAGTGGGAGAAATAGTTTGTAGTTTGTCCTTCAAGAGCTTAATAAGGAAGCAGCAAGCTCGTTGTGGTCAACGCTGCTTGTAGCGCACCACGCCGCAGTCAACCACTTTTTTCTTATATACATATACAGTACCTATGAATATAAAATTCAGGTCTATGGTGTGTTCGCCATCAGAGTTATGACTTCTTATTTCAAATGGTGAGTCTATTCTAAATCCAAACATCTGCACATAACCTTTTAAATCAAGACCAAAAGGTAATAAATACATACAAAAAGGTCTTCCAAAGAGGTTTAGTTTTACATTATTTGGCTGGTCCGGAACCCTTTCTGCAGGTGCTCATTATGCAGGCCGTTCTGCTCTCCCGACTTCTTACATAATTTCTCCTCAAAATGACACTCGCGCTAAAGACATCTGAGCTATGAAAGAGCCCCATTGCTTTTGCTGCTTCTCGTGTTTAAAATGTAGGATTTCTCTGCCCATTCTTCGGCCTGCCAGCGTCTCTGACATCCACTGCACTTTTAATTACATCCAGCCTCGTGCTTATGGTAATTCCTATGATGTGGTATTAAAAGAGCAATTGGAAACCGCTTCAAACAGCTGGCTCTGAAGCCAAAGCAAACAAAATTCAAATGTGCTTACAATATAATTCAGCGGCTTTGAAGTTTATATTACAACCTATAGATGAGAGACGTACTATATATTTCGAGTAGGACACTAGTAAACTCCACTTACTTCAAGGGGATTAACCGACATGAAACCAAAGCGGAGGGAAGAGCCTAGCCACTGAAGTTACGGTAGGTTCAGGAAGTCTTCATACCTTATGTTGAAGGGAAAATGTTCAGTTTTATTGTTCATTTCTTTGCTTCTCTGCATAGATGGAAGCTCATCTTTCTTTACCATGAACAAACTTTTAGTTCAAATGTTGACAGCACAGCCAAGACTAACAGCAATGGAATGAGTCTGCAGTTTATACATTTCTACTTTTAACGTAGAATTGCAATAGCCAGGCACGCCAGCCACTCTTTTTGAACACAGGAGCAATGATTTTCACAGACTGATTATCACAGCAGTTTATTTGTAGTGGACACAACCTTGAAGCCACTGTTAAGCGAGGAATGCATAGCAACTTGGCGCTATAGCCGCCATCCTGTGTTATAGGCTTAATCACAAACAATCACCGCGGCGCATACCTGCCTGTCTGGATATATATGCTGTGACACACTCAACTATGTGAGAAATGCACTTGAACACTTCCAAGTGTAATGTGGGTACAGGGGCCCAGGTAAAGGGTGAGAAGAGTGTCTAGAAATGACTTAAAACAAATTGCCCACCCCTCATATTGTGGGCATTTGCTGAACCCACAACGGCAAAGTTGAATGAATAACTTAAGGTGACAAGACAATTTGAATATCTCAGCATAGCCAAATTGGAACCTACAATTGAAACAGTATGAACATGCTCAACTTTCACGCCAATAAAACATACATGGCTTTCCAAGTAGCAGAAAGTCTATATCGCGACTAAATCAGGTCGAAACCAGAACTAAAATTACCCAAAATCAGAACCAAATGATGACTAAGCCACGTATGCTCTCGTCTAGGGCAAGGCCAACTTTAATGCAGCAACAATATTTAGATAATTTGTGATTAAACAAAGTAGATTAAGACAGAACTGTAGAAGGACATTCTTGTGGCAATGTCAGTGTTTTTGGAGAAAAACTCCAACTTAATCCTGACAGTCTTGTTGATGGCGCATGTGTGAATTTGGCTATAGAGTTGCAGCTTTTATTGGAAACTGAAGCCCGTTTGTCAAACAGCTGCAGCTTTTTTCTCAAATCAGGCTTTTGAACAGAAGCCTACAAGAACAGCACCATGTCTACACTGAGTAATGTAGTCAGTCAGGAGTATCGCTTGTAGTTTGATTGTTGGCTAAAGCGATCGGGAAACTGAGATGAGGACTCTGGGGCCTCGTTTACACTAGCGGAGCCACTGCACCGGTTGTCTTTAATGGCTTTTTGTGGGTTAGGGTTGTTGTAACAATACTCAGCTCAGATATACCAGCTCATTAATGTTGCCATTCTCACCCCATTGCGTCCGTTTGGCTATATTACCAATTGTTCTCAGTGTTGATCGTTTTATTCGGTCCTACTTGTTCCGCTGCCATCGAGTTTACCAAAAGTATTGATACGTTGATATGATCAAAGCTTTCAGCGTATGGATGTACCACCTTCCCTTTAAGAAGGCGGCATATCCAGGTTTGTTTGAGTTTTTTATTTCGAGCTAAGGCACAAAATCCAAGAAAAAAACAGAAAAATATATATACACAATAAAAGAAAAAACAAAAAAAGAAAAAATAATAATATACATTCTAACTCGAAAAGGAGTGGGAAGAAGACAAGCTTATTGACTCCCACCCCTGTTCATAAACTTAAATAACAATAACTAACAACACTGCATATTTCTTACCATCTTACAAGACAACTATCAACCGAGTTGGTTACATTTCAACAGATGCCATACTGCATTATACCAGGTCAACACTCACAGTATCTCACACTCTACAACCATTGTATTATTTCTGTTTCCCATACCGAATTCATTACCGTGTTGGCATTATCGTTATTCATCATCACCATTACAACCCATATAACATTACTCTGTATCAAAATGTTTGATACATAACATACTCCACATTTATTCATGAAAGGTACATTAATCGCAGACCGATTGATGCTCATAATAACAAGAATGATCTTAATGATGTGTGTTACAAGGGATTCGTTTTTTGTTTTGTTTTTTTTTTCTCTGTGACTGGACCAGCTGCCAGAGGGGAGCAGCCCCGAGTAACCGGACCATCCTTTGTTGAGTGTCCTATACTATGCATTAAAAGAGACAAATGTTTAGGAGTCTGCTGCCAGAAGAGGGTTTCCTCGAGCTGCCGACCCCCACCTGTCTGCCCTGTACTACGGGTTATGTTGAATGCGGAGTACATAGATATGTGCATGATTTACTTCTAAGAATTTAATTCCTTTATATTACCATCAGCATCAATAGCAGTACCGCTGTCTGAATCGATTAAGTTTGATTCTAAGAATAATCTACAGATTATTAGGTATTAATCCTAGACTGTTACATTTAAAGTTTAAAGTTAAAATAGTGATGATAACAACACAACAGCAACAACAATAACAATGGCAATAACAACTGCAATAGTATAATAGTAACAACCACAATATACTTCATTATTAATTAGATCTGACCTTTAAAGTATACAGCACTTTGTGACACCCATTAGTAAATCAAGTACCCATTTCCTCCTTCTGGTACAATGACCATACCATTTTTTTATATTTTGATTTGAAATGATGAATATTAGGACATTGTTTAAATTCTGCCCCAATTTGTTCCAGAGTTTAACTCCACATACAGACACACACATACTTTTCCTAGTGGAAGACACTGCTTGAACCTTAAAGTTGTCACACCCCCTCAGGTTATATCTCCCTTCTGTGCGTGCAAAAAGCATTTGTATCCTTGCAGGTAGCGCATTTTTGTTGGCTTTAAACAGCAGTTGGGCAGTAGATAAATCAACTAAATCATGCATTTTTAACAGTTTAGACTGCAGAAATAATATATTAGTGTGATCATAATATCCTACTTTGTGAATAATTCTTACCGCACGTTTTTGGAGTATAACAAGGGGGTGTAATGAGCTTTTATAGTTATTGCCCCAAACTTCTACACAGTAATTTAGATATGGCAAAACTAATGAACTATATAACAAAAATAATGCATTGTAATTTAAGAAAAACTTTGCTTTATTAATGATTGAGATACTTTTGGAGACTTTACCTTGTATGTGTCTTATGTGTGGTTTCCAGCTTAATTTACTGTCAATGGTGACTCCTAAGAATTTAATTTCTGAGACTGTATCTAAAACTACACCGTCTATAATTACTGGGTCTGGTTTTCCATTATAATTACCGAAAAACATTACTTTTGTTTTATTTAGGTTGAGAGACAATTTGTTAATGTCCATCCATGTTTTAATTTCCTTAATTCACAGTTTACGTTAGTTACTAAAGTACTATAATTGTCATTGGAATAGAAGACGTTTGTGTCATCTGCGAAAATCACTAATTTTAATAGTATAGACACGTTAAAAATGTCATTAATATATAAATTGAACAGCTTTGGGCCTAAGACAGATCCTTGTGGGACCCCACAACCAATGTCCAAATATCCAGATGTAAACTCCCCCATCTTCACATACTGTTGTCTCCCAGTTAAATAGCTTTGAATCCAGTTCAAAGCCACTCCCCTTATGCCATATCTGTCTAATTTTTTTAATAATATAGAGTGATTAAGTGTATCAAATGCTTTTTTCAAGTCAATGAATATTCCAGCTGCATGTTTCTTTCCCTCTAAGCTATTAGTAATCTCTTCTATTGCATCAATGATGGCCATTGAAGTTGACCTTGCTGCTCGAAACCCGTATTGACCTTCATTGATTAGTTTATGCTTATCTATGAAATTATCCATTCTACTGTTATAAAGTTTCTCTAAGATTTTGGAAAACTGGGGGAGCAGAGAGACAGGTCTGTAGTTAGTGAAGATGTGTTTGTTCCCATTTTTATGTATAGGTATAACTTTTGCAATTTTCATTTTATTTGGAAATGTTCCTGTTTGAAACGATAAGTTGCATATGTAGGTTAATGGTTTCACGATACTGTATATAATTTGTTTAACTAGTGTCATATCTATATCAAAACAGTCTGTAGACGATTTGTTCTTACACCCGTTAACGACATCTATTATTTCTGCTTCAGTTACTCCAGACAAAAACATTGTTTTTGAGTTAATGTCTATCAATGACTCCATTTTGATGCTACTACACTCCGGAATCTCTGCTGCCAGATCCGGTCCAACATTTACAAAAAAAGTATTAAAATTTTCCACAATTTCATTCATTCTATGATTGTCATTGGTCCCATCAGTGAAATAGTTTGGATATGAATTATTTTTTGCATTACCCTTGATTATAGTGTTTAGTATTTCCCATACCCCTTTCATGTTGTTCTTGTTTTTATATAATAGATTGGTATAATATAGTTTCTTAGCCTTCCTTAATATATTGGTCAGTTTATTTTTATATGTTTTATATCTACTTTCAGATTCAACTGTTCTTATTCTAATGAACTGTTTATATAAAGTGTTTTTCTTCTTACAAGCATTTTGTAAACCCTTGGTTAGCCACAGGTGGATTTGACACAGGTAGAATACATAGACAACGGACTAATACATTGAGTGATACATTGATATAGTAATTACTACGACAGGCCTACCTAAAAAATACATACATCAACCTTGAAAACAACCACACTAACAGAATAGTCCTCATATCTTACTTGAATTTTTTAATTTATCTAAATACAAGCAGCAAGTCTTCCTTCTTTTAACAAATGTCTAGGTATAGCAGACTCTGTAATATCCATATCTCTCCTTGCTGCATGAACCGGAGCAGAGGGCAGGAATGTGAGCGTGTGATGTTTGCTGCGCATGTTGTGTCTATATGCTCAAGCGGGACGCTCGGACAGACGAGCTGAGGCCTGCCCCACGGTGGGAGTGCATTCTGGAGCCACTGCGCTCTGCGCAAGGGAATCTGACCTCAAGCACACATTTCAGGTCGTGCAAAGGTACGCCAAGAATACCTAGTTCCCAAAAGTGGCGTTTGTGGCACTGTGTGAGTATTTTTGAGATGTGTTGCTGCTATTGAAAATGTGAAATATCACTGTGTCATACTTAAGTCTAACAATTTCAAAGACAGTTAAGTTTCAATTTACCTATTTTTTTTCCAATAAACATGTGAAATGCATCAATAGAGGGAATATTTGGTAAATGTCTTGGATAGTGTAATAATATTAGTGCAATATTTTACACTACAAATTCTACATTGTACATTAAATTAAACCAAAAATAAAAATCATAAACAATTCATTTTCTCAAATTGTGTAAAACAGACTGATTTTGCGATTCATTGTGGCTTTTTCCGAAAATGGATACTGTGTCACGTAATATTGTAATTTGCAAAAAATAATTTGGTGATATATTGTGGAGCCCCAAATCAGACCAAATGAAAACCCCTGCTCTATCCGTGTACTGCATTCAGTTTCATTCGACAACTGCACTGAATATAATCCTCAAATGCCACAGAAACGGATTGCAACTCCCTGTCATGCGATATTTGCAAATATAATTTAATTTCCCTTATACAGTACGCAATGGCCACTTTGACAGCCTTTTAGCTGATTAACCAATACATTTGTCATGCTGTCCTCTTTATGGTGGTTGCACTGTTGTTTGGAAATAGCTGTTACCTTTGGGAAAATGAAGTTTTATTTAAGCCACAGTAAGCAATGGTGACATAAAAGAAGAGCTAATATGCATAACATTTACGCACGCTTTAGTGATTTTTCTGTATGAAAGAACAAATAGGGCAAACCATCAGAAGCGCAAGCATTTTTTGCCTGCAAACACGCACTGTGTAACTCAACAGAAGACAAACATTCATTTATTGTTTTATACTTCAAATTCACCATTTGAATATTATAAAAAGGAGGGTTTTTTAACGTCCCGGGGGGGAAGTGCCAAACGAGGTGTCCACGTTATAAAGATTGAGTGCATGAGTATAAATAGTTAAAGCATCAATTTATTAAAATTGAGATTATCCAGATTACAAATAAGGTCAAAGCTCGAATGTTCCAGTCTCAAAGTTTACATTGGAAGGGCATCTGGCATTAAGTTATGCCTAACTGAATATGCAAATAACCCCACACTAGAGGGTAGGATGGGTGGTGACCTGGACAAGCCAAAGATGTGATGATTATTTATTAGCTACTTCACTTAATTTAACTACTACAGTCTGTGTTATAATAAATTATAGCCAGCAGAATTCAAATTCATTTAAATTGCTAATTCTGTGTTTAGTGGAACAATCCATTAAAATAATATTATAACTTATCAAAAACATAAAATATTCACAACTTCTAATACTTGAACAAGACCTAATTCTCTTCTTGGACCATTTTAGTTCAAATTGCCTCTAAAACCAATCTGTCCGTGTTAGCTGCACAGAAGCGGATGTGGGATGTGGCAGTGGCACATATTTAACAATGCTTATTAGGCATCTCCAGAGCAGCATGTTAACATTGCCGCTTGACTTATCACATTAATGTGAAAGCTGGCGGACCCCTGCCCACCTCAGGAGCCACTCAGCAAACCGCTCCTGACATGCCCATGAAGAGCGCCCAGAGCAGGGCCGGGCACTGACATCACCCCGACAACACTGCGCTAAATAGGCCACAGCTGTTTGCTTCTGTAGGCTACAAATTAGACTCAATATGTCACACTATATCAAATCAAGAGAGAAACTGCATTGGAATAAGCAATGTTGAATTGAGATGTTATTTTCTACATTTCTTTGCACAGCTGAGTTTCCGTGCTAACATTGAGGTGAATTTCAAAGGTTACAAATGCAGTACTGCACAAGTGGTAGAGCAAATGAAGTTACAGAGCTTCAAGAGTTATGCTTTTTATGTCACTTTCATATATGAGGTCAGTCATGGTAAAACAGAAAAAAAAGGAAAAAAAAAGTTGCTTTTTGTTTCAACTTAATGGAATGAGTTGAAATGGTGAAAATAATAGTTTTTAGAATAAAATAGCCTAAATGTTCATCATTAGGCAGTAAATATGATGCTGCTTTACAATAAAATGTGCTCGTTAAATGTTCAGTTTTGGTTTCACTTTAGAGGGCAGCTAAAATACGCACAGCGTTTGATTCGAGGCTCGTGTTTGGGCTGCCGGCACGGGCAAACCAAACCAAGGGTAGGGGGCTATACATGACTTCCTCATGTAAATATGTTGTACTTTATTAATCCCCGTGGGGAAAATCGTTCTCTGCATTTGACTCATCCTCAAGGAGTAGTGTGCAGCCAGTGTAGGTCGGTGCTTGAGGACCCATCTCCAGATGTGGAGCCAGGCTAATGGTCAGAAACACCTGGCCGGAGGATTAACCTATTGTACATGTTTGTAATGGTAGGGGAAACATTACTACCCGGAGGAAACCGACACAGACAGGGGGAGAACATGCAAACTCCATACAGAAAGGCCCCGTCCAGGTGGGAATCGAACCCAGGACCTTCTAGCTGTGAAGCATGAGCGCTAACCACTGTACTATCATGCCTTACCCAGATGGTGCACAGATCCCACGGGACGTAAATGGAACTGGATGAATGCTCGGGCGAGGTGGAACATAGTAACTGAACCTAGTTGTATCCCACACGTCAATGTGATGTGCACATCAGACGCTTTTTTTTTAATTCTTGGAATTTTTTGTGGACGCACCGATTGTTTGACAGAGTGTTTTAGTGAACACTTGGACCAAAATGTCATGCTTGTTTCACAAACTGAAGTATTTATCTGCTGGACTATGTCTGACAAAGCAAAACATACATTTAGTTAACTCATGTGTGTGCAGATGGTATTGTGTGAGCTACATACGAGTTGGGAATGTACCAAACAGTTTACGCTCACAAAGTGCTGTTTCATTAAGGCCCTGTCCATACGAAGTCAAGCTGAGGACCAAACGTAAAGATATTTTATCAATCCAGTGTATCGTCCATACGAGCCCGGCGTTTTGGGGGTCTGTAAACGAACATTTTCCAAACTAGGTCCCAGAGTCGAAAGATCTCAAAATGCCATTTACGTGGCGCCGTTGTTACAACGTCTCTGCAACTTTTACTAAAACAATGACATCACAGCACCAGAGTGGTGTTTGTTATCCATAATCTACTGACCTTATGAGTTTTACGCATGGATCTATGATGGTTTTACTCCGCTCCTCTTTGCTCCACTGCAGTCCGCAAGCCACAGGTGACAAGTAGAAAAACACGGCCGAGTCAGTCTGTGTTTTTGGACTGAGTCAAAGTCTGGTCACTGACAGATTTTTCTGCTTTAGTCCCGTTACATCTGAAGAATAAACTCGCCTCCTCGTCTCTTCTGTAAATCGTAAATCCTTGAAACCGTTTCATTTTCACTGTTTACATTGCACAAAAGTTTACTGTGCATGCGCCCTCTACATCTTGTTCTATTATCTGTGTTTTCACAGACCTGAGTCAACCCATGTGGACGCACACATTTACTAAGCTGGCTTCGTGCTTACAAAGAAACTTTCTGAAAATATAAGCGTTTTGTCTTCGTGTGGATATAGTCTAAGACTAACGGTTTTGAGCTTAGTAGAAAACATTAAAAGACTATTTCAAATCAGAGGAAAGTGTTGAGAGATCTAGCACCAAAAGAGCACAGAGGCGTGTGCTTTAATCTAGAGATGCACCGATCCAGCTTTATTGCTTCCGATACCGGGGGTTCGGGTATCTGCCGATATCTGATAGTAACCGATACCAAGAGACTTTCTTAAAAGCTGTTGCTGTGACAAAAAAAGTTTGTAATCTTTTCTCTATTGTGAGATCAACAAAGTCTATTTGTTTCTTGCACACAAGTTATCAATTATAAGCTATCTAACTCTAATGGAAAAACTTTAACTTTTCTACTCTTAATATATGACCAGCTATTGACATATGCATACTGTTGCTAGTGGCGACATTTTTTGCGGAGGCGACAACTGAGCAATTGAAATATCCTAGTTCCAAGCTTCAAAATGTCCATATTCACTTAGATTTAGTTGGTAAAAGTTGTGTTTTTAAAGTGGTGTGATCTAAAACTGGTATCGGTTCAGCATCAGATATTTGTAGATTCCCAGTTAGGGATGTCAAGATTAACCGGTTTTACGATTACCACGATTATAAAAGGACGCGGTAGGTTATCCGTAAGAATTTCAGAAGCCACGGTTTACCGCGGAAATTTTTCACGCTGACGTACGAGCCGTTGCTCGCCATAAACAGCGCGTAAACTCACCGGTAGTTAAGCAAGGCAGAAGGACGCTCTCCTCCAGTGTTGTATCCACCCAAAAACGATTGAAGTCAGCAGAGTGGGACCTCTTTAGGATCCAAAAGATGACCAAGGCGTTGTTGTTGTCGATGGACATCCGTTATGCAAACCATGTCGTCAGAAAGTTGCAGCAAAAGGCGCTGATATCGGCTACGTCGAATATAAACAACATCTTGGAGATAATCCTTCGCTGTAAATGTCCAGGTCAAGGTAACGAACTGCTTAATTCCCAAAAAAGTTGTCCAAATGTTCGGAAATAGCCGCCACAACTGGCTCAGGATGTAAACAAAAACTAACGCGCTCCCCTCTGCTTCAGCGATGCGTAGCAGAAAGGAAAGTGAAACCGCGCACATGTGGAAATCAGCTGTTCAAAAGAGTCTCCTTAGTCATTTTGTAAACACGTTTCATTCTCTGTTCATCAAAACATCTGACAAATAATTAAGCAACAGCATAACTTTTGAGAACAGGAAACCTAGCCTAGCTTGTGGCCTAATAATATATAGTAAAATAATTATGATAATTATGGTCATTATAAAGAAGTAAAGTCGACATTGTTTTATATTATTCAATGTAGGCCTATTTATTTTAATGCAAAACAATCTTAAAGCATTTTTCATTTTTAGAAATGGTGAATGTTTACAAGTATTAAAAAGCTTTTTAAAGACAAAACCTAAAAATATCAGTTCTTTCCTTTCATTCGGTCGATAATCGTGAATAATCGTAAAATCGCAATATTTTCTCACACAATAATCGTGACTCAAAAAATTGAAATCGTGACACCCCTATTCCCAGTTATCACTATTTTCTGGTATCGGCCCCGAAATTTGATACCAGTATTGGATTGGTGCATCCCAACTTTAATTATGTTTTTAATTTGCTTTGAAATTAATTGTAAACAAAATCTGAGGATTTTATTGGAGCAAAATAAAACTCGAAACCAATCCAGAGTCCGTGTAGTCGGAGGAATTGCTGTTGTAGTGAGCTAGCAGCTAAGTTCCCAATTTCTCAACGCATTTCCTTATCCCTTGGTTTTAATTCTCAACCATTTTGAGATAAGCTTCAAAGAAACAGCTTTCAAAAAGAACAATTAGTTAACTTTGTAGGATATTAGGCTTTAGTGCGCTGAAAAGGGCATTGACTTGAGTCCAGGTCTGGGGCACTACGTAGTCCCAATGCCTTTGCAGAGGTCCTCGCGCTTTATGTACTCCAAACTATTATAATCCCTCTCTCTTTGCTTTGCTTGTGTCCCTTGTATGGCAACACGAACACTGGGATACAAGGCTCATGCTAATTTGCGCAGAAGAGGCTGCATTGAGGCGACTGGATGAATTATGGAGGGATTTAAATAATAAATGGGTCTTTCTCAAACAGACGCCCGAGTCTTGAAAGGGGGTAGTATAACCAGGGGAGGTGGGACACTTTGTGGAAGCCATCGACTCTCCTTCCACAAAGAACTGGGACGTATATGAATTATACCCAACCATGTCCATTATCGCTGATCGTAGAATCGAATGAATTATTCCGCATTGGGGGGGAGAGTGCGATTGTGCATAAACGGTGCCGCTGGAGTCGAACGGGGAAAACAGAAGAATCTTTAATGCACACATTATGAAGCGGGAAAGGAAACACCTGGGACGAATCAGGCGACTATAGAGACATAAAGCCATCAACGTATAAAACCTTCCATTGAGCTTTATATGATGCAGACACTATACTGTCAAGGCAGAGAAACAAAGCTTTCTTTCATTGTCCCAGTTCATATTCTTTGGATTTGCTTATGTTATGAAATAGAAGTTATTTCATGCAATCCATGAAAGGTTCCCGCCATTCGACAGTCACGTTTTTATTCAATAGGCTACAAGGCCACTGCAATATAGTGAGAAAATGCCATAAAATCGATTTTTCTTTACATTATTCACAGCAAAAATACATATTATTGAATGTTTGTAGCATGTCATGATCAGGTCATTTATTTGAGGTAATTTCAAGACCATTATCGTTTAATTGTGGCTTATAAACAAGCTCTCTGGCACATGGGCATTGATATTATCCGTTTTACAATAAAAAATAATGCATTTAAAGGCACTAATTATCTGATTATTATTTGTCAAATAGTGGAATGAAAATTCTTTTGTCCTTTAGTGTATTGTAAACGCAGACATTTGTGGGAAAAACACTGTGCCTCTAATTATAAGGAACAATTTCATGAACTTGCAGGCTATTTTTCTAGCATTACTGTGAACGTGACCCCGCAAGTCGTTAAATGTGCCTATAAACCCGTCCCTGTGAAGAATTGGGAAGCTAAAAAGAAATACGTTAAGTTAGAAATGAGCTTGGACCACAACTATCATTTTCATTTCGTGGCTTCCTCTTTCATTGTTTTGTTATATAAACACTTGATGAGTAAGGACTGCCCTTTTAAAAATCTCCTATGTTCATTGGAGTTCCTGTTTCTGGCAGTATGGGGAATTAAGTATATCAAACAAAATACAAGCCTAAATTAGCTAAATTAAGGGCACTGTGTTAATAATAATAATAATAATAATAATAATAATAATAATAATAAAAATAATGCTTAGTCACAGTTTGAAGGCAGAACAGCTCAGAACGAGTCCGATGATGGTGAATGGGCCCTGGAAAATGAGGAAACTCATGGATAATAATAAAAATAATAATAATAATAAATCTAGGAAATCAAAATCAGAGAAGAGGATGACCACAGTGAACAGCATAACTCAAAACTACGTAAATGAAGCAAATTAAGTGTTTGATGAGGAAACGTGTGCTATAATTAAATATGCTTATAATCTCAAAAGAGTCCATTTTGCTGAGGTCCTCTTTCAAATTGCTAATACGTTTTTGTTTTCTACTATAGTCAGTCATATTCCTTCATCTACCTCCATTAATCGAGTGCAGGTCACAGTATCAAAAAGAATAAGAACGTTCGGGTGAATCCGTTTTGATTCATTTAGCTTGGGAACAGCATTAATCTTGCCACACAATCTATTTTTGCAATAGTGTCTGTGATATTTCAGAAAGCTGGTCATTTATATTGTTCGACATAATGATCACGTCTATGTTTTGTTACATGTGTTAGTATTTTATGGCTCCAACCCATTGTAGGCAACAAATGACCCAATCCTATGTGGCAAGAACGCAGATTTCCGATTGGCTGCGAGCGTGCGGTGCTACTTCATGTGCATCAAAAATAGTACGTTTTGGTTGAATAAGTCGGGCTCGCCTTTTGAATGTGGTTTAGATAAAAGGGTGGGGCTGTCGGCGGGGAAAGGGGAGTGCACCCCCAAAACAAGACCTCTATTTAGTAACGGTCTAAAAATATCCCAACCTCAAGAAGAAGTGGTGGGAACGGAGGATCACAGAGACAGCAGGCAGAAGATCAACCAATCAGGAGGCAGCCCAAGATGTCTGTTTAAATTCAGCAATGACAATACAGTTTCTTACTTCTGCAACGTAACCTTTTTCTCCCTCTCTTTAGAGCATGGTATTGTGCTGTCAAAACCGCAAATATTTTGGGGATTTCTGGCGCATTCCATAATATTAAAACAATGGAGATTTTAACATTTCAAATATTGTTATTGTTCATATAAATGCATGTGGACACGGCAGTGTGTTAAACGTTTACCAGCAGTGACCCGGCAGCTAACGGATCTGTAGATTATATTTATTCATATGTTGTGTTTTTAGCCAATGTTGGGACAATGTTTGCTAGTAACATTTCAGATTTTTATGGTAACACAAAGTTGTATCATTTAATCCCAAACTTTACCATTTTCATGTCTGGCTCTTCCAATAAGGAAAACGTAGTGAACCCAAAGTCAACTTGTACTTATTACATATGAGCATACATGTAATGGCCAACTGCAGTGGGGTCCGGTTCCTCAGAAGCACTACAGATATTTTCATTATTGAAAAATATCTCATAAATGTACAAATAAACATGTGCCTTTGCTGTGAGCGGCTCAGCTCTCCTAATGACTAACTTGACTGGGAATGGGTACGTCTCCAGTTCGTCTCCATGGTGATGTTGACTAAACTAAAGGCAGCAGAATCTTGGATTTAAACAGGTTGATCCTCATCCAAATCCATTCTTTGACTACCCACAGCAAAAATAGCATTTTCTGTGTCGAGCTGGTCATTAGGAACATGTTTTGTGTTGATGGCAACAGTGTAGCCCAAAATGTTACGCAGTGTGCCTTTAAGACAGAGGGACTTAAACAAACCAACTTGCATACCAAATTCTTCCTATTGACAATATGTGGGGAAAAAAGGGCCAGACTCAAGGAAAAGATGCTTCAGACAGTGCGGGAACACTGACCAGTTATACTTCTTAGTAAGCCTTGCCATGGCTGTTGACATGAAAGAGTGTCAACATTAGAACCATCTATAAAAGCCATTGTGAATAATGTATGAAAGACATGGAGAGAGACTGGAGCTTGTAAGCCTGTTGACACGTTGTGTCCCCCGCAGTAGCTCACTGCACTGTTTGTCCTCGGTCTAGAGCTGCAACCGAATCCAAAGCCCAGGGGGACACCTCCTCCTCTGGGATCTCTCCTCACTCAGTTCCCCTAGTGCCCCCCCAGACAGCCCCAAAGAGGCGCAGGGACGCAGCAGAGAGTTGGAGGGCGCGAGGTCAAAGTAGTGACGTCTTTTTTTATACGACTTGTATTACAGCCACAGGACCGTAGTCTACAGACGCAACGCCCGAAAGCCGCAGCGCTCAAAGGAGAGGTCAAAGAGTTGAGGAGGAGGACGCGGCAGAAGGCTAGATCAAAGTCCAGCGGCACCTCAAGCCTTCTCTCAGAGCGCACACTTGTTTTCTTCACTTGTTTTCTTCAGACGACTGCAACAACTTCACTCTGTGCTATGATGAAATGCAAGAATGACTCTCGGTGCTTCTGGATTTGACAGAAATGGAGGGGCAAAGTGGCAGAGTGGTTAGTAACAACCTATAAAGATAATTTAAAGATAACAATTCCCAATTAATTAATAAGTGTATGGGGTGCTACAGTGGCTTCTGTGTTTTTATACATTGTCAAAACTTGATTTGTAGAAGCACCGCTATAAAGTCTTTGTTTGTAGGGTTAGGGTGTAAGCATGTTCACAAGCTTATGATCCTTTTGATGCTCTTCAGTGGAGGGATGATTCTTAACAGGTGAAAAAGCAAAAAACGGAGGAACATATAAAGGTTAGAAAAGTAAAAAGCAGTAGGACCACTAGGGCTGGGTATTGCCAACAACTTCACGATATGATACGAATCCCAACACCGTGCCTTGCAAAAGTACTAATACACCTTGAAGATTTGCACATTTTGTCACGTTTACAACCCTAAACAAAGATTTTATTTTGATTTTTTTACTGAAAGTTCACGCACAAGTAACAGACAACTGTGATGTGAAAGCAAAATGATACACGATTCTGTTATTTTTCAAAAAATAGAAAAGTGAAAAGTGGGCATTTTCGGAGTGCATTAAATTGCCTTTACAGACCTGCCAACATTGAACATTTTTTATGAGTACAAAAAACAAAACAAAAAACGTGCGAACCCAGGGCAACCCGGATATGTTGAGGCAAGGCAATCTCTCCCGATAACTGTAAGGAACTGTTTGTTTTTTCCAAGTGTTAAATATTGTTTACGAAGAGAGGAGATCGGCAGATACATTCAGACATGCAAATACATAGTGAAAAAGGTGACATTTCACGGGGCTTCCCACATATTTCAAGGAGACTGTGGTGGGAGAGCGTGCCACCTTTGGGCGAGAGATTTTTTTTAAATTTAGATGCGTTTTCCTGCATTCTGGTGCATTTTAAGCAAAAAAATAACTATTTTTGGCTATTATGCTGCTGTGAAAAGAATAATTTCTGGTTAATTTACATAGGGTAAAGCTTTTTTTAAAATAATGTCATGAATCAGTTTTCTTTCAGGAGGCGCAGGCCCTTGATTCTTCTCTCCGCTCCGCCCCTGCATTGCTCAGATACACTCTGAACTGTGAGACGGGCCTCAACTCTCCCAATGTTCAAATCCAGGCTGAAAACAGCTCTTTTTACCCGTGCATATGAAAACAAAGTATTTTATCTGCACTCTTGCCTTTTACTGTCATTGATTAACTATGTTGTTTTATTGATTGATTTTATCTGTTTTCTTGTAATTTTCTAGCCTGGCTAACGCCAGACTAAAATCACAAGTGATATTTAGTCTGGGGACCACCAATTCATTTTCTCGTAGGAGAGGTGTGGTTTACGATTGTCCATAGCCGTTTATTGGGCGCTACGAATGTCTCTCATGCGTCTGCACGTAGCCATAGCCAATCGTATCATGGTATCAGATGACGTATGACGTACCTGCTGTAAACTTTTGAGCTAAACTATTTAGAACACGTTCTAAAGCTCGAAAGATGGCATCGCGTCAGCTGCTCTCATGTTGGATCCGTAAATATTTTTTTATTTTTTTTTTATCCCTAAACAAACTACAAGCTTTATGTCAAATAGCGCGTCATCGTCTTACCGTCCCTCCTCGTTCTGTGATTGGTGCCCAAATCCATGGAAAAATGTCAGCCATGGTCCCCAGGCTGTTGTGAAGTTCGAAAAGATTCGAGCGCACACAGCAGTCTGGCGTTAGCCAGGCTAGTAATTTTCTGCAACTGTGAAGCACTTTGAATTGCCTTGTGTATGAATTGTGCTCTACAAATAAACTTGCCTTGCCTTGCCTTGAACCTCACCCTGATGCTGCAGAGAGAAAACACTGACCAATATGAGCAGCTCTCACCTGTGTAGGGCAAGAGCAAGAGAGAGGGACGGGAGAGAACTAAAGTTTAGAACGGGGTCCTGAATTTAATTCCACTGCGATCCAAAAAAATAAAGTAGAATTATCAAGCAAGGTCTGGAACATAATTTACCATAATAATAATCTGTGTGCTTTGAAAACAATGCAACAATTCATTATAGTTTTGTTTTTACTCTAAAATTACATTTTGGGTTTCTAAAACGGAATATATACACTTTTTTCCACTTCCACTTTTTTGTAGCGCATATGATTAACAACTATATTGAGTAAACACTAAACTTTTTTGTTTTAGAACTGTAGTTCTCCTAATGGCTTCAGTTTAATCACAGAGTGGACAGAGACAAAGGATTTGTACATAATGTTAAATTCCAAATTAGGTTCTGTACATCAGAAGATACGTCTTCTATTTTAATCATGTACATAAAAATAAAAAAGGATAAAAAACATTATTACATTTTTGTTTTTGAAATATAGATTTTAAACTTTTATTGATAGGAATGAGGCCCACCCACTTCAGAATATGCCAACCATTACCATACAAATTAAAATGGTATCAGTTTTTTTCTGGCTACAGCTTAATGGTTTGGCATATTTTAATAGTTTCAAGTCCAAAGAGTGTAAACTTTGGTTCAGGTTCAGTAAACTTGCCAACGTTAACATCTCTGATCAGCTGGAACCACGTCAGAACAGCTCATATCTATGAGCACCCAATGACCACACGGTCCACCTGGAGAGGTCAGCCCTCTCCTCTCCTCACCTCACTGACTGCAACTGAGCGCAGAGCGCGCACTGAGCCATGGGCACTTGCCCGGTCAATTTAACATAGGATTTAGCCTCACAGTAAATGATAACTATCCATTAGCTTTGTAGGTTTTAGCTTGTAGATGCTCTCACGTTTCACACGGCTATTGTCAAATATGAAAGCTACCGTCATCACAAAACTTGGATTAGTTTGGTGCACAGTCTCATGCACAGCTGCGCGCTGTAACTTTGTTGTTGTGCAGACTGATGCATTAGCCGTTACCGCTAACTACTAAGTGAAAAGCAGTAAAGGTTCACATGTATACAGCGGTTTAACTTTCACCTCACCGTGCGATGTCTCATAGGGTTCATCGCCCTCAGTGGTGCGTCTGTTGGAGCGGGGTTAGCGAGTCGACAGTCAGCCGGTGGATGCGAGCGGCTGTTGCGCTGCTCAGGTGAAGTGAACGAGCGAGCGCGGGACAGCGGGGCCACGGGGAAAGTGGCATATTTGACGTAACAGCACTAGTGAACTTTTACAGCCTGTGCATAGTTTATTTACGCGTTACACAGATCTCTGCTCAGCGGCAGAATGAACTTCAGTGACAACATCTTCATAATGCGTAGTTTAGAACATGAAATGTACAAGCGTACTAGGAGGTCAAAATGCATGTCCGCTACGCAAAATGCGTACATGTTGGCAGGTCTGCCTTTATAACATTCCTAATGACTGCAGAATGTTCACACCTTGCCCTAACAGAGGTCACCTGTACGTAATCTACTCTCAGTATTATTACAGCTGTTCTGTGAGGGCCTCAGAGCTATGGTCAGAGTGTATTGGTCACTAAACAACATCATGAAGGCCGAGGAGCACACCAGAGAGGTCACGCATAAAGCTGTGGAGAAGTTTAAAGCAGCGTTAAGTTATACAAAGATTTCCCAAGATTTGAACATCTCACGGAGCACTGTTCAATCCATCATTCAGAAATGGAAAGATTATAGCACCACTGCAAACTTACCAAGACACGGCCGACGCCGTGCACCTAAACTAACAGACCGAACAAGGAGAGCACTGGTAAGAAATGTAACCAAGTGCCCTAAGATAACTCTGGAGGAGCTGCGACGTACTGCCGCTGAGCTGGGGGAATCTGTACATGGGACAACTATAAGTCATACTCTACACAAATCTGGCCTTCATGGGGGCGACGGTGGTGCAGAGAGTAGAGCGGGTCGTCTTGTGACCAAAGGGTCGGCGGTTCGATTCCCGCAGGTGCCCACTGTCGTTGTGTCCTTGGGCAAGACACTTCACCCACCTTGCCTCCAGTGTCTGCGTACACTGGTGTATGAATGAGAGTGTGAATGGGTGACTGGTTCCTTGATGTAAAGCGCTTTGAGTGCCTAAAGCAGGTAGAAAGGCGCTATATAAATGTGACCATTTACCATTCATGGACGAGTGGCAAGAAGAAAGCCATTATTGAAAGGAGGCCATAAGAAATCCCGTTTAAAGTTTGTTAGAAGTCATATGGAGGACACAGCTACCATGTGGAAGAAGGTGCTTTGGTCAGATGAGACAAAAATTGAACTTTGGGGCCAAATGCAAAACGTTATGTATGGCACTGCTCATCGTCCTGAGTGCACCATCCCCAGTGTCAAATATGGTGGGGGAGCATCATGCTATGGGGCTGCTTTTCCTCAGCGGGGACTGGGAAGATTGTAGGAATAGTTGGAAGATGGATGGAGCCAAATACAGAGACATTTTGGAGGAAAACCTGCTGGAGTCAGCAAGAGAATTGAGGCTGGGGCGGAGATTCACCTTCCAGCAGGACAATGACCCTAAACACAAAGCTAAATCTACAATGGAATGGTTTAAAAACATATTAATGTGTTAGAATGGCCAGTCAAAGTCCTGACCTAAATCCTATTGAAAATCTGTGGAAAGACCTAAAATCTGCTGTTCACAAACGCTCTCCTAATTTGACAGAGCTTGAGTTGTTTTGTAAAGAGGAATGGATTAAAATGTCAGTCTCTAGATGTGCAAATCTTGTAGTCATACCCCCAAAAGACTTGCTGCTGTTATTGCAGTAAAAGGGGGTTCCACAAAGTATAATTCATGCTGTATGAATACTTATGCACGCCCCATTTTTCACTTTTCTATTTAAAAAAAAAAATAACAGAATCATGTATCATTTTGCTTTCACTTTACAGTTGTCTGTTACTTGTGTGTGAACGTTCAGTAAAAATTCAAAATAAAATCTTTATGTTTATGGTTGTAAACATGACAAAATGTGCAAAGTTCAAGGTGTATTAGTACTTTCGAGAGGCACTGTACATATCGACATTCAAGTGCATTGCGATACAGTGTCCGTAATACAAGATATATTCTGCATTTCAAGAAAAAAAAGGGTCTATAAGGTGCACAAAAGGGAGGTTTTTATTTTGCTAAGAAGCTCAGCGTGTAAGTTAAGCTTTTAATTGGAGCAGTTAGAGAGTTAGAGCATGTTGTGATACATACTGAATAAAGACTATAGGTAGACAAACATATTAGTATATCACAATACAGGTGCCTTTAATACGATACGCATATTGTCACATACGCCGAAACAAAATACGTATTGAGCACAGACACAGAGGTTAACTTTGACGAATGTTCAAAAACAACACAACTTTGACCGAAAGCAATGGAAAGGGTCTTCTGTTTGTGGATCTAATTATTTGTTCACTACATATATTTTCTTCATCTTCACTTTTTTCATTATGCCGTGTCTAGAATTGTTTCCAATAGCAAAGATTAGGCCTGTCACCATAACCAAAATTGAAGTTCAATATATTGAGGCAGTAAAATATTGCGATAAATGATATTATTGAAGACTTATAATGCCTCAGAAACTAACTCTAAAGCTTAAAAATGTCAGCAAAGCTTAATCTTACAATATCCCACAATAAATTGAGATACAATGAAACACAACATACTAAGGGTACACCACTCAGCTGCGCATCGTGGTGTTCTTGACTCCGCGTCGTGCATTATAACTGTTTAATGCACGGATCCTAGTTGCTTAATCCTCACTTACGTGAGTAGGTACATGTTCCAAGTATAGTTAGAAAATCGACATGTTTAATTTGTGTAAGCTGATAAAAGGGGTACTATACTGTAAGGCGTAATAACGCCATAAGACCTTCGACGTTGTAGTGCTCCTAAAACGTGGAAGAGTTTGGTCGATTCTAACTTCACCCCCGTTTAGCCTCATAAAGTAGAGGAGGAGAGGCTAAATGCTAACATCATCTTTGGTCTTTTTGCGTGACTGACCGCACGCTAAAAGACCAGACAGTTATGCATCGACTAGTCTACACTCAGGTAAGAACATATCTCGTATGGAAAACCGGTGGCCTATTCCTTTAATAAATAGAAATAATATGCAGGGGTATGAATGAATACTTCCCGAACCCACAACTACAATCAGTTCATGTTTTTGTTGTGAATATTTTGTAACTTAGGTTTGGCTTTGTTTTGATTTCCGTTTTCAAACCAGTACCAACCATATAGGTTCTGAGTACAGTCTTCAAAACGGCCGCAATTTTGTTACCCCATGTGTTAGTTACTCTATAATAGGGGGTCACGATTTCAGTTTTTTGAGTCACGATTATTGTGAAAGAAAATATTGCGATTTTTACGGTTATTCACGATTATCGACCGAATGAAGGGAAAGAACTGATACTTTTAGTGTTTGTCTTTAAAAACCTTAAACGTGTAAATGTTTACACGTTTAATACTTGTAAACGTGTAAACATTCACTGTTTCTAAACATGAAAAATGCTTTAAGATTGTTTTGCATTAAAATAAATAGGCCTACATTGAATAATACAAACAATGTCAACTTTACTTCTTTATAATGACCATAATTATTTTACTATATATTATTAGGCCACAAGCTAGGCTTGGTTTTATGTTCTCAAAAGTTATGCTGCTGTAGTTATTTGTCAGACGTTTTGATGAACAGAGAATGAAACGTGTTTACAAAATGACTAAGGAGACTCTTTTGAACAGCTGATTTCCACATGTGCGCGGTTTCACTTTCTTACTGTTACGCTGAAGCAGAGCGGAGCGCGTTAGCTTTTTGTTTACATCCTGAGCCAGTTGTGGCGGCTATTTCCGAACATTTGGACAACTTTTTTGGGGAATTATGCAGTTTGTTACCTTGACCTGGACATTTACAGCGACGGATAGTCTCCAAGATGTTGTTTATATTCGACGTAGCCGATATCAGCGCCTTTTGCTGCAACTTTCTGACGACATGGTTTGCATGACGAATGTCCATCGACAGCAACAACGCCATGGTCATGTTTTGGATCCTAAAGAGGTCCACTCTGCTGACTTCAATCGTTTTTGTGTTGATACAACACTGGAGAAGAGCGTCCTTCTGCCTTGCTTAAATACCGGTGAGTTTACGCGCTGTTTATGGCGTGCAGCGGCTCGTGCGTCAGCGTGAAAAATTTCCGCGGTAAACCGTGGCTTCTGAAATTCTTATGGAAAACCTACCGTGTCCTTTTATAATCGTGGTAATCGTAAAACCGATTAATCTTGACATCCCTACTCTATAATAATTTGGATTTAAGAGAAAATGTATTGCAGTGTGGTAAGCAAGAGGCTTCTCAAAAAGGAGGAAGGGAGCCTGAAATAAGGCTATCTCCCACTATAACACAAGTGGGAGAATTGTTGAGTCTTAAGGCTGATGGTGAACCAATGCGAGTGAATGTCAGCAAGTTGTTCAGGCTGTACACACCTTTGACCCATAGCTCCTGAGATAGGTTCGGTCACCTGGAACACCTGGAAAGAATGAAACGGCATCGTCAGTGAGGCTTTAAGTATGGCAAAAGACGCTGACGCAGTGGTTTCGTATCATTTCATAAAACATTTGACTGACCACCAAGTTTATAAAGATCAAATCAGGACACAATACAAACATTTTATTACAGATCGTTTTATTGTTGAAAAATACCTAAAACAGGAACAAGCTTCACAATATAAGATAAAATGTAACGCAGTGCGCCTTTAACAGGGACTAAAAAGCGTCCAAAAATGGCTTAAATCATGACTGAACTTCTAAAATTACAGCTGAGCCCAAGTACAACCGGAAGAAGACCAAGTATCACCAGTGGCACATGCACCACAGTTTGATAACCACTATGTTAGCAGATTAGAGTTTACAGCCTAAACACATAACCTTAGACTGACAGAATAATTAGATCTATAGAGAGGAAGTCAATGCCAAACGGGTATAGGAATAA
This sequence comes from Neogobius melanostomus, assembly GCA_007210695.1. Lineage (NCBI taxonomy): Eukaryota > Metazoa > Chordata > Actinopteri > Gobiiformes > Gobiidae > Neogobius > Neogobius melanostomus. Next base: position 1,614,243 of record VHKM01000240.1, on the reverse strand, counting down.
TAACCCTATTCAAACCCACAATTCCAACTATTCACCTCCGTAATCCACCCCATTCGTGGTGACGTATTTATTCAACACATTCACGGCACCTATTTATTTCTGAGAACCTGTGGCTTCCCCCATAACACAGCTGTGAATGACACTGCTGAAATTACGGTGGTGGAAATATTTAGATTTCGTGCCGGAGTTTGCGAGTGTTTCATCTTTATTGCTCAAATGACGGGTTTTAATACGGTGGCATTCACAACGCGCCCGTCTTATCGCGGCTCCCTCCAACACTTGATGGAATTTGCCGGCGCACAATGCTTCGGAAAATACACTTCAAAGGCTAAAAAAGACGCATCTAATCTGCCCCACTCTGCGCACTGCAAATTTGGTGTGATAATAAGATCCTGCCTTCCCAAGCGTTCTTACGGATCTCAACCAAGGATGAGAATTTCATCTTTTCTCAGTGTGGCATCGGGGAAGGGGCAGGGCAGAGCGCAGTTCGCAAAAAGGGAAATGTCAGTATACGGCATATCTGTAGCGCCCATCCTTATGTAAAAGCCCCATTTTACACTTTTATTCTACACGCATACAGAGAGGGGGAGCAGCCAGTGACAGCAGCACAGTGACCTAGTTTTTTATGTGGCCCAGAAAGATCAAGCATGACTCCCTCAAAAGTGCTACGGGCAGAAAACCTGGTTCAGCGCATTCGGTTAGTCAGGCCAGTGCACACTGGTTAGTGCTAACTCGACCAACACCAAAGCATGCGAGTAATTGTACTTCTTGTAATTGATGGGAATAGTTCAGTGAATTTAACAGCTGAGGCAACTATAGCAGAGACAATGGACCATAGAAGTCAGTTAGTAGGACAACATGAAGAGACTCTATCTGATCTAAAACAGCTTATATAAAGCTTCCATTACTTTTTGCTTCTGCTTTGACATGGGTTACAAAAGGTCTCTGTTTCTATAGGACCCTTTCTACCTCTTATATTAGACGTTGCACTGAAAAATGCTCATTGTTTGTACAATTAATGCATCACAACAAACCAGAAAGAAAAGAGGTCTGAAACCTCAGATGATGATTTGCAACTTGATGCAATATGTAAAAGTTAAAGGGCCATGCAATGTCAACTTTTTTTTGAGGGATTACTGTATATCCAGAACAACAACGTACCTGGAGAGGTGTTTTGCCCTATTCATACATGTTTCAGTAATACTGCATAGGGATGCACCAACCCGATACTGGTATTGGATATTGGAGCCCATACTGAAGAAAAAAAAAAGATATCGGGTATAGGCTACAAATATCCGATAGTGAACCGATACCCGTTTTGGCTCTCTCACCGATTTGAAAACACAACTTCCACCAACTGAACCTCAGTGGGCATGTTGTACCTCATTTTGAAGGGCAGAACCTGGAGACTTCAGTCACTGAGTTAGTTTTAACCTTTGCAAATGTATGTTTGATCGCCGCGCAAAATCAATCAAAATGTATTTCTATAGCACTTTTCAACAACACCAGGAAGACCCAAGTGCTTCACAGAAAGATACCACCATTAAAACACAACATTTTTACATCCTAGACATAATTCAGTGCATTTTAAGTGTTAAAAGCTAGTTTGAAAAATGAGTCTTTAATCTGGACTTAAAAATAGACTGATCTGTGAGAACATGTAGACTGAGGGACAGACAGTTCCACAGTTTAGGTGCAGCAACCACAAGGGACGATCCCCCCCACTGTTTGTACCGGGACATGGGCATGTCCAAAACCATTTGACCGGAGGGATGAGCTGGAGCTCAGTTAAATATAGCGGAGTGAGATCATGAAGAGCTTTGAAAACGAACATTTTATAATCAATCCGATAACGGGCCAGTGCAGAACTGGTGAGAAGAACTGGTGAGAAGGCGGGCTGCTGCATTCTGCACCAACTGTAACCGGTGGAGTGATGACTGTGGAAGGCCAGAGTATAGAATGTTGCAATAGTCCAACCGAGAACTGATAAATGCATGAGTCGCCTTCTCGCCACGGCTAGCAACAGCATGCTAATGCTAACGTCAACTAATTAAAGCTGGGACAGAAATTATGATTGGATCAGCTAAAAAATAAATAAATAACCAGCCACTGCTGGAGCGGCCTAGTGTTTGTATTTTAGTTTATAAAATGATGTTAAAGAATAACTGCTATGACATTTTTAATGCACAAGTTGTAATGATAAGACATAATTACTTTATTTGTTTATTTGGAGAGGACTGTGCACATTAATGAACACTCCGTACAGTTACTTTGTGTAAATGTGCCAGATTTAGCCATGGGCTACTTGCCATCCAATAAGTAACATCTTGTTTGCAAGAAAAGATAAGACTTTATTGATCTCACACTGGAGAAAAAGAGACTCACAGCAGCCACTAAGAAAGCCTCTTGGTATCGGTTAATATCGCATTTCGGCAGATACTCAAACCCCCAGTATTGGTATTGGAAGCAAAAAAGTTTGATCGGTGCATCTCTCATCCTGCATATTCAGTCCCTCTCCCCTCTTAAACTCCCAAAATGCCCGCCCAAACTCTGATATACTGCGCATTACTCAGATAAATCCATGAAAATCCAATGTTTTAGGGTTCAGAGTCCATCATCAAACCTGTCCTGACCCTGTTCATGGTCAAACTTATTAGCATGTTTGCCACTACCAAACAGTTTTCAAACTTTCATTGTGAGAACCGTGGATGGATATGGAATTCTGAGAGAGCTCTTGGCCATGAACCTATCACCAGATGTGGATGAGGTCCTTGGATTACCCCAGTGGCACTGAAGCTAAAGCTGGAGTTCCTGGATTTGGAGGTTAGTAAACCAGATGACCTTCCACAACCTACAAAGAGCATATCAGGACATCCATACTACAAAGTCACAAGGAAAAGTCTATGGGACATATAGGCCAAAGCGCCGCAGGTAAAGTGCCGTATTCAGTCTAACGGAGGGCAGGTCGAGGACATCGTAGGCCCAGCTGTGGGAAACGCTGCAACAAACCCTCCCCTCCCACCACCCCCAACCTGAAGTGTCCCAGCTCCCAGCGCCCTACATACCGCCCCACACCCCCAGCAGGTTATCGGCCCGCACTGAGAAGGTTAGGGATGGAGATGCTATCGCGGGCCATGCATTAGCACAACAAAGAGCTGTTTGAGAGAGAAGCCCGCCAGGATAATTAGCTGATCCAAACCCAGATGCCTTGTTCGATATGAAACATGCAAATGTGAAGAAGACAAGGTGTTTGCTGTTACAAGGGAGGAGATGCAATTTAATACATGGACATAGGAATAATCAAATCACCGTAAAAGTGTTCTTTTATCTGCAAACTTATAACAAGCATGACACTTCTTCAAGAGACACATGAGGAGTAAGTTTGAACTGAACTTTGGTGGAAATCTACACTTTACTTGAGCTGTTTGGTCGTAATCATTTAAAATACAGCATCCTTCCTTCATTTGATGTTGTAGTTTTAAACATTTACTGACTGCCAGATCTTAATAACCATCTCTGGTGTTGCCAGTTTGAATTCACTGTTTCAAAGCCAATGGCCACTTGTGAAAATCCAATCAAAACTCACCCAAGTTCAATTTTTGCTAACAGTTTCAAGGGCTTGGTTATTACCAGAATGGGAGACCGTGAATTAATAGCATGGATGGACTGAGTGGTTAGGTGAAAAAAAGTCCCTTGTAAAGCTCTTTGGGTGACTTCATGTTAAAATAAGATTTCCTTACATTTCCCGACACTCTTGACTGACAATTCAATAGGAACAAATCCAAACCCTATAGGAACAACACGTGTTCATAGGAATAGAATATAAAGCTTGAGTAATGTCTTCCTGTGGACACAGTTCTTCCAAGTGGAGGTTAGTACAGACCAATAACTCGTGTTTAGTTATGCTATGAAATCAGTCTCACTTAGCGGATGACAAACTACCTGTTTAGCCCCTTTAGGAATGCAGACGTTATGAATCATTGTGAGCTGAGTGTAATACACAGGCTATAATCCGTCTTTAGAAGTTTTAAAGTCACCAGTTCATTTGATATTAGGAATACTCTGGAAGGTGCAGGGGGAAAATCAAAACAAAAACAAGCCAAACGTTCAATAACAAAACGTGCAAATCCAGCTTTAGTTGGATTTGGTGAACTGCAGACTGTCTCTAATATGGCCATATATTCCCTATAATCCCACTCCAACAGAAAACAACTTAGGTGATTTGTCGAGCCCAATAAAATGAATGTACATCGTTGCACCTCAGTCTCCCGCTATGTAACAACAGCTATGGAGTGAAATTGCTGTCCATTTGGAAAAACTCTCCAGGTCAGGCCCTGCCTCAAGTGCAAGAGTTCAAGTACCTTGCGGTCTTGTTCACGGGTGGGGAAAGGCCACAGCGTGAGATTGACACTTTTTAAGTACGAGCTTTGGAAGAGAGATGCTACATTCGAGGGGATCGATAAAGAGATAAGCAGGTGCAGAACCCACGTGTACACGCTGGCCCCGTTTAAATACGTCTGAATATATGTGGTGTGGCGGGAGTCAGCTGAGGCCGTTGAAAAGGCGTACAGATGCGCGGGGCTTGTTATCCAGGTCAGAGTGATCTAATCAGGTGTGAATGAAGGCACTTGGCACAGCTCCAGGCTTCAGCTCTGCCCTCGGCTCTCGGGGCAAGGCACACACAAACGCATATGTTCAAAAATGATGAACACGGACCGACACTTCCAAAGCACGTAGCACAAACACACTCAAGGCGGCTTTAGTGAAAAGGGCAGTGCATGACAAACGACAATATGAAGAATATGTAGCTAATCGTTTGGATCACCGTGAGACGTCGTCCAAATAATTTCCAACACAGACTCGCCGTTTATCCTTCTTTTATGTCGTTAAACAGTTTCATAGTGGTTTGTTCAATGAATAGATGTTGAATATGATGGGAATTTATAAAATTTGGGCAAACTACGGGCAAAGAGACATCAGCATTGCGTCCACTCAACACTACACACATCCAAACAGGTAATATTGCTGGTGTAGTCCAATGCTTCAGGCAACAGTTGGTGGGAGAGCTACTAGCCATAATGTTGCTGGTTCAAACCATGCTCCTACAGCCTTTCCTTCTTCGTAACGTTGGCAATACACTAAATCGCTCCGGGTGATAAAAATTGTGAGTTGTGATCTGATTCCTGCTGTGACAATCTGCTATTTGAGAGATTTTTGCAGCTCCGTGCGCAAATACATGCACTCTTCTCCATTCACTCCTAATGTTCGCCCGGTCTCAGACCTCCTCTGAGCAATTGGAATGCACTTTAACCAATCATAGTGAAGTGTGAACTCTCCGAAAAGGTGACCAGTTGAGTTAAAGCTGTGGTAAATCATGTTCTTGTAGTAGAGTAAACGTCATTTGTCACCATAGATCTGCACTGTAAACGCGGCATTTGTGAAAGAAAAACACTCCATGTGCCCTGTTGTGTGTCAACCTATAGCGGATTTTCTTCCAACACGAACCAGGAAGTCAGAGGCTAAATTAGCACAGTGTTAGCATTGGCGATCTGCCCTGTTCACGTCTCAACTCAGTCTTCCCTATGAACTCCGAGACGTGCTTATAATAAACTTAAGTAGACAATCGGGATGTGCGGTACGGTCTGTGAGAGCTTGGAACAGCTGAGAGATTTCACTCCAAAACCTATAACTTTCACGGTTTGATTCCGGTAGCGCAGCTTTAATTTGTTACCTCTTAAAAGGAATAGGCCACCGTTTTTACATACTGAGATATGTTCTTACCTTAGCTTTGACGAGTTCATTTGCACCTGTCTGGTCTCCACGTGTGCCTTCCGTAACGTAAACACAGCACAGACGGCGTTAGCATTTAGCCTCGCTCTTCTCCTCTATAGCTCCAACGAGGTGAAGATAGAAGCTACCAAACTCTTCCACGTTTTCCCTATTTAAATATGGTTACGTGAAGTGTTACGGAAGGCACACGTGGAGACCAGACAGGTACAAATAAACTCGTCTAAGCTAAGGTAAGAACATATCTCAGTATGTAAAAACGGTGGCCTATTCCTTTAAAGGCAATACAAAGATAGTAAATGTGCATGAATCGTGATAAAGTCACAATCTCGAATAGATAACAATCTATTTATTGTTTTGGATATTGCTTGTCACTACTTTGGAGTTCACACAATGGTTCATGAATGTGTAAGAGTGAAAGGATTAATACTTCTTTGGTTCTGGAATATACCTCGGAAATATGACCATTAACTATTTTCCCATCTCCATTTTGATCACCCCAACTTCATAGTAATTTAGTTTTTCACATCCATGTCTTTTTTGAAACAGCACTGATCTTCTCTGGTCTCACTCTCCATTCCCTCCGCGACAATCCTTCAAAGTCCTATAAAAAAAAAAGGCACAAAACTCAGCGATAATTTTTCTCTCTTTTTTTTATTGCTGCACGATGTCAAGCAAACTCCACCCAGAGATTGCAAGCCATTCAATAGAGGGGCTCCCGTACTTTCAATGGTCTGAGTTCTGGTCCAATCAGAGCCCGGCCCCCCCGTAAAGTTCCCGGGCCGCCGTCCAATGGCGTCGCTCCTCTCACCGCCATGTGACCGCTGTGTGCCTCCTGTCCGTCAACTGCCTCATATATAGTGCATGCGAGAAAATGTGGAGCGGCTCAATAACTTCCAAACGTCCAGAGTTTTTTTCTTTTTTTTTTTTGTTCGAGGGCGGTGTGGGAATGCGTTTATGAGCCGGAGCACAGAGGGATAGAGAGAGTAAGCAAAGGGGGAGAGAGAGAGGAGGGGGGGGGGGGCTAGAGGAGAAGAAGCCAGGCAAGGCAAAGCAAAACCAAGGCAAGGGAGGGAGTGAGTGAAGAGGGGGGGGGGGGTGTGCAAGAGATTTGTAAGGCACTTGTATTTGCAAACTACTGGCTGAGTTCCCACTAGAGGCAGAGACTGTGTCAGAAGTGTGTCGTGTCTGGGGGGGAAGAGAGACAGACAGACAGACGCAGGCAGACGAAGGAGAGAGGAGCAACCAGTTCAACTCACATCGACGGCAACTTTTGCGCCCCGTCGTCCGCACGCTACGGGCTTCTCCCCTTTCTGCTCGGCGCTTGGAAAGCTTTTGAGGCATTAACGTGCGACCGATCTCCAGAACCATTCAAAGTTTTGGTAAGTATCAAAATATGACTAGAATTCTTCACTTTTTTTAAAAATTTCAAGCTCCACTGCTAATCTTCTACTTTTGCTGATGTATATGTTCTGACCTATCCGTTTTGATTTGACACGCCTGTCCACGGAAAAAGAAGGCAAATCTGTGCAATGTGTGGGAGAGTTTTTTTGGGAAAGGGGGGGTGAAAAAAAAAAAACAACGGCGCATGAGAGATTAAGACTGTACGATAACGGACAAAGTGTGCCGAGTGTGAAAGAGTGTGCGTGCTTGGGTGAGAAGTAGAGTTTGTTTGTTTTGTTTTTTCCCCCCCCCTTCATCCTCTTGCTGTGTGGGAATGCTGACTGTGGTAGCCGGTAGCGATGTTTGACTGGGAGGAACTAAGCCAGACACTAGACAAAAGCGAGGAGGGTAAGTCCAGACAGCGCAGGTCAGCTATTAGGGGTTTGCTGCGCCCGGGACAGGTCAGCCAGCTGCTGTCCGGGGACGCCAGGCAGGGGAGGGGGAGAGGAGAGGGGGTGAAAAGGGAGGACTGGGAGAGAGGGATACCCCGCTTTTTTTTTAGCATTATAGGAGGTTACGGAGTTGCGTTCCTCGGGGTTAAGGGTGGCCACGCTCCACTTGGCTTCCCCACCTTTTTCGAAAAGCCTTCACCTTGCCACTTGCGGGTTTGAACCGGGGGGGGAAAAAAAGAAAAAAAGTCTGTGAAAAAGCGTTGCCAAAGGAATGGTAATTGGTAGGTAGAGTTAAATATAGACAAAAGAGGAAGGCGTTTATAAAAAAAAACAGACACAAAATTCACTGTAATTTTCACAGAGGTTGGTTGTTTCTATTCCTCTTTTCGCTCGGAGCTTGCGTGGGGGGGGGGGGGTCGGCGAGTTTGGGATGCGTTACAGTTTGACAGGAAATACTGGCCGTCCCGTATCAGTTGTGTGTCTACGCTCGTGCACATCCCCTTTCTGCTTTTGTCCCAAAGCTCTTAATCCACTGCGGAAAAAAAAAAAAAAAAGAAGCTTGGTGTGTGTGCGCGAGGGACTAGCAACAAACCGAGGAAAAACACCGGGCCGCGATCACAGATGTAACGCCACTTCTGTTTGGTAGGCCGCCCCCCTCCTTTCCCGCCTCCTCCCTCTCCTCAATCCCATATTTGCCTCCCACTTCAAAAACAAAAACAAAACAACAAACAAAAACATGTTTGCGGGCTATAGAAAGGCTTAGCGCTAACTCCGAGTATGACAAACAACAGCGCTGACAAATAGGGTTGATTGGAGTGCGTTGGCTTGCTTGCTTACTTGCTTGGCGGCGAGGACGGAAGCGATCTTTGAAGATTGGAGAACTGAGAAGTGGCTTTTGAAATTGGGCTAAAAATAACCGACGTGCAAGCAAGACGGAGTCACAGTTTAAAATATGGAGAACGTCGACTGAAAATTCAAAGACAGCGTGCGCGCGCGTGTGTGTGATCTAAATATCCTTAGACACACTGGAAGCTGCCCCGTGAAATGCCTAGACGTGTTGAGTCCTGTTAGGCCGATAAAACATCTCGGGCCCTCATCGCCGGCTGCGGCTTTTTTAAGTCATACAACTCCATAACCCCGGAGCGTGATCAACAGAGCCTTTGAGTTCACTCAGTGGCCTCTGGAAATGTAGGCCCCGCAAATATGCAGTCGACAATAAGCTCAGAGGGAGAGCAGTTTTGAAGTCCTCTTTCTTGACACAATAATTAGACAATGTGTTTGAAGTTTCTCACCGAGTTTAAAGCCTAGAATTACAATAAAAGGGATTTTGGAAACTAAGCTAATCATAGGATGTCTGTTGGATGCATCAAGCTCGTGTTGATGCGGGGTTTCTGTTTGCCCTGATGACTCATGAAAGCCAAAGATATAACATTTCCAAAACGTGTAAACCGCCCTGTGAAGAGCTTGTTGATGAGATGGCAGTCAGCTGTTTTGACTGGCCTGCGCAGTGAAGTCAGCGTTGTATAAGTGGCTTCACTGACCCACCAACCCCTTCCCCCCCTTCCCCCACCTCCCTCCATGCCCGTTTCCCAGTCCGGTACAGCCCCAGCGCTCCCTTGGACTTTGGCTTTTTCGCTGATCTATAAGCCAGTAGAGTCTGTGCCCTTATTTTCGCATCGTCCCATGCGGGCTGCTGTGTGTGTACCTGGATTTGAATAGAAACCAGACAGGCGCGCTACTCTCGCTCCCCCCCCCCCCCCGCCTCCTCCTCCTCCTGTCACCACTCCCGCGTGGGACAATGAGGATTTGTTAGCGCTCAGCCGCGAGCCCTCGCTGACACAAAGCGCGCACTACCCCGCTTACCCCTCTACCCTCCGCCAGCAGACCCCGGCGTGCTCGACTGCAGCACGGCTAAGGCAACCAGCAGGGGGGCCCCCGAGCCGGGCGGTGGGATGGGTGAGGAGACGGAGAGCGAGAGAGGAGAGACCTCCGCTGGGGTGGTGGTGTTTGGCAGTGGTGGTGCTGGTGGGGGGTTGGGGGCAGTTTGCTGGGGTGGGGATTAACCAGACAAGAGCTGTGGGATGGGGGAGGGGAGGCCTGCTTGAAACCAACAGGAAATTACTCCCTTTGATGAGGCAGATTCGCACAGGCTAAACTCCTCGGGCCGTAAAAAAAAAAAAGAAAAAAAGAAAGAAAAAAAAAAAAAAAAAGCCAGTTTGAGCAGAAATTGTCAAAACACTTCAAGGCCCCCCCATGTGTCACTTCCCTCTGGCTACGATGCAGCTGTAAAGTCCGTGCAGAGGTGCTAAGCAAACACTTGCAAAACTTACTTCTGCTGGCGCACCTCCCCTCCTCCTCCTCCTCCTCCTCCTCGCGCATGGACTCAGACGCCCGGCCCCTCACCATGTCATGGGAATCCTATTAAGACCAGCGTCCATCCGACCCATTTTCACCAGTCGTTTAAAAAGTGAAGGAAAAAAAATAAAATCTTAGCTCCCTCCATCCATCCATAGTGCGGTGAAGCCACAGACACGGCATTTATATTTAGACGACTGCATGAATATTTCAAAGCCCAAAAGGGTGTGGAAAACAGAGTAAATATATACTGGCTGTTACATCAAAGAGGGGCGCCGGAGATGGGGAGATCGTACAAGGTGTTAAATATGGATTTTGCACACTTTGACTGAATTCTATTTGTCTTGATCATCTTTTTTTTTTTTTTGTCCCATAGTCTCGCCCTGAGGTTTTGTTCCGCCAAGTCCTTTAGCTAAAATGCTTTTATTGTATGGCAGCAGTCATTACAGGGCAGATTTGAAAACAGATTTCTATGAGTCGTTATGTGTAAAACATGTGAACTAGTTCTACACGAGAAAACTATTATGTATTCAATAACTGCCATGAACATTATTGCAACATTTTACAAACCCAATGACAGACACCTCTAGAAAATGTATTATTGGAAGCAGTATTTCCCCCCCCCCCGTCGATATTGTGTCTAAATAAGTCTTTAAAGAAAAGTAAATCAGTAACAACACAAGGCAAAAATGGAACAAAATTAGACAAATCATGACCAAAACAAAAAAAAGTTACTATATGTTTTTGTTTTAGCCTGTGTGAGCAAAAAATGAAAATCTCAAATGGAAGGATATTGTTTCACCTCGCCATACACTGTGCATCCTTACTGCCACCATGTAACTTATATCTAAAAAAAATAGTGTGCTCCAGCTTAAAAGGTGCCCAGTGAACTGAGTCTTTACGTTGAAAACAATCGTAACATTTGTCAAGAAAAAAAACAAAAAAAACTTTCAGCTCTAGTTCACTTGCTTCTTTAAACAACAACAACTCGGTGATGATTCACCTCACCATCTCCATGACGTTCTCCCTAAACACGGCGCTGCGATGCCTCGGAGAGAGTTTGTTGCTGTCATGGCGCGGGCCCGCGTTGTGTGCAGTGAAACGCTAATGTAATGTGTGCTCAGTGAATAACAGGGTCGATTAGGGAGCCTCGTCTGGCCGGGACCACAGCAGATTAAACAGGGACGAGCACATAGAAGCCGCGGGCTGGACGTCTGGCGCTATGACCCACATTGCTCTGATGTGCACGTCACTTCCCATTACGGACTGAAGCGCTGGACACTGCCGTCAGCTGAGAGAGAGACGGATAGAGAGGAGGGGTGAGGAGTGTGGGGGGAGTAGCTCATCTTCATCTGCATACCCTCCCCGCTAGCCAGGCCCCGATCTGCAATGAACTCGCACGCCAAACTCGGTCCCGTCCATCGGCGCAAAATGGCCAGAGGAAGTGTCGGATGACTCAAAATGATGTGGCCGCGCGCGTGTGTGTGTGGGCTTGTATGTTGACCTTCCCCTGTTAATATGCAGGCTTTGGGATGTCAAGTCGAATAAGCAAATGCTTGTGATGGCTGTATTTTCTTTTTTTTCTTTTTTTTTTTTAGGGCGAAAGTGGCCAAAAGCTAAACTCAAATCCCACTCCTTTCAAGGCTGGCCAGAGTAAATACTCCAGAGTTGCATGTGTTTTAGCAACGTTTGCCACAAAGGTTTCCGTAGGTTTTTAAATACCAACTTGAGGTCTGACTTTTTCAGCACACATCCAAGAAAGTCAAGTAGCAATGATGAACCGCTTGATTTAGGCTTCAGAAGCGCTCCCCTTTTTTCTTCCCACACGACCCCGAACTCGCTTTAAACCTTCCGACAGAACATTTACAAAAAACATAATCTGGAGCTTGATCTCTCAGTGTAGCGTTTCAACCGAGCACTTTTTGAGTGAAGTAAGAATTGGCCCCATTGGCCTCTCGGTGCCATACTTTTTTTTATTTTTTTATTCTACATAGAGCCCTTGATGGTGGCTGTGCAGCTGGCTGACAGAGACAAGTCTGTTTGCAGCCTGCCCGAATGATAATTGGCAGCTATGGAGTGAAAAGCGGGCTCAGCAACAGATAAGGGCCGTGTGGAAAGCTCTATAATCAGCGCGGATTAGCAAATGATAAATCATGGGTTCACACAAGTATGCTGTCACTGCGGAAGAGCCGGGAAGAGAGGTACAGTAGAAGGGAGATACGGAAAGAGCGGTATAAAGAGCGTGAGAGGGAATAGCGACGAAGATGTGGATGTTTTTTGCTGTAATTCAAAAGAAAAAAAACACACAATAATACCTTCTAGCAGGTCAGCAGGAGAGAGGCAGGCTGAGAGAGGGGAGGAATGAAAAGACGGGAGAAATTAAAAGCTCTGCCAACACTCCAGATAATACAATCTTCTGCCTGTCAGATTACCTTCTTTAATCCAAGAAGGTTTAACGCCTCTTAGAAATCTGAAAAGAGACATGAATTCAGCAGAGATTTTCTTCAGCTGGAGAGGAGGAAGGTGCTTGGGAGGAGAGTTAAGTCTCTGAGCAACTCTTCCAAAGCACTGGCCTCGACAAACTCTCGCTGCGCAGTCGTCAAAGTGCAATGCAGAGGATTTGAGAGGAGAAAACGCCGCACTGTTACGTCTCGACGATGCCGAATTTTTTTTATTTTTTGTAATTTTTTGCCGCAGTCACCGTCTTTACGGCGCAAAACCGTGAATTCGACAAAGAGCGCACACATACAATATCAAAGCTATTCCGTATACAGACGTAGGAGAGGGGAGGGGTCGGGGGGGAATGACGAGCTTAACTTAATCTTAACCGAAGCTGATCAGGTCACCGGAGCACAAAGCGTGGCACAGCGTATTAAGGACACAGTGTACCCTCCGACATGCTCCCCTACTGCAGCGGGTCGCCCGGCCATTGTGGCGTTTGTCACCCGCAAAAATACAGGCTAATGTGGCTGTATGCAAACACAACAGCGAGGTACACGGGACACGGCGGGGGGCCCAGCCAAGCGGGTGTATGTGCTGCATGGCGTCAACACAGCTAGCATTTGGAGTTAAAACATAAGAAATCTCCCATGTAGGACTTTTTTTATTGTCTTTCATTAGGCTCTAAGTAGGATCAATTAATACAAATGTCTTGGGGAAATACGTTTGTCTTTTTTGTTTCCAAATGACACTGACGTTTTGTTCAATACATGACATTATTTAAAAATGATCAAACTATAATCTTACAATACTGATGCACAACTCGCGTCGCTCAGTGTTCTCCTAATGATCTCGATTTACGTCAATAAGAGTAATTAGACATCCATTTGTAATGCTATATGTTATTCCTATAATAAAACAATGACTTGGCCCCTTTTGCACAATATATATACAGTATTATTGCATAGCCTTGGAGAGGTTGCAGCAGAATTTCATGAGGTCTGCGAGAAAGAGGGTCGATGTGTATCCAGGTCATTGCCATTCCTTCTCTCCCACTGGCTCCCGCTGATAATACATGAAATCAGTACTAGCGCTCGAGATTACTTTTTTTTTGCCTCCCCTCTTTTGCCATTTCGAAATCTGTCCGGCCTCCACGCTTTGTTAGTGCCGTGTGGTAGGCGAAGGCTGCTCTTTGGTTTTTCAAGATCATAATCAGAATAATGGTCTTTCGTCTCCCGCTGAGTCGGAGCGAAGACTGTTTAAGAGCCGCGGACTTTCTCGATTTCGCAGCGCGGCTTTGACGCGACATTAAAAATATCAACCGTCAACCCTATTCTTCCCTACCGAGATATTTTTTTTGTTTTGTTTGTGTTTTGAAAGATAGCGGCTTAATTAAGATTCGGCTTTCGAGAATTATGAAATATCGCCTTGCGTTGGTGAGGCTTCGCGGATTTCGCGCGGTGGCTCTCGTTTTCGACAATGATGGCGTTCAAAAAGGGGCCCGCGGGTCTGACCTGGGGATAAAGTCTGTTGAAGATAACGAGTGGCAGCAGGCTCGGCGAGAAATGTCACGCTTAAATCCAGGAGACAAGCACAAAGAGGTTTCTCATCCCGCTTTGTTACGAGATCCTCCCGAAAAACTCAAACGAAATAGCGAGAGGGAGAGAGGGCGCTGTACAGGATACATATTCATCAGCTTTCCGAAATGAGACCACGACAGCTTTGGGTGAAAAAAAAAAAAAAAATGAAAAAAAGCGCGTGTGCGACGTACAGTTCGAGGAGGAGATAAGAAGTCAGGAGAGCCAGACTGACGGGATGTGATCAAATGCTTCGGCGTTCGGTTCAAAAGGCCATGGGAGGATGGTGAGAGAACAGACGTCGCGGAAGGCAAAGACAGTGCAGGCATGTCAATCTGTGCCGGGATAACAAGGGGTAAAGGTTCACACAATAAAACTGGGAGGCAAGTCATTCACAGCAGCGGAGGCAGAGTGGGGCATGAGGAAATAGCAAGTTCCCCTAAAAATAGATACGGGGTGTGTTTTGCAGGCAGCGACGGTCTTTGGGTAGAACAAAAACATCACAATATCTATTCAAAGCCTTTAAAAATAAAAACTGGAAAATATGTGGAATGGCTGTTTTAGAAATAGCCCGGGGTTATAAAGTGTCTTATTTTGGCGTAAACCCACACCTCTTCTTGCAACACGCCATAGAAAAGGTGTCTGATCATTAATTTCCTCCATTAAACCTCATCATATAGCTACTGCAACACACTGTTTGAAGATGGATACGCTTACTTTGATCGTCTGGTTAGCGTATAGTAAAATGTTGGCCTGTTTTTCAGTATCAGGCTAAGCTAACTCAAAACAACTGAAGGTCTAACTTCACTAATCCCTGTCCCAGTTATAAATCGAAAGACATGAGAAATTGCTACTTGAGAAACAAATGTTTGGTGGACCAGTCTGTTAAAGATGGCGACAGGAAGGAAAAGAAATCCAAAATCCGCAAATCGAATCAGTAATCTAAATAAAATAAGTCATATGTAACAAGTCAGTGGTACAGTGTATTCTAGCGGTCGATGTGTTTGTGAATGCCGTCCCTCACCAGTGCTAGCTTTGACCCTTAATAGTTTAACAGGGTAGACCACATGGGGGTAGAGAGACGTCCTGGCAGCGGAGATAGGAACTGGCCCGACCAAAGTAAAGGTTGCGACGGGAGCCGCCGGAGTCTTGGCAAGACTGGGGTGGCACGTGGAGGAGGGTGTTTCCGAAAAGGCTCTGGCACCGGGCCTGAAGGAGTCTCCGCACTCAAGACAAGCTGCTCTGCCCGACTTTTGAGAGGCTCCCAAACGTCTCACTCAAGCCTGACGTACAAAATAATTACTACAAGATACGCACGGCTTGTCTTAAAATAGAACTTGTTTGGCGAGGCGAGGAGTTCTTTGGACATCTGATTTTCTTTTTTCAGTTCCAATCCTCGGGGAAGTGTCTGGTCGATCTGTAGCCTGGAAATAATTGTGTTAAGATACTTCTTAATATAAAAACCGGATTGGTGTCAATTTTAGCAAACCATCATAAAAACTGACTTTTACGAAGGCCACAGTCTGATAACTTGTAGTCCAATCCTTACTATAGTCTCCTTGTATGAAGTCACTGAATTAGGGCTGCACATTCACCAAATTATTGCTTAGATGACAAAGATTGCAAAATCACTGAGGTCAACACATTTCATAACACAATCATAACACAGCCTAAAACTAAACCGCATGACAACTTTAAAAATTAGCATATGTATATTTTTAGTCAACGTTAGCCTCATTTTGGTCTGGAGTGATTTATTTTGACAGAATGAGATGGAGAAAAAAAAGGAATTTTCTCAATTTTTGTTAATGAATGCACCGAGTTGGTTTTGTGCATTACTGCAAAAATGTTATTGCAAAATCATGTATTGAATACCTCATTATTTCCCCATCTAATGATGCTCTTATCTTAATGTGGAAATCCAATTTGAATACAAAAGTTTTTGAGCAGCATGCCTGCACTGACGACACAACTTTGTTGCATTTATCAAGGCCGCAAACTGACCCAAAAACTTCACTGGCTTGAGAATCTTTAGTTGCAAAAGCCGTGTTAATGTCACTACCATAGACAAGTATTTCTGCTTCTCAATGATATCTCATTGAAGTATTTCCACACAGCATTATAAGCCCCATTTTATCATAAGCAAACCACTTTGCTGAGTTTGACAACAAGCCGAGCCGCGTGACCCCGCTGCATAGCTAAATCTCATTATAAGCCCTATTGGAGCCAATATTAAAATGTCCAAAAGTGACTAAAAGCTGATTTTGTGACTGACACAGCAATTAAGGGATATTTGTTAAATTTGATGGAGTTTGCCCACAGAGAGGCTTCGCTATAGCAGCTCGGCCAATTTTAGCGATCTAATCTCTTCCATTAGGAGACATCGAGAGGAGCCATGCGATTGTATAATAACAGTAATAGTGCAGAGGCGTGATGAGACAGGACTGTGTGTATAATACAGCAGCCTCAGAGGATGAGTATTTTGAAAAGGCATTTAGGCAATGCTGGGAGTGTCAGGTTAACCATAGCTACAGCACTGTGAGCAGAACACTGGGCTATAAAACACCGGAAACAAGTGGTTTATGAATGAATGTGGGCGGGCCCTGGGTGCAATCGAGGTTTTATACTTGTGCACACTCACACTCAATTGTAGGTTGATTCATTAATTAATATGCAGTGTTTTCAAGTAGTCTATGATGCTACAAAGAAACAAAACGTGACTGGCCTTCATCAACTAAATAGGTTAAACTCAACCATGTACAATTTCCCGGGGTCAAGTAATAAAACTGTTGGCTGTGGTGTTACTTTTTATGGCTTACTGTGCAACAAGTGCAATAAAAATGTTAAAAAGCAATTATGCAAAACAGCAAGGCCACGTGAATACCTGTCCCTACTTTGCACTTCCTGTTACCTAACATTGCCACCAAACTGTTCCTTCCTCAATCAAAACCAAAAAACATCTACTTCAAGTTAACAAAAAAACTCCTCTCGAAAGCAGCGACTCAACACGAGTCTTTTCTGCTTATTCGGCTGTTCCCGCGTGGGACGGGCCGGTGTATTTCGGTGCAGCATGGCGCCCTGGCGCGGGCCCAGCGAAGGCAACATGACTGCAGAGAGTACACCGTGTGCTGCTCATTGTCCCCGGCCTGAGGAATGTGCTGACGGAGAAGGGTTCACGCCGGTTCACTCGCACTGTTGCACTCCTCACTCCAGTCAGACGGCCTCGCACGCTCCAGCCTGATATTTATACACGCTACATACACGCCTGATATTTATACACGCTACATACACGCTGCACATGTGGGACTGGTTCATTTGTTTTAGTTTGGGTACAAGATGGGCCGAGAGGCGAGTCGTAAATGTATAGGGGGCGCAGAAAGACAACAGAAAATGTAGACATAAAACAGAGTGGAGGTTACGCACAAAGACAACTTTAAAATCCACTTAAAACCTTTAGGAAAAAGTCACCTAAATAAGGTAAACAATGAAGTTTGTGTGTTTCCTGCACTCCTCTAGAATGTTGATAAAAAGGCCTTTAAACAAACCCAAGAATGAACAAAGTCACTATGACTATGCAATGCAGTCACTGGGACTCCACAGTGAGAATTTGCTAACTGTCCTGAATATATAAGGATGACATTATTGCAAAATGTTACTAAACCAATTCAACACAGTATGAAATTTGCACAAAAATAATAAGCAATTCGTTTTTTCCAACAATTTGTGCAACAAAATGTGACCAAAATAGAATCAAATTAGAAAATCATGACTAAAACTGAAGACATAGTGAAGTTATCAAGCATTTTACAATGGAAGACCTCCCTACCTGCATTGCGAGAAGCCACAAAATCAAACTCACTTCAATGCTGTGATAATGATTATTGGGCAATATAAGAGAACGGCCGACTAATAAACCCCTAATGAACAAAGTATCTAATCTTCAACAAATGTATCTCGCAATACAGTTACAAGATTGGAGTCACAAGTTAAAGAATACTGTATGCCTAAATGTGTACGTCTTCCTGGGAAAGAATGCAAACTGTTATAGAAAACATATGAAGTTCACCATTACCTAATTGATGTTGTTAAATGTAGCACAGAAATCGCTTGCTGTGCATAGAACAACTTCTGCAAGATGTACAAAGTTTCCTATAGGACCACCCAGATGAGTATTGTTAGAATCAGGAGACGTGAGCGGAACTATGTAGCATGTGGGGAGTATATTTCTCATAAAGTTCCCTGCGCGCAAGGATAGCGGAAGTCGAGTCAGATGAAGAGAAAAAAAATATGGGTGGAAAGTCGAGAGGAGGGGTTGATTTTTCAAATGAGTGGGGGAAGGAAAAAAAAGTCCTTGTGTGCGTCTTAAAGGCAGGCAGCCAAGTGGTGCTAGTGCCAAAAAGGGAAGTCATTGAAGTCTGAGCCAGAGGGAAAGCAGAAAAAAAAAACTATTACTACTTCCCACCTTGTGTGCTAGCAAAGATGAAAGAAGCAAAACAGAAAAATGAATGGAGAAGGTGGGATCATGTCACGGCAAACAAAAGAATAGATTGTAAACGGAAAAATAACAAAGGCTTTTGTGATATGAAAAGAAGAAAACTGTGCTGTGTCTTTGCGGATCTTGTTTCGTTACTGTATGTAAATAGATTAGACTAACCTAAGAAAGGTGGTTAGGCAAAGCCATAATCATATGTCAGGGAACATACGAAGATTCCAAACCCTTGTACTTCGAGGAGACTTAAATGGTGGACTCACGATCCAGAAATGTGCAGTGGGGACGTTGAGTACTTTGCCAAGATATTCATATTTAAGGTATTATAATTGTAGTCAAAAGAATCACTGACAGATTAAGTCATAGAAATAAAAAAGGAGAAGCGGCGTTCCATCCTAACGTATACGGACAGTTAGCAAGTCAGCGAAATTTCGAAATCTCGTCAGAACTCATTCATGAATGTACAGACCTTTTGAGATTTTACTTCAGACACACATTGCCGTATAAAAGTGGCTCCTGAAGTAAATGCTAAATCAAATTCACTGGTTTCTGTTTTTGTGGTGTCGGACACACATCCGATGGCCACTATAATAAGATGTTATTGATAGAGAAACCACAAAAATTATATAAATGCCATGAAACTGACAAAACATACCTCGCTCCACATGCAGCACAACATGATAAACCAAATATTATGACCAACAGAGAACTATTTGTTCCTTCAAGATCTATTTACAATGCACATGTGTTTGCAGAGATTTGCTAGCTACAGCCTCTTCAATGGCATAAAATCATTTTTTTCAGGGTAGAAAAGGTTAGGAACTAAGTGCCAGCGATGACTCTTCAACATCGAAAAGTGCTGGTAATAAAAGCGTTCGTCCTTGGTCAGTGAACTGTATCAAAGCTGCAGAAAGCCAATTGTGTCTCTGTGATCATTCATTATGTAGAAGAGAGACTCTTTTACTTGGAAGCAGCAGAACCCCCACAAAAAAGAAAAATCTCTCGAAATTCACAGTCTCGCTGCGAAAGATCTAACAGAACCCCCCACACACACAAAAAAAAGCCTTGCACGACCAATTTTTGTACAACGGATTGCATCATATTTTGCTAAAAGGTTTTGGTACGCCTTGGGGCGAATGCAACACCCAGGTGACGCGCAAGCAGAAAGAAAAAAAAGAAGAAAAAATAAGAAAAGCGTGGCGAACAAACAAAATACAGTGTGCCTAATATGCGTTTTCAATGGAGCTCTCCCAAAAAGAGAACACCAGGCGATAGACAGACAGACAGACAGACAGAGGGGGCATTAATAAAACATGACTGCATGATTTTCCAACCTCAAAGGCGGCGAACACAGGAAAAGGCGCACTCCCCGAGCACAAGCCGAGGTTCATTGCAGGGTAAAGGGAACAGCGGTGTCTCTAACTAGGCTCCGATCCGTGGTGCACTGGTGTTAAAGCTTAAGGGGGGCATGGAGCCGCTCTGTGATCAACCTATTCACTCCCAGCACCGCGACGACGTAACATTTTTATTCATGCCAGTTCTGACTTTTGTTCTTTCTCTCTCTCTCTGTGTGTCTCTGCAGGGCTTAAGGAACAGGAAGAAGGAGGTGGGAGAGGAGTCATGGCTGAAGATGGATTTGAGGAAGGATGATGACAAGCGAAGGATATTTAAGGAAACGGCGAAGCAAGACGACGGAGCAACGTTTATGGGCAGAAGTTTAACTCACAATATGCCATTTTTTTAGGTCAATTTGCCAGGGGCTATATATTTAGACTAATGCTAACTGCATAACAAAATTTGACTATCAACAACTTTGCAGGATGTTTTATTCTGAAGATTCACTCCCTTCCGAGTCAGGTTCAGACCCACTGATCTAAAACAAGAGGCAACCATTGGAAGCGACTTCTCGACACGCAAGGAAGCCCAAAACATTTCCCGTTTGGTCGAGTCTTTTGGGAGGCGACAAAACAAAAGCCGTCTCATCACTTAACCAGAAGACACACAATTTACACAAGCTCAGCAGAGTTAATCGAACCATGAAGAAAATTACTGATGTAAAACCAAAAATTGCACAACTCATCTGTTCACCAGTTCTGGATTTCGAAGAAAAAGATAGCATGAGAAATTAGGTCACTCCAAGAGCACCCCCATAATTGATTCATAAAAATATTAAAATAGGGCCATAAGAACTTGCAAGTCAACTTCAGTCAGCGCTAGAGCTCCTCTACCAGTCCTACACCAACCTAACATAGAAGAGTGTGCACTTACATTATATTCATTCTAAAACAGAACCTTCAACACTCAACAGACCGACTGTCAAAACAAATAGACTTCCTAACTTAACGTTAACATTCGTTTGGCTTCTGTTACCATGCTGTGACATCATCTGCATACCCTCCGACTTCCTTCCTTCTCACCGACCGCTTTCTCACATTTTCCAAACCAGACACCCATTCTGCCTTGTCCAAGACGGGGTTGACTTAAGCCCTATAGCGGTGGATGGATGAAGCTAAAGCGGCCTTAGCATTGCAGAGTTAGCGTTTTTATACCGTCTGCTGACAGCTCAAGTGGACTTATAAAACCTAGCTGACATCATAGCCGGATATAAAACGGTTCCAATTTGAAATACAGACTTTATTTTATATAGGGTTTGGATGGACACCAGCTGGTAAGGGGACAGATGGGTTTTCCACTTTTCTTTTTTCTCCTGCAAAACTCAAGTGACCTAGATGGGGACTGGGAGCGAACCAAATTAGGTTTTTAAGAGTTGAGAGTTGCGCATGAAAAGACGGACAACACAAGACTGACAAAAATTACGAGACAAAATTGCAGAATATTATTCTACTGACAAAGACTTACAAAGGAGGTTGAGGACTTGTTGTGCGAGTTTGTTTTGAAGCTACTTTCCAATTGTCTACTCTGCATCCTCTTCTTTCCATGGCATGAACCAAAACTGTTCTAGAAAGGACTATACTAACCTTAAAGTATCCTTCCACCCATATATTGGCAGTATGTACGATGCAGCTGTTGTCCACTCCATAACCCTGACGTTCACCATTCCTTGCCGTGTACTGATTAATGCAATGTGTACGTTTAACTTGACTGTATTTTCTGGCACATTTGCAAATCTGTTGAGCTACTGTTCAACCATAAACGCCCGATTGCGGTGCCTTTGGGGAACATTCAACGCTGTCGGTGAGTTTGAGCTCAGACCTAAACCATCGACCGTTGACTGTACCCTGAGGAACACCACGCATGAGTCCGCATGAGCGACCGCACCGTGGGACCTTCTTCTAGTTTCTGGAGCGTGATCCCGGAAAGCTGGGGTCGGACCTGCACCTGCGCCCCTGGCTCAGCTGGCCCGCACGAGGCGCCCTCCTCTCGGCTGCGCTCGTATCCAAGGCTGCAATAAACATTCATTGCTGTCGGTGGGTTTGGTTCTGAATAACTCACTGATCAATGAATGCAGACTGCGGTTCAAACTCCCAAATGATCTCTGATGATGATGATGAGGAGGGCAGCAGGAGGGAGTGGACTACAGTCACAGTGAGGAAAACCGATGCAAAAGAAGTTAAAAGTAAGTTTGAATTAAGACTGATCTTCAGATGGGACAGGTTCAGGTTCTCGAGTGAATATTAGCTTAGCAAAGTTGACTTGGTTTTGTGGTTTTTAATTGTAGGGACTGTGATGGGAGGGGAGCTGGGTTTTAGTCTGGTCAGAAACGATATTATTTGAGCAAAATTAAACAGTACATTATTTTTATACGTCTGAAATAAAATGCTCATTGGCAATATTTTTATGTGTTGATGCATTTGTGGAAGAAACAATTTTTGACTGTCCCGGCTGGACTCCGGTGCAAGCGAGGAGAAGGGGGAGGGCTTCAAGGAACGTTGGGAATCACTTACTGGTACTTATGGGACAAAGCATAGAAAAGAATGCATTCTTTCACCCAACTTGATGACCGTAAATGTGTAAGATTCGGGACTACTAAACTAAAACAAGCACACACGCAGCATTAATCTCAAGGAAAAAGCTGTATTCAATCATAAGTTTCCATTTTATCCACTTTGAACCGAATGATTTATCTGCATTAAGGCCAGAATTTACAGCTAAAGAAATAAACTGCAGTTTGCAACCAAGTACTAAGCATAAAGATGTTATGTGTACTGTCCTAAGACACCACAAGATTTAACAGAATAATGCAAACTCTTTCATTTAGTTGACTATTGTTTCCCAACGGTCACCCATGTCTCCGTTATGCTAATGGTCCAACACTCCATAACCCCAACAGGTGAGCCCTGGGCCCCCCTCTCTGTGTCGCAGCTGTTCCCTCACACTGCATTTTCTACAGCGCTTCCAAATGACCTAAAAACCATATTCAGATCATGTTTGTTCAAGCTTTTCCACTTGACTTGACGCTAAAATCATCGGCTGCAACAAATGTGTCAAACAAGCTGGAAAATCCGCCCGGCTCCGTTCCATATAGCGCTACCGTTGTGTGCAGATCGGCGTTCGCACTGACCTACTATTCCCAAACTTTCCGAGAGCCGACCGCAGCTCCATAAACTCATTTTATTCCAAGAATTCCAGGGCCCAGAGGGAAGCTATCGAGGGATGTGGCGTTGGACTTATAGAGTTTTATGTTGTAATTAGAGGACAGTCCCCATTCGCACAAACAGACTGTAACTCAAAGCTTATGCAGTGAAACTTGAGGTCCATATGTGCATGAGTAAATTTGGCTATTACTTAAAAAGTTGTGTATATTCACGTTGACGAACGCAATAGCTATTAGAAAAATTGCAGTTGGACATTCTTCCTAAATATTACAGCCCACTTCTTGCCACTACCATTCCCGTATTCATACTCGTCCCCACTATGACAAGTGTTTTATTGTGCACTAACAAATGCCACAAAGACAATCATACTTGGGCGCGAGTATCTAGTTACTTTGGAGCTAAATCCATCTGACTTGACAAAACACAAGTCAGTCTGCGCCCGCTTTTCTTGGAAAGTTAATCAACCTCAAAACCCCTTTTAGCAGACTGTAATTGGAGGAGATATGGACATGTGGCAATGATCTGCCTGTAATTGCCCGGTTAAGGCTATGTTAACATGCTGGGAAGTTTCAAACACGCAGTCAAGTTTTTCAGACAGGACTCTGGACTGAAAAATAAGTGAATTGTTTGGTGTTAATCTTGTCATTATTATACTTCACCAATTTAAGGCAACATAAGAAGCTGCTCAGGAGCCAACAGAAGCTCTCCAGTGCGTTCTCAGTCACTCGCAAAAGGCTTTGTACATTTCTATACACTTGAGCCACATTGTAGGGGAATTTTTATTCTGAACTTGATGAACACACAGATTTAAGTAGAGTTGAGTATAAACATAAAACATAAGTCATTTTATTTGTTTAGTCATCAAGGCTCAAACTCTCTAATCCGGTCAGATTGATGGGACAATGACAGAAGCATTAGCACGAGGGGTGTAACAATGCACCGTGCTACGGTGCAACGCGGTGCAGAAATCTGACGATATGAACCGTACAAAAGTGGCGGTGCAAGTTTAGTCCAAATTTCGTAATATTTTCCGTGGCGCGTGTCAGACGCATGTAGGTGCACCTAAACAGAGCGCATGTCTGTCATCATCACTTACCGCTAAACTGGAGGCTGCAGGCAAAGTTACATCTTCCAAAAACAAACTAAATCTGCGTGCATTTGCAAAAGTTTCTCCTGCTGATGATGGCCAGGCTGCGGTAAAGTATTAATCCAGTGCACTGCGCTATGGTAGCGCAGCGTAAGATCCAATCTTGGTTATAATCTGCATCAAAGCTTTGTTTCCAAAAAAGTACAAGCAGAATATAGTCCAGGAACAGCCCAAACACAAGCCTCAAATCAAATGTGCTGTTGTTTTAGCTGCCGTGTGGAAAGCGAAACTGATCAGTTAACGAGCACATGAGCACTGTGTTTTTTATTTTTATTTTTTGTGAGCCCAGGGGCACATTTTACTGTAAAGCAGCTTTGAAAAATTAGAAAACATTTTCAATGTATTTTTAACGTTTAACGTTTTGGGAAAAGATGCACTTTAGGAACTGCATTTGCTGATTGGATAAAGCACATAGCAAATTCATTATATATTTAGTTTTCAAAAATGTGCTCTGTTTGTAAGGTATGTAGCGAGAATTGTATGCTGTGTGGTTTTCCTTTGTTGCCATTGTCTGCCCGGAATGAATAAATAAATGAATGAAAATGAATGAATTCAGCCCTCTGGAGAGAGGGCATGAACTAGGGCCAGGAGTCGGGACTCCCCTGAAAGAGATTCTTCGTCTCAGTGGGACTATCCTGCTTAAATAAAAGGTACAAAGGGGTGAACTCCACTCCACAGTAATGTTTAGCATCAGTGCTACTCCCGGATGTTTGCTACTGCTAAAACACAGCACACACAAGCAAAAATACATTGCTACAAGCAGTAATCTGTCATTTTCAAATACCTTGAAACTACAAGGGGGTAAAATGGATTGAACAATAGTGCAAAAAAAAAAACAAGTAGAAAACAGAAAACATTTTGTATAATGCCCATCAATATTGGTCAAAAGAAGTAAATCAGCACTGGTTTTGTACTTTTACAGTTGAAAAGGCAGTCTTGTTGCTGGGTCAGTCAACGGCATTCTACCTTCTCCCAAAGTGAAAAACCCAAACAGACTAAACCAACATTAGTGCAGCATGGGGGCGCGGGTGTATTTACTTAAGAAACAGGCGGGAGTGAAATATTTAAGGTTCTTCGCATTTCAACATCAATCTCACTTTGCCAAAGCAGTTCTATGTTTTACAACATGTCCATGACGGCTAACTTAACATAATGAATGACACCACATGGGAATGGTTCATGGATAAACCACCAAAGGAAAATATGGGATACCGTATAGTCAGCGCTGTTACTAGGATTTTTATTTTAAGTATGCCAAGGCCAGTACACCAGTCTTAATTTGTGTAAAGCCAGAATGTGGATTAAGGTTCAACTGTACTAGCTAAAATATGGTGACCATGAGTGCACTGGTACAAACCGGATGACCCCAAACACTTTTATAAAACTGTTTGGACAAGGCTCAGTCAAGATGCGGATATAAAACTACTTTAGGCTTAGTGAGCAAACAAACGTGCTTATTTACTTTACTACAGAGGTCATAACATTTGCAATTTCAAGAGGATTTTAAACTCTCCAATGTGTTATAATCCGCAACGCAACAAATGCCCCCTTGGAACTCTCGCCTCTCACAAAGACGTCTCCGGGTTCAATTCCCAAGGGCTATCCGTCCATCTGATCTGATCTACGCAATTATGATAAACAATATAGATTCTGAAATTGAGGTGGAACTTGTAGTGTGGAGCAATACAGTCATAAAAAACCCACCCACACGGTTTTGGCATCGTGACAGTTCATTGATCATAGTAAGATTAACAATAAGTATATCAAATAAATGTGTACGTCAATATATTTAAGCTCGAGGTGCTTTTTATGTCATCATACAATTACTGTACCACGACATTTACCCTCTGCATTTGACCCATCCTTCAAACAACCTCTAAGGAGTTGCTCCCAGCTGCATGTGTTGTTGATTTATTTGATTGATTTGAGTTACTATTTAAAGCTATTATTTAAAGCTTCATTTATAGATTACTACGTGATATTATAAATGGTCAATGGGGATGTGGGTAGCCTACCATTTTATCAACTTTATTGGGTTTCAGAGACATGGAAAAGTAATCAACAAGCAAAGTAGTGCAACAGCCCATAAATAGCCTAAAATGCAATCCAGGAAGCTCACGTTAGCTTGATGCTACTTATGCTAACGTTAGCAACAAAGGCCGATTTTTGCTTCTACTGAACAATTTGCTGTGAAAAAAACATCCATATGGACCAGATTTTGGCTTAACTTTATTGGGGTGTAATATCAAATCAAACTTTATTTATAAAGCGCTTTTCATACAAAATGTAACACAAAGTGCTTTACAGTGCTTAAAAAAATCATTAAAAAATAGTCCCCACCAGCAAATATACATAAATAACAACAACCCCTACCTCCCCCTACCCCACCCGCACACACAGACACACAGACACATATACATACATATGACATATGTATATGTCAATAAATATGTTTATTGTCTGCCAGAAAACAGCTAAAAGAGGGAAAAATTGTGATTCCCATGAGAGATTTTCTTCCCCCTCGGCTAGGCCTCAGCTACTTGTAAGACGCATGGCCATCTGTATCAATACGTTTTCAAAATCTATGCTAAAATATTCATCTACAGCCATAAAACGAAACAATGTTAATTCATTCCATAAATTATATTATATTATTTAAATATATATTTTCAATTTGTATCATTTATTTGAGCTGGAAAAAAACAAGTAGGCTAACTTTCTTCAGTGCTAACCCTGGACCCAAAAAGCGTCACAATTTGCCAATTTAAGAATATATATTTTTGGTACCGGTTTTTGATACCATTTCTTTCCCCAATACCAGTACCTGAACTTTTTTATTTAGTTGGATTCCATAGTGGTATCGTTTATCAGTACCCAGAGTTTCAGTGTTTCTCTCATTGTGTCTGGATGGGTGCGCTCTGGTTTCCCCCGTCAACCAAAACATGCACAATAGGTGAATCTGGCCATTAGGCTGGCTCCACATCTGGTCAAATGCAGAGGACACATTTTATTGTACAGTTGTATAAATGAATGAATAATACTCTACAGTAATGCGAGTAAACCTATACACTTACAATTGTCAAAGCACCAGCAGTAATAGGACAGTAATAAGAAAAAAAGGTTGGCAGGCCAATGTATGATTTTAACCTTCTTCTGTGAATTGACTAGGCAATAGAGCTGAAAGATGTTGCCAAAATTCAATAATGCATTTTTTTCAATCAATATTGCGATTTAAATTTTCTTTTGATTTTCTTTCCCCATTTACCATTAATAACTTTTTGTTGCATATAACTAAAATATGGCCTAAACTGAGACAATTTTATTGCTCATGAAATATTTACAACTGACTTATTAATGTGCTAGTTAAAGTTAACGCTCCATAACGAACACCATGTTCGAGCACAAGGAAACCCTAGGCCGGAGGTGGATGATCGACTTTGTAGTTGTGTCATCTGATCGCTGGCCGCGTGTCTCGGACAAAGAGAGGGGCTGAGCTGTCAACTAGGGGTGTCCATCGTTAACTGATTAACCGGTTAACCGTTAATGATTGCGTAACCGAGTAAAAGCATTTTGCTCGGTTAACTGGCGTGTATAATTTGCGCACCATTGGGAATATTTGTAATACATTTTTGCACCACCAGAGACCGCCAGAGCGCTCCCAAACATTTGTTCGCGAGAAGCCGTCACCCATGGCTAGCTAGTTTAACATTTCAATATGAAGCGGGCCATAAACAGCACAGCATGGGAGCGCTTTACAACCGAGAATGACGGATCAAAATGCAAGTATTGCATTGCAGTGCTTAGATATACTTCAACTTCGTTGTTGTACCATCTCAACAGCCAACATCCGGGCATCACTTAGGAGGTAGCTAGGTAAGCTAAAGGCACAAAACTCGCCTTTCTCGTTATTGTTAAAACGTGGTGGGGAGATAAGTGGTGTTGTTATACACATGAATGACTGTGTCTTTGCACAATGTTTCAAAAAAAGCGGGCTAAATGACAAATAAAATAAATAAAAATACTGTAGGGCCACGTGAACACAAGTCAGTGACCTACTTTGACTGCTCTGTCATTACCACTGCGTTTTATTTCTATAAATAAATTTCGTTTTAAATGTGTTCCAGCCATTTAATAAAGGTGTTAACAATGAAAAACCCCTTTTGCGTCTGTCAGTATAACGTAACGGAGGGGGCGGCGCACGCAGGGGGGTTGGTTAGTGCGCACACTAATGGTTAACCGAGTATTAACCGCTAAGGGCCTCAGTTAACGGTTAATGAAAACTTGAACTCTGGTGCATGTCACGGCGGCAATCCCCGAACCCGATGGTGGCGCCTGGAAGTAAGGGATGCCGTCAAGCTGAAGGAGGAGTCCTACCTGGCCTTGTTGGCTTGTGGGACTCTGGAGGCATCTGAGAGGTACCGGCAGGCCAAGCGTGCTGCAGCTCGTGAGGCAAAAACTCGGGTCTGGGAGGAGTTCGGAGAAACCACGGAGGAGGACTATCGGTCTGCCTCGAAGAGATTCTGGCAAACCATCCGGCGCCTCAGGAGGGGGAAGCAGTGCTTCAACACTTTACAGTGCGGGTGGGGAGCTGCTGACCTCGACTGGGGATGTTGTCGGGCGGTGGAAGGAGTACTTCGAGGATCTCCTCAATCCCACCGTCACGTCTTCCGATGAGGAAGCAGAGGCTGGGGACTCGGTGGGGGGCTCACCGATCACCCAAGCTGAAGTCACCGAGGTAGTTAGAAAGCTCCTCGGTGGCAAGGCCCGGGGGTGGATGAGATTCGCCCTGAGTACCTTAAGTCTCTGGATGTTGTAGGGCAGTCTTGGCTGACACGTCTCTGCAACATTGCGTGGCGGTCGGTGACAGTGCCCCTGGATTGGCAGACCGGGGTGGTGGTCCCTCTCTTCAAGAAGGGGGATCGGAGGGTGTGCTCCAATAACAGAGGGATCACACTCCTCAGCCTTCCCGGCAAGGTCTATTCCAGGGTGCTGGAGAGGAGGATCCGGCCGATAGTCAATCCTCGGATCCAGGAGGAACAATGCGGTTTTCGTCCCGGTCGTGGCACACTGGACCAGCTCTATACCCTTCATAGGGTGCTCGAGGGTTCGTGGGAGTTCGCCCAACCAGTTCACATGTGCTTTGTGGATCTGGAGAAAGCGTTCGACCGTGTTCCTCGTGGTGCCCTCTGGGGGGTACTCCGGGGGTATGGTGTCCGGGGCCCTCTACTAAGGGCTGTCTGTTCCCTGTATGACCGTAGCAGGAGCTTGGTTCGCAATGCCGGCAGTATGTCAGACCTGTTCCCAGTGCGTGTTGGTCTCCGCCAGGGCTGCCCTTTGTCACCAGTTCTGTTCATTACCTATATGGACAGAATTTCTAGGCGCAGCCAGGGACCGGAGGGTTTGGGAACCTCAGGATCTCATCTCTGCTGTTCGCTTCATCAAAACCTTCAGCACGCTCTGGGGCGGTTTTCAGCCAAGTGTGGAGCGGCCGGGATGAGGATCAGCACCTCCAAATCTGAGGCCATGGTTCTCCACCGGAAAAAGGTGGCTTCCCATCTTCAGGTCGGTGGAGAGTCCTTGTCTCAAGTGGAGGAGTTCAAGTATCTCGGGGTCTTGTTCACGAGTGAGGGACGGCTGGAGCGTGAGATCGATAGACGGATCGGTGCGGCGTCAGCAATGATGCAGTCGCTGTATCGGACTGTTGTGGTGAAGAGGGAGCTGAGTCGGGGGCAAAGCTCTCGATTTACCGATCGATCTACGTTCCCACCCTCACCTATGGTCATGAGATTTGGGTAATGACCAAAAGGACAAGATCACGGATACAAGCGCCTGAAATGAGTTTCTTTCGCAGGGTGGCTGAGTGCACTCTTCGAGATCGGGTGAGGATCTCAGTTACCCGGGAGAAGCTCGGAGTAGAGTCGCTGCTCCTTCACGTCGAAAGGAGCCAGCTGAAGTGGCTAGGGCATCTGTTCCTGATGCCTCCTGGCCGCCTCCCTCGGGAGGTGCTCCAGGCATGTCCTATTGGGAGGAGGCCTTGTGGAAGGCCCAGGACACGCTGGTAGGACTATGTCTCCGAGCTGGCCTGGTGTCGGATCTACGTGCACATATCGACATTACCCCGCAGACCTTTCCGTTTCCACCACACACACACGTATTTTTGGTGGGCAGGGCCGCACAGAGGAGCACGCTGTACAGATTGTTATTTAAAGTTTTGTAAGCCGCGTTGAGAACAAATGTGGACAAATGCTGCTTTCTGGTGGGAGTTATGGAATCACTCAGAGGTGCCAAGCTGTATTAAAACAGAAAAGAAACCGCTAAATACAACCATGAAGGTAAGCTACATACAAATGTTATGCTAACAGCAGCTAAATGCTAATATCAGCAAAATCCCCTTTTAGCACAGCGGTTTGATGTTGTGAAATATTAATTCCGTATCACCTGCGTGTCAATAGTGAGGGCTGTCCACTCTCTCGTTGCCAATCAGAGGCCAGCAGTCTGTTCATGTCACATCAGACACGGGTTAGCGTGCTTTGGCCACAGCCAGAGGTCGGGCCCAAAACCTATACCTGGTCAGACCGGTTTGGCCCTGGCCTTTGTTATCAAAAAACCTTGACAAAGCAGGTGAAAGAGCCATTCGGCTGACACGCGCCTGCATGTGGAAAAGAGCCTTAAATGGAGTGATTAGCGCTGCGGCTAACGCAATGCTGAAAAAAGCAATAATCCTTTGCGGTGGCTGCATTACAAACGCTGATATTTTCACTCCACAGCCACAATCTACCACGCACCTTAACTAGACTGAGAAATAAACAAAAGCACATGACCCAGCGCATGTCGCCGTCTCTTGCCGCTCCATTCACTTTTATGGGCCTGGGCCAAAATTGCATGCCTCTGCAATTTGGAAATCGTGTTGTGTAATATCGCGATAAAATTGAAAATGCAATTCATCATTCAGCCCTACTAGGAACAGCTTGAGAAGTCAGTAAAATAGAATAAAAGGCTATACAAAACAACACAACACAGTTAACCTTTTCTTAAAGCCCAGTCCTGTAATGCTTTTACTGAAGTTCTGACTGTGTGAATTGCGCACACTTTGCTACATACATCAAGGCCACACACATACGGCCGCTTGTTTACGCCCGTGGAGATTTGTCATCGCACAGCGGCGTTATAGGCACCGACACTGGGAACAGCATGACCCACTTCTCTCTGCGACCTGATAGGACTGCGCGGGCTGACCCCAAGTCCAGCAACGGCAACACACCGCACTCCGCAACGAGCAAAAAGGGGGGACTATAATAACCGCAACTGTGCAGATGAAATCTAGGCTAATCGTGAATTATTTAAGCGTGATAAGAAAGCGAAGAGGGCGGCAGGGGTAGTGGCTCTTAAACACAAGCCTGTGCACCTCGTGGGACCTGAAAAATTAAGTGCGAGTGCAAAGAGTAGTAGCTTTCCATATTTGATCCTCTTAGCTACACCATAATTCAGTTCACTTTCATTTGAATAGCCCACTGTCAAAACAGTATAAGGCTCTAGCCAAATGGATAAAAATACAAACAATGAAAGGAAACTGATATAAATTCAAATGAAACATGCAAGAAAGGGCGTAGTAGCTTTCCAACTTGATCCTCTCAGCTATAGGCGACAATTCAGTTCAGTTTAGTTAAGGCTTTGGACAAACAAATTGATAAAAAGTAAATGAAATAAGAAGCGCAACTGAGCAAAGGAAGAGTAGTGTCATAGGACAGATTCTTCCGCTTAATTGACCACAATATTGGGTAAACATTTTAGCTGACTGCAAGTGTCTGAACATAATACACATTTAGCGACATTTTAACTGTGAAATTTGTTTGACGAATAATAAAATCAGGATCGCCTGTGCCCCAAACGTCTCGTAGCGTTACATCTGTGGGAAACACTGCTTGCCTACAACATATAAGCTTTTGAAAGCATTACAACAGGTGTGCCAAATAAACTGGTCAGTCCGTTTATTCACTTGAGAGTAGAGAACTTTTCAAGTCTCCTTTTCACGTAGAAAACCAAAGGAATAAGAGCGATACAGCGTCACACGTGCAGAAACCGAAACTGTCACTGCTCTGGAGTGACTTGTGGACGCAGCGAGGACTTGGCCCCGTTACGTGAGGACAAAGGAAAGGCATGCGCTGCAGCTAAGTGCTTCCATATGGGAGCAGAGTTCAGAGGGTCCGGGCAGCACGTGGGGAGAGGGGTATAGGGCAGGGAGAGGGGTCTGGCAAGGAAACACTGCCCCCTCGTGGACGCAGAGGGGTAATGCAGGTCAAAGAAGGAGCTAGGGCTGGGCGATATATTGATTATTTAAGATATATCAATATATTTTTAAATGAGATACGGAATTAGACCATATCGCATACATCGATATAGTTCAAATTCAGAGAAGCTATTAAGTTAACAAAAAGAAACAGGTAATCTCAAGCTGATGTTTAAAAAGGTTATCTTAAACTGAGCACTTTATTTTGTTATCTATATATAAATGCTGCCCTCAGAAAAAGATTGACCCATTTTATTTTATAGACCAATTGTATTTAAGACATTTTTTTATTTAAATGGAGCACCTTACGGAACTTTGCTATACAGTGTTTATGATTACATTTTATAGTGAGTTTTCAATAAAACTACTCGTATTTGGCTTTGACTTAACATTTCATTTCATAGCTCTTACTTTGCGGAAAAAATATCGGGAAATATATCGTATATCAATATTCAACCTAAATATATCGGGAAATGACTTTCGGTCCATATCGCCCAGCCATAGAAGGAGCGCATGCTGCTGAATTGGAAGGCCTTAATGTGTGAACTAAAAAAGTCAAATAAATTGATTGTAAGCATTGCATTTGTAACAATACAAATAAAAGGACAAAAAACTAAAAATCAAGTGAAAAATCAAGATAAACATAAAATCAAAATGTTTAGATACAAGGGGAACATTTTAGTATGTACAATGCCTTTAACCTTTAACTTTTGCACATTTTGTCATGTTTACAACCCTAAAAACGTAAAGATTTTATTTTGAATTTTTTACTGAAAGTGCACACACAAGTAACAGACAACTGTGAAGTGAAAGCAAAATGATACATGATTCTGTTATTTTACAAAAATAGAAAAGTGGGGCGTGCATAAGTATTCATAAAGAATTACTTAATACTTTGTGGAACCCCTTTTGCTGCAATAACAGCAGCAAGCCTTTTGGGGTATGACTACAAGGTTTGCACATCTAGAGACTGACATTTTAGCCCATTCCTCTTTACAAAACAACTCAAGCTCTGTCAAATTAGAAGGAGAGCGGTGAACAGAAGTTTTCAGATCTTTCCACAGATTTTCAATAGGATTTAGGTCAGGACTTTGACTGGGCCATTCTAACACATTAATATGTTGTTGTTTTTTAAACCATTCCATTGTAGATTTAGCTTTGCCGAGCCACATTCTCTGCATTGGCATAGAAATGATTGACGTGGCTGACCACAGCTAAAACTAAAGAATCGATCTGGTGCAATAAAAAGACAATTCTATTAAAAAACACTTTATCACGTGGTCAAGAAGGTACAGTTGTGTAACCAATCAGGGTCAAAGAGAGGAGCAGAGAGAGTCCGTTGTTTTGGCCCGAGCAGCTGCTAATGATTAACCACGAAACAGAGGTGGTCAGCGGGACCTGGATAAATCTACACACGTACCATTGGTCAGCTGACAGCCGCACTAAAGACAAGATGAGCTCGGGGGGAGGGGGAGGGAGCACATATGGGTCAACAGGGAGGAGCCGCGCAGCAAAACAAAACACTAAAAAGTGATATGATAGGCCAGTGTGCGTTTTTTTAAAATTACATCTTTACACAAAATTCACACCGTGTACCACATGAGTTACAAAAAAATGGCACTCTGAGTAAATATAAACTAAAGAGCAGCAGTAGCAGGTCAAAAACTACACAAGGACAACCCAAGAGAGGACAAAATGTCAAAACACAGGGAACAAAATACCCAGTTGGTTTGAAGGGGTGCATTGTCTGATTAGGTGAGCATTTTTATAGACTGCTAAACTTTACTAGCACTGTCGAAAAAGCTACATCTGCGCCGGGATACACTCCACAACTTTTATAACCTCCTGAACCGCGGATCAATGCCCAATAAACCGCCAACTGCAGCTGCTGTGGTGAGACGGTCGGACTTTAGCTATAAAAATAAACACTCCAGCGCTCCCCGTGAGGTCAAGGACAAAATTAATTGGGAATTATTTTAAATTTCTGAGTTTATCTACGGGGGCTAGTGTTGCAAAACAGCTGTTGCGAACTCAGCTATTTGGCCTTGTGACCCATGTTTTTGGTCACTGAATGGGGGTCTCTCAATTCCCACCCCTGTCATGGCGTTTACAAGCCCAGGGAGAGCGGCTGCATCTCCCCCCCCCACCCCCTTGACCCGCGCGTCACCCTTTGCCCAGGACATGCACCGATCGGGGAGGCGTCCAGCGAGAGAGGAAGGCCGGGGCTGAATTGGGCCGGAGAATAGGCCGCTATAGCCAAAAGCCCACCTCGTCAAGTTTACAACCCAATCAGCAACAATGGAGGCTATTCAACGCGCGCGGGTTTATAATAGTTCCTCTTCCTTTGGTTTTATGGGAGGCGGCCATGTTGCTCAGGTCACTGCGGAGTCACGGTGGGGTCAGGCACTCTGAACTGAGGGCGACCCTGTGACCTCTCTCGGTGCCACCTGGACATCACCGCGGGGGAGTCCCGGCATGAACTTCGGCTGAACCTGGACCTTAACATTGGACCGCTGACTCACCCCGTGGCCCTTTGCTCCCCGTTTCCGCGCCGGCATTTTTGGCATTTCAGCTACATGGCTTTTTGGGGTTTATTGGCGCCTAACATTTATGCAAATCCCACCGTAAGGTTAATGCTGTGATGATGCCAAAAGTAAAATGCAAATATGTGGAAGGCTCTTCCAGTATTCTACAGTTGGTTCAGAAAGTTACTTCGGTCTTATTCATTTATTTATTTAATTTTAGAGAGTATTATTCATTGAACATAAGATTTTTCTATTTACTATTACTCATTTGCACATTATCCTGTTCCTGTTTGCACCTCTTGAGTGTTGTTGAATGAGTGAATTTTTCCATTGTGAGATCAATAAAGTTCTAACTTATCTTATTATAACGTATGAAATTTTCTTTTGGAAAAATAAATACATCTATAAAATCAATTGTATACATTAAATCCAGAAAATTAAAAACTAATATTAAAAAAGAAAAACGTGATACAAACTGCCTTTACTGTCCGGGGCGCTAAACTGTTGCACTCTCGTCTCCTGAGCTGAAAAAGGACTTGGATCTGGGTGATTCTAAAATGAACTAAATGCACTTTTTACAAAAAAGAGACAAAGTGTGCAATCATTTTTAGATTGCATTCAAGTCTCCTTTGTGTAATGTCGGAATTAATGTTACTGCAAGTGTATTTTCTACGTGTATTGTACTTTAAAAGCCCTTCTAGGGATGGACATTGCAAATTAGCCTCCTATAAAATGTTGTACTGTGTTACTTGTTAATCGTTCACACTTGACCCTATCAAATGAATGAAATTAATAAAGTATATAACTGCAGACCCAGTCTATTCCTCTCTGTCACAGTTGTGCCATTTGTGAACATTCATTAAAGTGATAAGTCACATTTATCGCCCCCGTTACTGACACCAACTACCTCTATATAGGCATTAGTGAAGGATTTAGCTTATTCTTTGATGAATAAAATGTCTATATTTCACCATGAACAGCACTTTGGAAATGTTCGGTGGGTAAAATGCGCTATAAAGTGGACTGGAAACAACATTTCAACAAATAGAAACACTTTTCTTCCGGGAATCACAGCATCAACCATTTTGTGCCATCATTATTGGTCTTCCTCATGATTTTTTGCTGTACTGAAACAAAGCTAAAAGGTCATGTTTTTTGTCGCTGAAAATGACTCATTCCGTTTGATAGAGTTCACATTCCTAAAATAATAGGGTGAGATTTGACCTCTGTTGAATTTGGAAAAGATTACAGTATTCAAAAACGTTTTTTTAACATTCAGTAATACAAAATAAAAAGTTATATTTTTGCGCTGATGTCAAACTAATTAACTTGTAATAAATAGAATCTTCAAACATCATAAAAACTGAGCTTTGTGGCCAGTGCATGATTATGAGTGAGTTCAGAGCGCCCTCTTGTGGATTGATAGGGAAAGGTAAGAACGACACTAAAGAAAGCTACCACAAGATGGCGATGTCTGGTTGATGAGGTAAAAGATGCATGGTGCCTACAAATAATGGAGGTGTTGTACTCACCCATGCTGTCATTAGGATCGGACTCCAAGGTGAGGTCAAAAAGCCTGGGGGGAAAACAAAGTAACAAAAAAAAAACTTTAGATAAATGAATTTGTTTTGAGTGCAAATTAATATGGCACTGGGAGCATTTGGGGACTTCTAATGAAAGGATTTCAAAATCAAATTCAAATGAGTGGACTCAAATTGTAACAAACAAACCAAAAAACAGCTTTGGGATAAATGTCATCCAATCATTAAAAATAACTATAATGTAGAAAAATCATTCTTGGGTCTCAAGTGATACAAAATAAGCACTGTTGCCATAGCAATTAACATGTATGAAGATGACGTCTTGGCATGGCAATGGAAGCCAAATGAGTGTCAACGTTTAATCAGTTGTATTTAGAATGAAATTATTCAAGAGCATACGGATGGCACAAAACAAAATCTTTTATTCTATTGAATTGTCAACAAACGGCGTTCACAAAAGGGAAAAGTAACAACTGAAACCCATGCATAGGCTGGTGATATGGCATTTAATTGTGTGTTGACTGCCCCGTAAGAACTGGCTCCAATCAGATTTTGATAAAGCCGATATGACACTTAATGCGCCGCCATACGGCCACTTCTCTGCCATGTCTCTGATCTTCATCTTATTCCTCTCTGTCCTGGGACGGACCATCTGGACACGGGGGGCATTTACTTCTCATTTACAAAACGCCACCACGCCCTTCTTGGGTCTCACTCGGGGACCCACCCTGCAAACCACAGCTGTAGACCTCTTAACCCCACACACGCCAGGTCCCCCTCCCTCCCTCCTCCTCCCCTCAGCCCGGTCCCTTGCCTCTGTCCTGTAAGTCCAGACTCCAGAGTGGCATATGTTGCCCCGCCGGAACGTATGGGCCAATATGCAGCACGTGCCGCGACGGTCGCCTTATACAAAACAATACCAGAAGAAGAGGAGCAGGCATGTCAGGCGCCCCTCACTTCAATCAGAGCCAAGCGCAGATATATTACAGCTTTTAATGGTGGTGGGTGGCCGATCGATTCAGACTTTTCAGCCCCTGACGCGGCACTAAAACAGTCATTTGACAACAATGCGATACTTGTTTTGGAGACATTTTCATATAGTCGCTGACTCGCTGGCATACGGGGGTTGGGCCGCCACACCAAATCACCTCAAGATGCAGTGATTCACATACAGGGTTGTCAGAATTATTTACAACAGACGCCCTTCCTGAGCTTGAAGTCACACGCAATGTGTAACCTATAGAGTTCAGCATCGTGATGTCATAGCGCTAAGCATAGGGCTGGGCAATTCATCGAAATCGCAATCTCCACTTTGGTCAACCTCAATAATCGTCACAGGACTTTATAGTCTTTCTTTGGCAGAAACAGAACCACGTTTTGGAGTTTGGATGAGACAATGGGGGATTTTTGAATAATCGAGGAAAGTATACATTTTTGTTTGAGGTTTGTATAAAAGATATGTCTAAGTTCATAAATCACCTACATGTACAGTATAACATTCAATCCCGACCTCTTGTGACAACCCTATTTGTTTCTTCTACCCTTTTCTTAAATTTTCCCATGGAGACAAGCATGCCTCTTTCTTACGTAAATGTACAGGTTACGCAATACTACATTCAAAGTGTCCATCAACCCTTGTGCAATACAATACTCTCTTTTCTATGGTCGTGTGTAGGAGGACCACCGCAGGGAAACACACACGGATAACATGCATCTCAGTACAGAGCACGACCTTGTCCAATATAAATAATAACCTTTCGACAGCAGTCCGGCAGCTTTACAAGGACAGTATTGGCCATTCATCGCCCCTCTTGTGCCCTATACATGTAAAACTGGGCAGCAGCTCTTAAGTGGAAGCCAGATTAGTATAGTGCTTGTTTGAGTAGTTCCTTCCAAGGCTGCAGAGCTGGCTTGATAATGGGCCAGCGGTGATAGAAGAAAGACTCGCTCCGGTGTGGTCTCCATTGCTAATCCAGAGGACAGCTTATTGACTATTATGGCCTGGAGGTTTTCTCTGTGCGGCCAATACAAGAGGAGCCCTATGCCGTGAAGGCCCATTGTGTGTGTCGACAAAGGAAGGCAGCATCTTTAACCTTTCACCTCCAAAAGCTCCGGCACAATCAACTCCCCATCAAAATAACATACCGCTTCTTGTTCCTCCTCTCTTCGCTCGGGCCTCCCTCTGATATATGTACTCTAGGGGAGTTCCAACAGAGTGTTCAATGTGGGGTTTAGTAAAAGGACCGCAGAGGGATACCTGAGGTGACTAGGAAACCAATGATAATCCTGAGCATATTGCTCAGGATTATCAAAAGAAAAAAAAAAGTGGCTAAATGTGTTGCCAGATTATGTGGTTCCCTCCTCACCTGGGCTGCTTTTCTCCAGCTCCAAGCGGAAAACAATATGTTAGGTTTGGTTGATTTGGGCAGGATTTTGATACAATGAAATAAAGGTTTAGAAGAAATTGAGATACTGTATATTATCCATGGCAATATTTTCTGTTTCTTTCATGCTCTAACTGTGCATAACATGACACTTCCTCCATTCTCACGCCAGAGCAAAATTAATAATACTTTGAAATTGGGCAGGTATTAGGGCTGGAACAATACACTTTTGTCATGATCCGGTACGACTCACGATAATTGGGGGCCGATCCGATACGTATTGCAATACAGTAAGTAACCATGATAAGTATTGCGTTTACCTTAAAATGGGTATTAAGAAAACAGTTATGTGTCCAAAGTTTATAGACCATTTATTGAAGTTTTAATTTTAAAAAGTGCTGTGTAACTTACTGGAAAACAAAGGAGTGCATTATAAAAATGCCCACAAACACAAGCATTTAAAGCCACACTGCGTAGAATTGTACCCAATAAATGAAATTGAAATACAAGCATTTATTTCATGACAGCCATTTTCATCATAAAAAAATCCTCATAAATATACAAACAAACGTGTGCTTGGACATGACTGTAACTTTACTGGGAGTGGGTACATCTCCAGCATGTCTCCATGGAGATGTTGACTAAAGTCTGTAGAATATGAGATTTAAACAGGTTAGGTCCTCATCCGCCCCTCCTGGAACCGCCACCTTAACGTGGTGGAGGGGTTTGAGCACCCGAATGATCCTGGGGCTCTGTTGTCGGGGGCTTCGTGCCTCTGGTAGGGTCTCCCATGGCAAACAGGTCCTAGGTGACGGGTCAGACAAAGAGCGGTTCAGAAGCCGCTTATGAGAGACCAACAGGCCCAGTTAGAACCATGAGGCCGTCATTCTGTGGACCCACCACCTGCAGGAGGAGCCATATGAGGCTGGTGCAATGTGATTTGGGCAGCTCCAACTGCCCCACGACCCGGCAACGGAAAAGTGGAAGAAAATGGACGGATGGAGGTCCTCATCCAAATCCTTTGATTGCACTGCAGTAATAGCATTTTCTGTGTTGACCTGGTCATTAGGAGCATGTTTTGTACTGATGGCAACAGTAGTCTAAAATGTTACGCAGTGTGCCTTTAAAATATTGCGTTACTTCATAAAGCATCAATACTTGGTTTGCAGCAAGAAGCATTGCGATACAAAATAATATTTTGTCCCAGGCCTAGCAGGTATGTTTAGTGGTTTCATCTGTCAACAGTGTTGGGTACATAACCATTTCTTACATCTGCTGAAAGAGTGTTATTTTGACTTCTTGTTTTTGATTTTATTGTGGCTGAAAGATGACCTTACCAACAGGCTAATGCGCCAGGCATGGATCAAGGTTTGGGGATTTATCCCTTATCACGGGATAAAAGTTTACAGCAAGATCATTTTTGTAAATGATCTTGCTGTAAACAAATCACACATTTAACTTAATTTACATATTCAGTAATTGTGTGGAGTTGTACTATCTCTACTTTGAAAGTATTCCTAAAATGTTATCTTCAAAGTTATTCAAACATGACTAAAACCTGCTAAAACCTGTGGAAGAAAAGAAAATGTCATGTAAAACAGCATGAAATAACAGATATTGCCACCCAAGATCTATACACCACATTTGAGGTAACACAGAGAGGACATTCCACATTAATTAGAGCACAGTGCCATATGTTTGGAGACGGTGCGCTTCAGTTTCTGCCTTCTCTTCTCTGATGTGATTTACATGCAGCAGCTATTAAATGTACACTCACCCCAAACCAGAGTCCATTAGCCCCTCTGTTACGCCCCTGTACCAGTCCATCACTGTCCCAACTCCACTATCCCAGATGGTCGAGTTCTGCATGACCAACGGAAGGCAACAAGAGCTGGACATTTGATAGACCTGCGCCGCCCGGAGAAGGGATAACTTTTAGTGCAGTTTCAAGAAACAAATAAGGACGAGTTTTGCACGGTACTAAAGTAATAATATTGGGTAGCCTAAAGTGCAGCTCAAACATGACAAAAATCACATTACCTTTCATTGCATGTAGTTACAAAGCTGAAACTACATGCTTAGCCAGTCAAAGATATAAGAACCAATGACTGTTTTTTTTTTTATAGAACATTGCTTTAATACAAATCGATCACAAAACATATGTGGCTGTAGTGAAGCTATGATGAGTGTCTTTACTTCGCGATGAGAGGATTAAGCTTAGCAAAGATCGAGAGGGGAACAGGACTGTGAGCAATCACAGTTGTGAAGAATGTTTTTACTGAGGTTTTGTTTAAAACATGAAATTCTCGACCACAGCTTTCAGACATGACGACATCGCGATTGCTCATAGCCTTTTAGGAGTTGCCATCGCATTGCTAAGAAAAGCAGGTAACTCAAAGATTACTAAAAGATGTGGAAGTGGCTTGAAACACAACTCCAAGTACAGTGTTTTTGATGGAGAGAACTACATTACGAAATGAATGTTTTTAGGGTGTTTACTTGATGTTAGTAATTTGAAGGCAAATTTGTTTCCATCCAGGATTAATGTTTCAATGTTTGTGCTTTGTTTTTTTGTTTAACCCTTCTAATATTTTACTAGTCGAACATCATGTTGTGGAAGTAGCTGAAGAGAGTGCCTCCAGCTGCAGAGGAGAAACACAGATGGGAAGCGCTCACTCAGTGACACTTCACCTGAACAACAGATCGATCAATGGAGATGTGGCAGCGATCCATCCATCCATCCGTCCGTCCGTCCGTCCGTCCATCTACAAGCCCTCACTGTAAGACGAATGACAGGAAGCACAACGCACACAAACGCAGCATTGTTGTTGAGAGGCTACACCCCCCAGGTCTGCTGAGAGGTCAGTGCCGATGGGGGATTTTTTTATTTATTTTTTACCCCTTTGGGCAACAGCACAACCCCACCACCTAACCCACCTCATGGACATCAACAGCAGGGAAGGGCCAAGCATGACAACCAGAGTCTCAACACGGAGGACAGGGACAGACTGAGCAGATGGAGGGTGCATTGCTGAGGCATCACTTCTCTTTTAACTTGAGACAATGCTGTAGATCAGTGTTTTTCAAGTGGGGGTGCGCAGGGAGGGGCCAATGGGCTACACAAGCAATTATCTGTGAGTAGCCAAATTCATTTATAATAAAAGAGCATTTCTATTTTACTAATAAATGACGGCTTTAGTGTATTATGTTCGAAACAATGAGCACTATCAAGATGAGTTGTTGTTCGGAGCGTAAACGCAAGACATAAAATGTTGGGAACCACTGCTGTTGATGGCGCAATGTTGCGTTTAATAATCGGGCTGAGTGGGTCAGTGTGGTTTGGGTAAGGTAGTACAGCAGTCCTGCATGGGGCTGGGCCATATCATATTGTGCACGGTTATATGTACCGGTGTAATTTTTGGACATTGGTGTTAATTTTGAACTCGGACAAATTGTAGCATAGCCAACTAGCATTCCTTAGCAAGGCGCTAACAACAACACGGCAAAACCACCATATAAAGTCGTTAAAAGCACCTGATCTCACGTAAAGTCTCAAGACTAGCTGATCTACCTTTTTCTTCTTTTTTCTCCCGTCAATGGTACGTACGTGCGTAACCACGTGCTCTTGGTTGCCATGGCACTGACAGCAATGGGGGATGCTTTGAAAACCACAAAAAAATGTGTGTTGCCGCCAAACACTTGCCCCAGCGCTGCATTTTTAACTTGTTTAATTTTTAAGCAGCTTTTTCAGAGTTTGAAGTCTGGACCAGGGCTTTGATCTCGTCTGATCCTGGTTTTGTCCTTGTTCATTCCTGTCCGATTCGGTCCATAGATTTCAACCTCAGAGTCCAGGTTCATTTCCTGCTTTGTCCTTGGATTATTTGAAGAGCACTGAAAGGGGATGGTTACCGAATTGTGGAAGTGCAATATCTGACAGGCGTTTAAATTCTAATTTAAAAGTAGCACATTTATATGCAGCCTATAGCGGTTAAAGCTACTGCACATACGGCAGAGCACAGTTATGTCTGCAGCATTGTGGGTTCAGAGTT
This sequence comes from Neogobius melanostomus, assembly GCA_007210695.1. Taxonomy (NCBI): domain Eukaryota; kingdom Metazoa; phylum Chordata; class Actinopteri; order Gobiiformes; family Gobiidae; genus Neogobius; species Neogobius melanostomus. The sequence continues at coordinate 1,571,272 of VHKM01000240.1, read as the reverse complement.
CATTTTGTTTCAGTATCAGAGATACTTGGGCTCAGAGTAGCTGTCCAATACTACAGGACGTCAATAGCAAACAGCAAGGCCTACACAAAGACTTGGGAGTCAACAATAGCATGGCAATGGCACAGTAAACTTATGTGGCTCGCTCCTGTGGGTAGAAAATACAGCATGGTATCTGATTGGCATTGGTTTACCTAGGTACTCGCAGGTCTATCCCTGAAATATTGTTGGAATCGGCATTTAAATCCAATACCGGTATTGGAACAACCCTTGTTCAAATCCTGGCTCAGACCATTTCCCCACTTACCCATTTCCATCCTGTCAAATAAAACCTATGTATTCGATTCAAGAATTTCTTGTTTAATAATAACGGCTTATCCTTGTTTTGTGCCTTAAAAGCTTGTGTTGCCAAGTTTCTCAAAGTACCGCACTGTAGTCATTATTCATGCATGCCATTATTCTTCTACAGTAAAGCTGAAGAAAAAAAATATGAAAAAAAAAGGTTGTTGCACGTAAGCCCCGTCTTGATTAGCAGTGTAGGCTGCATTGGCTTCACAGCAGGGTCGGACAGATTGTGAAGGAACTCTGGCTCTCGCTGACCCCTGCACCTTGACCCCTGACCCTTTGTGTAAGACAGGACAGTCCTGGAGCGAAACGGGCGCTCAGCACCACCGCGCTCAAGTTCACAGGGCAGCGAGACGATATCTGAATCCTATGTAACACAACTATAGTTATCAACGATGTTTGTAGGACGCCCTCCTCACTGAACCATAAGGAGTCGGACACATGTGCAAATCTGATTATAGCCAGATATGAACATGCCATTCCTCATTTAAAAACTAGACCAGCACTAATAAGAACTTGATTGGAAAAAGGCGCTGGGATAGTGGAAGCAGGAGGCCATAATTTTAATTTCCACACCTTTAGTGTGTGGCTCACTCTGCTTCCTCACTGGATAATCAAATTGAGAATCCAAACAAAAGATGTAAACGAACAACTTTTATTCGGTTGTGCCATTGTGAATAATATTACATTTATTAACACAGATGAGTAAAATTAGGAAATATTTACAAAACATCTTACATATTTGACCTTCTAGTGAATGGGAAAACACTTGAGGTCATTTATCAAGACAAGACAGGAGCCAAATCGCACGTGCAAGTTGGAATTGTATAGCTTTTTGTGAACATGTTGCACCTAAGTTACAAGTACAAATTGTGTATGTTAATGTATTGGGACCCAAAAGAATGCATAAACAACTTTGTTGCTAATCCCTTTTCCGCATGCTACTCATTTTGCAAATGAGCAAACGATTGTTAAATGACCCCCATAATGTTGCTCACATTGAGCCTGGATACATGTAGGGATGCACCGATTCAATACCGGTATCGGATATTGGAGCCGATAATGAAAAATGGAAGATAACAGGTATCGGCTACATACAACATTGAAAGTTTAAACATTTCAACTGGACATTTTTTCACAGTTGCCCAACGTTTCAAGACTCATCCAACTCTCTTCTTCAAAGGGCCAAAGATGTTAAGTCCCATTAGAGGTTAGATTGGGTGTGGTGACATACTCCAAGCGTACAGGTGTTATAGATTGCACAGTCACCAGGCAAGACTTCCCAAACTCCGATTAAATCTAACAAAGGTTGATCTCATCCAGCTGGATACATACAACATTGAAAGTTTAAAACATTTCAACTGGACATTTTTTCACATAGTTGCCCGACTTAACAACTTTGGCACTTTGTAGAAGAGAGTTGGATGACTCCCAAAACGTCCGGCAACTATGTAAAAAATGTCCAGTTGAAATGTTTTAAACTTTCAGTGTTGTATCCGATACCGAACTGATACCCGTTTTGGCTCTCACCGCTTTAAAAACACAACTTTCACCAACTAAACCCTAGTAAATATGGAAATGCTGTATGTCATTTTGAATCCAAGAACCTGGAGAATTCAGTAGATTTAACCTCCACAAATATTGTATTTTTGATCACTGCACTAAATGCCACGGTTAGCAACAGCATGCTAAAGCTAGCGGCAGCAAGCTAATGCTAACGGCAACCAAGCAAGGATTAGAAACTAAGAAATACCTAAATAAGCCTAATAAAATAAAAGCAACTCGTTTGGCCACTGTTTATATTTTTACAGCAACTTACTGCTGCCAGTGTGACTGAAACATTTTTGAATGCTGTTAAACAATAACTGATCCAACATATTTGTTATGCACAAGTTGTAATGATCAGATCATTTTTATGTGAGTTGTTTATATGAATGCAACTTAAAAGCCCATCATGTAGCCAAGGATATAAAAAAGTCCAATGATCCTTGTAAAAATGTTTTACATTTATTTATTAATAGAGATATAACTGATGATTAAAATGGAGTAAAGAGGAACATTCACTATTTTTAGTCAGAGAAAGCCACTTTTAAGAAGTCTCTTGGTATCGGTTAATATCGGCAGATAATCAAACTGCGGCATCGGTATTGGAAGCAAAGACGCTGGATGGTGCATCTCTAGAAGTGTGGGTGGGTGCATAGGTGCATTTCCTGCAATGTCCGTTTCTGCAGATCGTGAAAGGGCCTCTGCTTCCTGACCCTGGTTTAATCCAGTGAACTCTACTTCACCTGAGGTCAGCGGTCTCAGAGTGATCCTGGTGTGAAAAAAAATAAAAATAAAAAAATCACTCCAAGGACTTATAGGAGCAAAGGACAAAATTACCACTAGTCATTTTGGTCAAATTCCTGCAGCTCTCCAAGGCTTGTGGTCCTAACCCACCCTTTAACGCACCGAGTAAGATTTCCATCAATACCTTTTCAAGTCATTTGTAATTAAAAGACAGAAAACGTATTAATAATAATTAGCAGGTTTTTAGCCCTTATGGTACATTACATTTCCTAATTAATTCCAGTTTTTGCGATCTGCTAATTGTGACTTTTAAAACTGCAATACGATGCAAGTGTGATTGATGACGCAACTCTAGCAGTAGCCAAACGGTTTTCACAATTTCCTTCCGACACATTACACAGACATCTATTTCATGTTAACAGTTAATGAATGTATGCTCCTACATCCAGCTCTAATCCTTGTGTAGGCCCGTGGAGGGGGTCAGGCTGTGGTCAGGGGGGTGGCTCCTCTCATCACTGTCACACGCTCAAAGACCCACTTCCCTTTCATCATTCCAGGGGTCTTAGTTTTAGTGCCTCCTGATCTGCTCTGCACGGTGCACTGAGCAAACCGCACACACAAGCCCATCTGATAAACATCACTGTGTTCAAACAGGCTGTAACGGTATGTGTGCGTTTATAGGGAGAATCAAATACGTAAGGCGTCGGGCAAACAAGTGGATTGCAGGGAAGTTAAATGTCGATTAATAGTTTAGCGGAACAGTTGGGTGCTGACAAACTGAGCACTAAAGGAGAAGCATTTAGAAGTTTTGTTTTTTTTATGGACTGGAGCACGCATTTACCTTTTGACAACCTACCATCTACTTTTTGCTACTTTACCTTCACCACTAGATGTCACTAAAACAGGGCCATCCAACCTGTTGCTGGTGAGTACAAGTTGCTCTTCACCACTTGGACCATCTCAATATCACTTAATATGCTTACTGATCCAATAAGGTGCCTTAAAGCCACACCGTGTGGCATTTTACCCCAACAGAATAAAATACAAATATTTATTTCATAACAGATATATTCATAGTTGAAAAATACCTCCAAATGACCAAAAAACACGCGTGTACTGTGAGCGGGGGACGTCTCCAGCTCTTCTCCATAGAGACATGACTAAATGCAGCCAAATATGAGAATTTAATATATTATGTCTTCATACAGATGCATTCTTTGATTACCCACAGCAAAAATAGCATAGTCTGTGCCGAGCTTGACAATAGGAGCATTTTGTCTCTTTGTGACCATGTCTGTGAAAGGCACTATATAAATAAAGTTTGTATTCTTCTTCTTTTAGTATTGCTGGCAACAGTAGAATCCTAAATGTTATGTGTGTTCATTAGACAAGCTACGTAGGGTTCCAAAGATCATACCTAACCTGTGCCATCAAAATTTTATTTATGATTTTATTCATGACCGCAGAAGATAGATCAAAGTCCCTGAGAGTGCCAACAGTAGCACCGGTGTGAGGCCTTGTAACATCCTGCTCTATAGCAAGCATAGCTTGTGTCAGGTCCTAATTTTGTATTTCAATCTCGCGGATTGATTTTCTTTATTGTCTGCAGCAGCAGTACTCGATTAGCTTTGATTGTGTTTGTGTGCAGCGCTAATGAGTATACAGAGTATGAAAGGCGGGGACTCCGACCGTTAGCCAACCACTGTGAAACGACTGGTGCCTAATAATAAGCTCGGTCTATAAAGCTACATAAGATCACTACATCACCTCTGGTCACACTGAACGCCAAGGCATTTCTCTTTAGGTCTCATGAGCAAATTGTCTTCCTCCTGAACAGTACAGAAAATCACATTTTCATCAAATGTAATCTGTCTGATGCTGCAACACTCCATTTACTCCATCTTGGCACAGGACTGACAAAACGAACAAAAGCATCCCCTTGGCCAAAGCATTCATTAAGCTGATTTTTTTTCTTAACCTTTCTTTAACCAGGAAAGTCCCACTGAATCTCAGTGGGACCCTCTAAAGGGGAGTCCTGGCCCCAATCCTATTGTACACGTTTTTAAGTAGGGGAAATGGGGCCCCTGAAGGAAACCAGCACCGGCGCAGAGAGAACATGTAACAAACTCCCAAAGCCACACAAGGAGCGTATGCTGTTTATACTTTTATTAATTATTCATATTTTTGTTTGACTTTTATTTAACCAGGAAAGATCCACTGATATTTTATAATCTCTTTTTAGGAGACTCCAGGTCCCAGAGGACTCTATTGTGCATATCTTCTTTTGTAAGGTGCATTGAGTTGCCTTGTGTACGAAATGTGCGGTATAAATAAAGTTGCCCTGCCTTACATGATTTTAGTGGTAGGGGAAATCCAAGCAGATGGAGAATGCACCAGAGTCCGTCTTTTGGCACCAGATCCACCATTTGGGGAACCCTCTGCCATCCCTATGCCCACCCCATTTAAATCCCTCAGTAAGTGTCACCTCACTGTTATGGCATGGTTTCTTATTCTCTCTAAAATGTAAATGATCTTTTGCGCTGGGCTCCTCAGCTGCTCCTTTTATAACCCAGGGACAACTGCACCCTCCAGGCCTCACCAAGTTCAGAGCTTTACAATCGCCCGCGAATCCCTCCTCCACCAAATTCAAACTCAAAAAACGGGAGGGTTTACAGCCTTTGATTCTTATGGTAGGTGCCAATTTACCAGTGTGGTGACAAAACATGACTGGTCACTGTCTCTGCGCCAACTGTCCCTCTGCTTACAGCAAATTTATAGGCCATAATATAATGTATTGTAGCCATAAAATATGGAGCTTTCAGAAGTTTGCAATTTGTAGCCGTTATATAAGAACCAACATGAAAGGTGCGAACTGACGACAATATAGCTGTAATGGTTAGTAGATCCTATAAGAAGAAATACATTTCTTGTCAAAAAACTAAAAACTTTATATCAAACATGGCATTTTTTGATACTACTACTACTTTTACTTTTCCACTTGTTCCAAATGTTAATAGAAACATACAGAGAAAACAACGCAAACAACTCAATGCTAAGCATAAACCAAGTCAAGTCATGAGCCCAATACAGCAAAAACCTGTTGCATTAAAGCCACATTGCACAGGTCCATACTGGCGATGCTAGAACTATATTGAGCATCCCCAAAGCTCAGCGCTGCAGCTCCATCTGACGGAGGGCTGTAGCTCAAGGATCAAGTGGAGGTTGTAAATTCCTTCCTGGGTCACGCACGGGTCATCCGTGACTGGACCATTAATGCTTCAAGAGCAACATCTCTCTGACCCTGGTCACTGTTCCCACCGTGCGGACACCTCCCCCTCTGCACAGCACACAAAAACAACAACAAAACAACCACAGACCAACGTGTGCGGAGGGAGCAGTTTTCACCAAATATAAACCATATCTTAAAGAACTTAATGTTGCCGCCTAATTACGATAAATTCTCTGGTTATTGTAAAATAATCCACCACAACTTCAAAACAAGGGGTAAAGCAGAGCAGCCACTTCTCTCTATGCAAATTTATACCCACTATCATTGGTTCTATGGAGAATATGTTGCAAAAGACCTTGAAAATTACACAATTGCGTAATTTCCTTAAGGAGAATAATGGTTGTAGAAACCCCAATTACTCATATTAAACAAAAGGGACTAAAAATATTCAGAATCAGAATTGTTTTTATTGGCCATTGTTATTGAACAGGTTCACAACTAGGATTTTTTTTTTTTTTTTTTTTTTGGGGGGGGGAATCTGAAAAAAAAAATAAAAACTTAGATTAAAATAATAAACTATAAATTAAGACTATACGGGCATGCATAAGAACATTAAATTTAAACTATGTGCTATGTTTTGAGCTAAACCTGTGCGAGCTTTAATAAATATCTACATGCTCTCCACACAAATGTCCCCAAAACCTAGGCACGTTATATTTTTGAATGTCATTTATTTCTGGCATGATGATTGGAGCTTGGAGTGGGATGTGCATGGTCCATTCTGTCACTGAGGTTTTCTCCTGTCAAAGATGTTCATTTTAATGACTGCAGAATCCAATCAGCTGTGGGCGCCTCAGTATTGGCTTTGTGTTGAATCAATGTCACCCTGTCCCGCTCATTTAGGCATTTCAACAAAATACAGTAATGAATGTTGTTGGTGACTCCAGGAAATGGCCAATGTCCAGTCCAAATCTGCAGTGATAAGAAGCCCAAAAGAATCATCGCAATTAAATCAGAAATACAATGGTTGCAATTAATTACCTACGGTTGCAATTATACATTAGGCAATAAGTTACTTTATATTAATGGGATCTTATTAAAGCCTTAGCTCTATGATCAATTTGTTTTGTCAAGCCTTATATCAAGCAACACTCGCCTCACAAACAGGTTGAATTCTGTGTGTATTAGTTTAGGAGTTTAACGTAACTTTTCTCTAAATGCCGCTCTTTACATGTTAAAAATTGTACACGGAGAACTAAATCCTGTTTTTTAAAACTATAATTACTATAATTGCATCTAATCACAGTCCTCTAGAGACTTATTTAGACATTAGCCTGGCAAACATTAAACGTTGAAATACATAATATACAATTGTTTTAGGTTGATTGCAATCTTGTCCTTCAACTTATAATATTCCTTTGATGAGGCAATCAAAGGATCTTAATTACGAAAGCTGTATGTAATACAATAGAAACTTAGGAATGCTGGGAGCTACTACATCTGATAGAAAATATTCTGCAGAAATATTAAACTTGCATGTAAAATCATTAAATTCAAATAATCATCAAACTAAAAAGACACTATATTGATGGATCCTTCTTGTTTCATTGTAAACACTAAATGAGTGTTGCCTGGAGACCATCAGGTTGAAGGACACATCACACACAGCTCCGGGCCAGAAAACATGGCCGAAGAGGATTGGATTGATCAGTTACAAAGGAGTATTTCAGCTAATGTCTGACGCCTGCCCTCATCCGACTCCAATCATGGCAAACAGCGGATAAAGACTTGATTTATAATGAAAAGTTCAAATGTGCCTGTGTATTTGAAGTTTCATTAAAACGATCATTGCTGCCTCTAGGGGAGCGGACATGCTTTTATCGTTCTCCAAAAACTACTGATGTACATCATTGATACCACTTAATGAGGCTGAACAAGAACAAAATGTATTTTGCAACTGAGCACCATCAACTAATAGCACACAATTCCTAGAACACACACGTTTTGAACCATACTAAAACAACCCACAAACCAACATAATAATTGCGAAACCTTCATAGTTTGCCATTAAAATTGCAATTTCGATTAAATTGTGTTCAATTCTGGAGCCCTGACAGCAATTACTGCATCAACAAAAAGAAATCAAAAGAATCTCTCTACATAATCAAAAAGGTCTTGAAATACAAAATTTATATCAAGGAGATGTTGAAATTAACCGTAGTGAATGACTATTGGTTTGACAACTGGAATAGTGACGAGCCACATCAATTTCCAACGTTTCGCTGCAGATAAAGAAACTGCCCAGATAAACTGACTTCCTTTTGTTGATCCGAGAGCCATCAGTCTCCTCCTTGTTACAACTGTAAAAGTGGCTCCATCCATCAACATCAGGAGCAGCTAAGGCCATCTGCTGCGGAGCGTGCTGGGAGATAGATCACCGTGTTTGAAATGCAAATCACCATGAATGAGGAATTGTCCAAAATACTCTTTTTCCTCCAACGTGTGCCGTCAAAAGAAGGCAGACTCCCCGCTGCGCACACACTTTTGAATAATACATCTCTGCCATAATGTGTGGACCCCTTAGAAATATAGATCATCAATATTGAGTGAATATTTGTTGCTGAGCTTTGGAATTGCTCAAAAAGGTGTGTGAGAGAGATATTTGTAAATAACGAATGTAGGAGTTTTAAAAATGTCCCTCACTTGTTTGCAGCGTGCTAGAAACATGTTTGCTGTGAATCCTGCCCCGGCCAGTGGTCATAAGGTAGGAGCTTTTATCCTGCGAGCTAAAGGCTAGTGTTAAATAATGACAATATAACTAGGGCCCAACCGATATGGATTTTTGGGGTCCGATACCGATATGAAGGAGGTTGACATGGCCGATAGCCGATATATAGGCTGATATTATAAGTAATTAATTTAATTTGATGTTTGTTTTTTTATCTTTCAAATAGTCTATAGTTAAATATTTGTTTTAATAGAGGTTGACCAATGTGGGTTTGTATGGGCCGATGACAATTTTGGGGGGGATTTTGATTGGCCGATGCCAGTACTACGCACTAGGGCTGAAAGATATATCGTTATCGTATCGATATCGAGATATGAACATTCAAAAACATTAAAATCGAAAAAGATATAGATTTTCATGAATAAAACTGCACTCTTTCGTATTATGTTTTTATTTTTCTGAAAAATGCTTGGTTTTCACCTAACCCATAGTTATACCGTATAGTATCGATAGATATATCGAGATATGAAATTTGTCCATATCGTACTACGCACCACTGATATTTTTGGCCAATATTTTTTTTAAATGTCTGATCTATAATCCTATATATGAAGCTTCTAAACGTGTCAGTGTTGAACTGTGACAGCAGGGGGCGCTGTACATTCATGCTCAGTAGGCACTTCAGAGGGAGCCTGCTTGAAAGACAACAATCAGCAGATTCCAAAACAAAAAACGGGAAGTCCCCCTCACTTTCGGTTCCGAACCATCTCCGACATTGAAAATACCAAAATATCCGCCCGATATATCGGCCAGCCGAATCTAACATGTAAACAACTCAATAAAATTGAAACTACTTGCATGCCGATTATTTTTTTGCGCAGTTTTATTTTGTGTTAGCCGGTAATGTCACGACAGAAACACTCATCATTATGAACACGGAGGATTTAGTGCAACTTCATGACAATACATATCACGATTCAAATGTATAGCGAGTGTCCAAAATGCAAGATATATTCAAAATTTTAAGAAAAAATTATCTTTTAGGTGCACAAAATGGAGGAATATGCTCAGTGTTCTATTTTTATCCTTTTATTTGAGTAGTTAGAGCGCATGTTGTGATGCGTTCTGAATAAAGACTATGCCTACACAAACATATTTCCGTATCACGATACAGGTGCCTCGATACGATACGCGTATCATCATGTTTCTCCATAACGATATATTGCCGATACCACTGAGCACAGCCCTACAAAGCAGACGGGGTGTTTTTCACTACAGAGGCCGTAAACTTTAAACCCTGTCACAACTCGCCCTTGTCCTGCAGTAGAAAATAAACGATACTAGTTGTAAATACATCGTCAGCTCTACTCATTGAGATTTGAGAGATCACTGTTGTATTGCTTCCACAGGCACTTCGCATATTTCACAAAACACTCAAGAAAGTGGAGAGGTTTGCTTTAGTCCTCTGTCCCGCTTCTGCCGAGACCCAACAACGTGGTAAACCACATCAACTACGCGTGCCCCTTCTGTGGCATAAACTGTACCCCTCTGAACCATCACTCACCGTCCCAGCAGGAGGGGCTTGGCGTCCCAGGAAGGCCCCACCCACAGTCACCCCCACAAGGCAAGTCGAGGCTCCAACACCCCCTCGTCTTTACCCCCATGGGCTAACGAAGAACGTTTGTTTATGGCATTAGCACATCAGAGAGTTTGTTTGTGTAGAGCCGGGATGTCATGATATAAATATGTTTATCTTAAGAGAATCATTATACATACTTGAAGCTTGGGTGTTTTATTAAAGCATATTAATTTCAGTTGTCATCTTAAAGGTCTGTAGTATAGTTGGTTTCAAGAGATCGTTACATTTTCTCTTGTTTATGAGCTTTTCTTATGGTGTCTCTGAAAAATCAAACTGTGAGTTAGACTTAATATGAGGCATTAAGGCAACTGGATTTTTCTCCACTTCCTTTCCGATCCATCTAACAAGAAGAAACCCCGGAGGCCAAAAGCCAGACAATATTTTTTCACCCCAAACCTGTCCCGCTGCATTTTCTTCAAATGAGTTCAATTGTATTAAAAGAGCCTCCAACAGAGACACTGCAGGAGGGGGAGGGGGGGCACTGGCCAAATTCCGGGTCAATTCTCAAATCAATGGAAATGGAGTTTGTTTCTGAAATGTGGTTAGGTGGAAAACACACTGCCTTTGTTTGGAGGTAAGCATTATTAAGGCAGCAAAAATATGCCCGAAACATCTGACAGTTTAACACAGAGAAACTATATCGTGCTGCTGGTGACGAATGAACATATCGCCTCATGGTAGGGCTGAGAAATGAATTGAAGCTTTCTTTGGCAGAAACAGCGCCTAGTTTTGGAGTTTGGATTGGACATTGGAAGATTTGTGTGTGTTAAATAAGATTGGAGGAAAGCATTTCTTCTTGTTCGAGTTGAGGTTTGTGTAAAAGACATGTCTGCTTTCAGGAATGAGCGACGTGTTTGTTTTTATTGTGAAAAAAATCGAAAGCGAATCGGAAATCTAGATTTGGAAAAAAGAACAATTATTTTGTCTGTCATATCGTCCAAGTCTTCATCATATTGGTTTAAGATCATAAATAAGAAAATACCTAGTTGATCTTTTTCTTGGGAAACTCGCTTAGCTAAAAATGCTTTTTTTGGCTAATGTTTTAAAAAGAATTTAAAAAAACAATAAAGGCCTGTAACATTCATAACAAAATTCGCCACGAGAGCAGGCATTACATTTGTTCTATTAAGTTTACCTCACAATCATTAAACAAACTCGTGCACACCATTCACTGTGAGGGGAGTATTTGAAAGCGGTCATAAATCTGCTGTCCCCGCGCCCTGACCAGGGAGGGGCGCCACGGAGCTCTGTGAGGGGCAGCGTATTAAAATGAGCGATGTGCAAATTGAGACGTGAGGATTACGTGTCAAGTCAGCGTCAGGTGAAAGTCACACCTGGATAAAAGGGCCATTACAGCCATCATGGTGGAGCTTCACCTTCATCTGCGTCTTTTATTTCCACACGAGCGCCAGCAGCACCGGATTTTGGGGGCTTTAAAGCCCCTGATGGCTCCGGGGCGTTCTCCAAGTTCAAAAGTTCACCTTTTACGACCTCCTCGAGCCTGACTGACCATCTCCAAATAAAACATTCCGACCCCAGCTCCCACAGCTCAATGACACATGAGAAACAAACACCAAGGAAACAGAGGGGGGGTGAAAACCAAAATATCAACCCAAACTCTTTTAATCTCTGAATTGCAGTGGGCTTTGTGAAACTTAAACATGGGTTCAAAGGGATAATAATGCAGGACAGATTGCACAGGAAAGCCATGAGATTAGAACAGCCGATAATAAAGAGTCACCGTAGGCCAATTACAGCCGCGGTGCAGGACAGTGAGCCCACGGACTGTGGCTCCCACTCATCATGTGTGGACATGTAGGCAGCTTCCAGGTGTCAGGGCTTGACAGTAAAATAAGGGAACATTTCAGAGTTTTGGGCAGAGTTTTTGCATTGGGGGTCGGAGGCTTCCGTAGTTTCTTGAGTAACTTTGGCGGCTAAATTACGCATTAGAAACATGCGCAAAGCAAAGCATCCAGTTTAGCCAGGTATGCTACACTGTAAGCGCCGTGCCAACCGCTCAAGTGCAAAACCGCCGTTGACAACGATGAAGTCCAATAGTACAGCCAACAAATTAACTAAAACTATAAGAATAAAACCACTAAAGTAGGAGAGGAGTCTCTGGCTCACCGGAGACGGACTTGGCGTTGCTCCTGTCCGTGAAGTCGAATCCGCTGGCCACCTCCATCCTCCTCCCGCAGAAGCCGAGCCCCGTGTGGGTCAGCAGCTGGAAGTTGTCTCTCGCCGCCAGTGAGAGTCCAGACTCGCCCCTGCTGGAGCAAAGGACCGGGCCGGTGGCGGTGGCGGTGCTGGAGTACTGGAGGCGGTAGTGGTGCGCGCTGTCGGGCCTGGGGTAAAGTTGAATCAAGCCGCTCGTGGTTCTCCTCGTCCTGGGCTGGCTCAACGCTCTGCGCGTCCCATGCTGTAGCTCTGAGCGCCACAGACAGGATCCACACCCCCTGGAAGACGCGTTCATGGCGCCGGGGAGGGTGGGAGACCATTAACTTCTAGAATCAAAAGAGTTGTATTTTGGTGAATTTAATTTGATTATGAATCCGTTGCTGCTTCAAACGCCAGTGGGACCTAAAGAAGAGGAGGACTACTCGAACTAATCTTTTGTTCAAGTAGTTCCCGGGGAGTTAATGCTAAACCAGACCAGACCAGGCTGTTCCTCAACATTGAGCGCTCAAAGGATGCAAACTCTTAATTCTCGCCTGGAAAAATTATGATCAAACTTGGATTCATATTTTTACGCTGTAATATTGGCCAACAGATGAGTTTGGCACCTCTGCTTTTTATCTAAACGCCAAGAATATATTAAATGACTTATGGTGTTATATTGTCGTACAGAACATGAAAGCAGCATCGCAGGAAGTTTGGTAAGGGGCACCCTGGTAATTGTAGTGCTCGTGCAAACTTCCCGCGAGAGAAAGTTTTTGAATCCTCGCATTTCTCAGTGACCATATAGCTTCCCAAGTGCTATATTTGTCATTGGGACCGACTGTGTAAACGATCAAGCATTTATTTTAATAATAGCCTTAGGCAAATATTACTATCAGCAGGCTAAGTGACATTAACATGTTAGAGTATCACTAACGGTAGAGTATCACTGTCTGGTGTCAACAATCAACAACAATGCATCGTTCTTCTTCAGAAAATCTTTGTGACGAGCTGTGACGACTTTCATAACATGTCATTACCTACAAGTGGGTTTGAGGTCGGAAATAATGTTCTATAGCTCCATCTTGTGGTAACAAAAGATAATGACGGACGATAGGCCTGCATGCTCTGGCCATGGGTGCATTATATTGAATAGAATAGTTGAAGTCAGGACAGCACTAAAAAAATCTAATCAAATACACAAAACATACTATTGTGGACCTGTTGTAAAGTGTGTCATCTTCAAATTACACTGACTGATAACCCTTAAATTGAACATTAATTTTAACCTATATTTTAGGCTATACAGAAATCTCAATGTGTTTTATCGTTGTTATTTTTTGTGTGGTCTTTCCTTTTTTTCTCTCTTATCTGTAAATACAATCCCACTGTTGTTCTATGTCAAATTGTTGTCGTCTTTATCATATTTTACTTTTTATTTTTATTGTAATGTTCTTTATGCATTCCCTTATAGCCTTATAGTTTAAAGTTTGTATTGCTTTTATTTATCTAATATCTGTGTTATATATTTTATGTTGCACGACTGTAACAAGAAAAATCCCTAGTTTGTGAACCTGTTCTCAAACCATGGCAATAAATACTATTCTGATTCTGATTTTAAGACCGATAAAACTCATCTAAACCGATCGCGATTTTGTCACTTATTTGTTACTCTTTCGCTGCTTTTTGTTGGATTTTCGCCACACATTTATGCCACTTTTTGGTGGGGTTTTTTTGGGGTCACTTTTTCGTCCTCGTTTTCATCTTATTTTTATAGCTATTTTGACTTTTATTTTTTATTTTTTTTCTTCTCCCAAGAAGCTTTTAGATTTGGCTAAAGCCAAACTGGAGGAAATGTGTTCGGTTCAGGTGGGAGTTAAGAGGTTAACTGATGTAAAAGCGCTAATTATCCACAAGATGGCGCTAAACGAACACTCAAACCGGCTCATAGTTTTCCGGCGGACTCACCAACCGTAAATCGATATCTTGCATGAGCTACAGAAGTAATTTTAACGCATATTTTCAAGTGTTGATTAAACACGGCCTTTCTGTTGCTATCTACTTGTGATGACTTAACAAATGTAGGCCTAAATGAAATGACTTTATGCTATATCTGTAGGCTAATTGACCGTAATGGAAGATACTGTTTGGTCACCTCCTGGATAATTACGTCTCAATTATACATAGCCTGAATTGTCCAATACCAAGTTGTTTATTTGAAGTGCCCTCTACCGGAAGCAACAGGTGTGTGTATAGGGGTCCACATCGTTGCTCATCGTAGAGCTTTAAACCCCTCCCTTGACGCATGGCGGATGATGCGCGCTTTAGTAAGCAGGAGAGCGCGCGTGGGGCAGCAACAGCAGCAGTAAGACAGCTCCCAGTCACCACAGCATCACCTCCACTGTGCACGGGACAAAAACATGGAGCTAAAGTAGACCGGGCACCGCGACACACTTCTTAGACTCAACTTTTTATTTTTAAATTTATGTATTTATTGTTTCACTTTTACGCGCGTACACAAAGGACGACAACATGTGGAGACGTATCAAGTTGATCGCGTGCCTCCTGGTTTTGTGTAAGGATGCAAGTGCACTGAGCAAGGTAAGACGATTTTCAACATACAGCAACAACAAAAATGTGTCAATTAAAAAAAAAAGATTTAAAAAATATAATAAAGTTGCATTTACGTTGCACGTCAGGGCGTTGGACACGTGCCAGCGCAGCGCAACAGCCCGTGACATTACCACTTACCCAAACCCCTACATTTGCGGTCTTAAGTGTGCAGATGTTCCCGCGGCGTGTGCCATATATTTTATGCTTTACATTAATCCACCCAGTGCGCGCGCCTTTGTGTATTCAACAGGGGTTAACAATAGGCTGTGCGGGCGCGGTAATGATGGGTGCAGCGAGCCAGCAGTAGTGGGGCTGGGACACACGCAATATTGGAGCGCGCGTATAGCTAGGGCCCAGTGGGGTTACAGTAATATGGGACTGTCCCGTGTTTGGACAGCTGCTGGACTCCAGTAACCCCCTCACTCACTCCCCCCCCCCCCCCTCCCCTCACACTCGCTGCAGCCGTAAACAGGGCAAACGTCACAACTGTCCCCAGGAACACGCACACGCGCTGATATCTGCGTTTGGAGAAAATGTGTTCTTATTTTATTAACATTGATGATGTTGCTATTTTAATTGTACCAGAGATCCCGCAGGGCTCACTGTTGTTGTGTCCATGGGCAAGGCACTCACACTCTCTCAACATGCTCGTTGCCCCCATGTGTGAGTGTGTGTGAGTGATTTGGGGTTCTTGATGTAAACTTCTCGGAGCGCATTGACCTCTTAACCCCCGCCTTAACCAAGTGCCTTTTCTCCCAGTTCAGCTTTACCCAATTCTAAAAGGTTACACGCCGCCTGCCAGAGAAGCGCCTACATTTGAAAGCTAAGACATACAAAGTGAGCTGGAAGGAACGTTTTCCTTGCATTGACATTTTGTTTCATTGCTTTTTTTTGGTCACATTTTGTGTCACTTTTTCTATTGCTTTTCTGTTGCCCTTTTGTGGCTTTTTGTTTGGTCATTGTGACTTTTTCATCCTCGTTTTTGTCGCTATTTTGACAACTTTTTTTCAAGAAGGGTTTAGATTTGGTTAAAGACAAGTCATACTGGAGAAAATGACTTTGGTCAAACAAACCTGAACCTGATCAAAGTTTTGGTGTTGACTGTTGTGAAGGAAGTGTGATATTGTCAAATTTGATTATTTTTTTAAACTCTATCTCTCCAGCTTTAGTGCACTTACGTACCTCTCTCTTTTGTAAATAGTCCAGGTTAAATTTGAGTCTTTTGCTTCATTTGCTTGGTTGTCATTCATCATAATTATTTTCACATTAGCACAACAAGCCCTTCGATAGTTACAGTAGACAGACAGACAGACAGAGACATTGCTGTAATTTTCCATGGTGTCTCAGTTACACCTGCATGCTGTCATTGTAGCCTCGGACGATCTGCAATGCATAAACTGCAATGTTCGGTCTTTGACTTAATACCAACTTGCACAATTGCAAAAGGCCTTTCCTTATTTTTCCCCTTCTGCGAAGCATTCTTCAATAAATGTTTTTGTCCTTTGGGTGTAGTCTTATTTTAGACCTTGTTTATTCCGAGTTCTGACCTTGTTTGGCCCTTTATAGACAGATCTGGTAGCATTCAAAAAGTAAAAGCATTTCCGCGGGGGTACTTGGTGTAAAAGTACTCGAGAACTGATGTTGCACAGGAACACATGCACAGTACATGTAAAGGGAAACTGCCGGTCATGCTCTACTGCGGCTGAAATGGGGCAGAAAAGTGGCACTGGACTCAAATACTTTAGTCCGTTAGCCTTTTGTACAGTATTATCTACTCTACTGCTAAGGTTAAGACAAGGTTATTTTCTATTGTACAGTACTTTGCATCAGCCGGATCAATCCACACCAAATACATTTACTACAAAGTGTGCATTAAGTCTAAGTGCACTGCTCGATAAAGAGGTCAGGAGATACAGCATATGCCGTAAGTCATTCCAGAAGCTTGTTCTCATATTTGGAGGGCAGACATGAAAAGTAAAGGAATCCCTGCAGCTGTTAACAGGAGCACGCGATACATCATGCGACGTTTGTTTACAAAATCACAAGCCCTTCTCATTGTTGGACACTCTGCACATTGTCGTCGCGTCATCATTTTCATGCACTTCTGACTCCAGGTTTGCGAAAGCTGTCTTAACGTACAGGGCTTTGCAAAAATGTATTTAATTAAAGTTTAAAAGTACAGTTAGCGCTTGTGATTCACAGCTAGACAGTCCCGGTATCAATCATCCGTGTGGAGTTTGCATGTTCTCCCCCGTGTCTGCGTAGGTTTCCTCCGGGTACAATGTACAATAGGCCAGAATGAGTGAGTGAGTGGTTGGTGGCGCAGATCGGAAGCCTCGCGTCCGTCAGTCTACCCCTGGGACGGCTGTGGCTACAATAGCGAGCATGATGAGTATGTTGTGAATAATGAATACAGTGTGACGCATGGAGAAACTTGGTAACACAGTGCAATACAAGTGCCAGCCATTATTATTATTAGCCTACCTCTGCCAAGGGTCCAACCATGGCAAGGACTCCGTTTCATTTTATTGTGCACATAAATCTTTGTCATTTGTAATTTCCAAATCTTCAAAGAGAAATAGTCATTCAGCTGCAAAAACAGATATATTACAGAGGCTTGTAAGTGTGTCTTTAGGCAGTGTTTTCAATTACTAACAAAAGATGATCCCTTCTTGATCCATGAAGAGTAAAATTGTCGACATTCTCTCAAAGGCACTAAAAGTATGATCAGCAAATCCCTACCACTATCAAATGTATTAGTTATATTTGTCCTTCTAACAAAACATTAATATCAAATGATTTCACACTTTTTTAATAATATATTTATTCACAGGTTGCCCAGCATAACATTAGTAGAGCCAAAGGCACTTTAACAGACGGCCTCTTTTTTCCCTTTGAATAAAATAAAATAAAATAAAAACAACAAAAATATATAAACAATATATGATTATATGATTTCACACTTGACTTGAATAATTGACACCTTAATAACTGTAACTACAAAACAAAACCTCCTGCTTTAGTGCGGGCACTTGACTGGCATTAATGAGGCACGGAGGGGGCATGGTGGGCACCCTGGGGTGGCGTGGGAACGGGTGCATGCACCTGCCCCATGTTTTGGATGTAAACACCATGAACAATTGGCACAGTGTCATGGCAAGGCTACTGAGTAAAAGACAATAAACTGCGGCGCTGGGTGCGCCTCATTCCTGCAGGGCAGAGCATGAGCGCAGCGATATTTCATCAAGCTGTGTTATGCCAACACCACTGCAGTTAATTGTGTCTGTCATATGATGTGATGAAGTGTCGGCATTATCTGTCTGTGCAAATCTATCGGGAAGTTCGTGGTGCAAAGGAACTGATAAGGTGCCCAATTAGTCACTCTCTCATTGCAGATTGTTTTGAAGAATCGGGGTTATTGCTGTTGACACTCCAATAATATGTTGCAGGTCTTTGGCATAGTTCAGTCTTGAATCTTCTTGTTCCAATCGCCCTGAGATATGCATGTGTTAGAAGAAATATGAGTCTACATTGGACCAATATGGACCAATGTAGTGAACATAGCTGGGATGCCATTTACTAAAAACCTGTTAGGTCCAAAGTTTCAAAGAAAATTATCGACTTTAACAATGAGTCAATCTTGAAAACAGGTTGGTTTGCACAAGTTTACTTTCTTATTGCAATATGTTTCTCTTGCATTTACACGGGCAGAACAGTTGTCCATAAACAATGTGCAGCCGCGTTGAGGGTATCAACAGGGTGGAAAATGGCAAGTGTAACTCCTCCCTACTGCAGAGGTATAAAAGACGTTTGCAAACCAAAAGGAATCAAAGCCTTGAGGATGACGTTTGAGGTTTACTTGAAGTTATCATGAGTACATTTGCTCTCTGATTGGCGATGGGAAGCATCTGTCAGGAGCAGCGAGAAGCTGCTGTGCAAGGTTAGGAGTACTTAGCTCCAGGATTTGCCTTGGGTTGAGGAAAGCACACAGAACAGAGAGAACATGCAAACTCCAAACAGAATGGCTGGGCTGATGACTATTTCTAATGGTTTTGACAACCTAAAATTGGCAACAAGACAGAAATAATGCTAACAAATAGATAAGATATCCAAACAACCTACTGAACTGGCCCAAATCTTTTCAAGTAATGATCTTTAATTCATAAATACCTCAATGACAAACATTTTTGGAGTGAAGTTCCATGCAGTAGGAGGGTCCACATATCTATGCCATATGCACACACCCATTTCAATGATTGCCTCGTTCTGTGAAATATAGGGAACTACCCAATATTACTTTGAATTAGCATCACCCATGTATTTATTATCCTCAATAGTGCATCAATATAAACGTTCCTCAGCTTGATTAAACACACTACAAAGCAAAAGGTGATTGGATAGAGCAAATAATCAAACTAAACTAGACCCATCAATGTCGCTTTACCTCAGCAGCAGCAGCAGCAGCAGTCCAGACATCGTTTTGACGAGCACAACATTAGGTCATGTCTCCTCGGAACAGCAGAAAGACCAGAATGTGTGTTTTGCAACATTCAGAGCTCCAAGACGCATGGTAAATGTCAGGGCTATCAGACAGAGGCCAGGAGAAACAAGCTTATCTCGAGTTTCTGGGGCCATAGAGTGATGAACTCCAGTTGGACGGACATGCGATATCAAAATGAATAATCATCAAGAGAATAAAATGAAACCGCCACCTTAACGTGGTGGAGGGGTTTGAGCCTGAATGATCCTGGGAGCTCTGTTGTCGGGGGCTTCGTGACCCTGGTAGGGTCTCCCAGGGCAAAAAGGTCCTAGGAAACGGGTCAGACAAACAGCGGTTCAGAAGCCCCTTATGAGAGACCAACAGGCCCAGTTAGAACCATGAGGCCATCCTTCTGTGGACCCACCACCTGCAGGAGGAGCCATAGGGGCTGGTGCAATGTGGGGGCAGCTCCAACAGCTGCCCCCACGACCCGGCGACGGAAAAGTGGAAGAAAATGGATGGATGGATGGATGGAGAATAAAATGAATTGCGAATGTCTTGCCCCCTGTGATAATTGCGAATTTATTGAACAGATTTTGATTTTTTTTCAGTTGAGTTATTAATTGTATTTTTGCATCCCACAAACATCTGTTACTCTATCTAATCATCTGGAGAAAAGGCATTGGCAGCCCTTTCTCATTCCAGCCGTGTTTGAGGTCTGACTAATATTTACTGTTTGTGACTGGATTACACGACTACAATTACGCTGCAGAAAACAATGTCACCATATGTTTAAACAAATACCATATTATTTTTCTTAGTCAGATCACTGCAAACTGAAGCCATTTCCCCCAATAGATAGTCAAATACAAGCATGTATTTTATCGTGGGTGTTTTTGTTGGTCACCTTAAGCTCTCCTCAGAACTGGCTTGAATCTTCACAGACGCTGCTGTTTGGCTTTGACGACAGGTAGCCAAACATGAGGTTTAAATATGCTACTTCCTTGTTATATATTGCCTTTGTGAAACAGCAATGTATAACCTTCTGCACTGTGTCTTTAACTGTTTTAGTTTGTGGTTGCCTGAATAACCAATTTGTCCGCATATATTGGTTGTATTGCACGATGTTCACACTTTAGTTCTTTTGCAGGTTGAGGTTTTATTGTCATGATTTAGTCTACCAAATATTTATTTAACTCGGAAAGTTCCACTGAAAGAAGGAACATAAATTGTACATGGGCCTTGACTCTTGAGGGAAACCATATAAAACCTGTACACACTGACACAGAAAGAATATGCAAACTCTATAAAGAAAGGGCAGCGAACGTCTCGTGCAGAGGTGGGTAGCGTAGCCAAAATATTTACTCAAGTAGGAGTAATGTTACTTTGAAATAATTTTACTCATGTAGGAGTAAAAAAGTACCTGGAGAAAATTTGACTTGAGTAACTGTGAGCAAGTGAGTAACTGAACGCAAAAGTCTGATTCAGGATTCAGTCGTGACAGGAATTATAAGAAACAAAACATGAAATCATGTTAAAATTGTAATATTTTCAAAGAAAATACAAATAAAACATATACAAATAATTAAACAAAACAAGGAAAACATATTTTTTACGCATCAAATTGAAGATTTGTCAATTAAAAATGCACTCCCAGTGGCACAAGTTACTTTTTTACAACTACATAATTTTGATATAACTCAAGTAGAAGTTAAAAAAAAGTACTGTATGCAAAAGTACAATTACTTCAAAAAATACCAGGGGTATGGGGACTTAGCAGGACTTAGCAGAGGGTACTTCTTCTATCTTGGTTTCAGTTTAAAGTAGAAGGTGAAATATTTTATATTTTATATTTTTGAAAGGAAAAGCATATTATTTGCACTGAAATGTAGTTTTGTGAATATTTCCCCCTCTCTTTCACCCATCAAAGGCATAAATATATCTCAATAGGTTGCGTTCATGTGACATTAGAACAAGCCTATACACTGTAAAATGTAAAATTTGTTTCAACTCAAAAACTCATTCCAAGGGCTGCCAAGAAATTTTATGTGTAACCAATAACCATTTTACAATCTAGTCGATTTGAAATTTGAGATTCACCTCTTTCGTTCAATTGTATTCTTAGGTTGACATAACTGTTTCCAGTTGTCTGAAGTGAAAAACGTCAGTTACAAATTAAATCAGTTGTGTCAACCTAAGTTTTTCACTTCAGACAACTGGAAACAGTTATGTCAACCTAAGAATACAATTGAACGAAAGAGGTGAATCTCAAATTTCAAATCGACTAGATTGTAAAATGGTTATTGGTTACACATAAAATTTCTTGGCAGCCCTTGAAATTAGTTTTTTGAGTTGAAACAAATTTTACATTTTACAGTGTAGTTTAAAGTTGAGGTGGAGGGCAGCTAAAAATTCCATGGTGGTAACCATGGTAACTGTTAAAATGCAGATTTCTAGTCTTAATTTATTGGTGATTTCTCTGTAATTCCTGGGCCAATTCACATATAACAAAAACTGTCACAAAGTTCAAAGTCATCTCTTCCAGCACAATGAACTACGGTCTAATTATTTCCTCATAAAGGCGTCCAAAAGTAGTGAGAATATTCAAAAACATGTGCGTGATGTTGGTCGGTAGAAAGGACTTTCAGCCATAAGATGAATGTGGCAGGTTTGTGAATCCAACCACTGTCATATGATCAGGGAAAACATTTGAACATTTTCTTTTTAGAAATTCCTTTAATAAACGGTTCCTCTCCCATAGAGTTGTATTGGCACCGGCCCTCCACCTGAAATAGAATTCTTTAACATGAACGCAACCTATTCTTGTAGATTTTGGCTTGCTTTCCAATTTCAATGTCTGTTCAGATTTTATGTCCTGACCCTCAAACAAACGCCGCTGGAATGTAGAAGTGTACCCTCAGAATCAGCGAGTGCCTGAAGAGGTTTGTGTTGGGCCCATTAACATCCCTTTGTTAAGGTTCCTGATGTCTCTGCTCCACCATCTTTATTCATTTAAAGACTTTCATTTGTAGACCTAATCATGACAATGACGTGGCCAGATATTTCTAATAAGTCTGTGTTGTATTCTTTCTTTTTTCTTTGAAACTTTTTATTCATCATCCTCACATGTCTGGAGCTCTCACTGCTGCCTCCTGGCGTGTGTGACGTGATCTGCATAACGGTCAGTCTGCCAGCCACAAAGTGAACCCCAGATTGCGCCTTGCTTTAATTTGTTGTCCCTCTTTTATAACTGTTGTGGGAAAACAGCATGGATGAAACCCCCTTGAGCTTTGTTTATAAGTTGGCAGCGTCGAAGTATCCCTGAAATACCTTCCCTCTGTGCCCTCCTCTCCATCTCGTTTCCACGGTAATTAGCAGCTGGCACAGCTCGGGATGAGAAGGATATCCTTGTTTATGTGAACGCGTCTGTAAATGCACCGATGGCCACTGACTCGGACCCTAACGAGCCTTTTCAGTGGCCCATGTCGGCTGCCCTCCCCGACACAATCGCTCTTTGACTTGATGGCTGTCAGTGTGCGTTAGCTGTTAAAGCCTGCTCTACTTGATCTAATGGACTTCTGCGCGGGACACCAGACCCCTTTCCTGCCATTGTGCGGACCTGAATTCGTTTCCTCTTTGACCCAAAACTTGACTGCACTTCAGAGGTCCGCGGCGGAGATTTGGGAGATTAAAGCATGCGTTAAATCTCCTGTACTTTTAATTATTAGCGGGCTTAATTGTGTTAGTTGTACTCATGCTGGCGGGGCAGCTGGCATGGAGGTTTGGGTAGGCACTGTAGTCAATGTGATTTGACAAGAAACAGGAGGTGGTAGGACGCTGAGATGCTGATGCTAGAGCATTCTCATGCAAGGTTCAGTCCAAAACACGCACAATAGGTTAGCCTTGCCAAGTATCGTCAGCCTAACCCGCTCCTAAGCCTCCCTAAAACCTTTCATTGGTCCAGGATTCAATGTTTTGTCATTTGAAATGAATATGTTTATAAAGATACAGTATAAGACATACAGTAAGTAGTAATTTCTCATGGAAAACCATTTTGCCAAAGCCCATTGGAATATCATGGATTATTATGACTCTGCCTCGGCCCTGATCACAAGAAGTCGAACCCAGGACTAAACGCAAAAATATTGAATCAATCCAGTGTATCATCCATACAAACATACAAAGGTTTTGGGGTCTGTAGACGATCATTTTCCAAACCAGGTCCCAAAGTGGAGAGATCTCAAAACTACGTTTACGTTTGTAACATCACAGCGCCAGCGTTGTCATCCATTATCTACTGACCTTATAATGAGTTTTAATGCAACCCTCTGGCAACTCCGGTCCGCAAGCCACAGGTGACAAGGAGAAAAACATGGCAGCATTAGCCTTCAATCAACCTGTGTTTATGGACTAACAGTGAATGTCCGGACAGTTTTTCTGCTTTAGTTCTGTTACGTCTGAAGAATAAATTCACATCCTCATATCTCCTGTAGATCGTTATCAGAATCAAAATCAGAATCGTTTTTATTGCCATGTAGGCCATCGGCTAGCTCTCACAAAGTGCTTAGAAATTGACTTTTGTTCCAGGAAATAGGAAATACTTTTTATTTTTATCAAATAAATAGTTAAACTTGTTACACAAAAAGTTCCACACGCAGACTCCCTGCAGTTAATGAGAAATTGGCTCCTAAAGCGGGGAGGTTTGTGAAAAAAATGTTTTAGCCTCTACTGGCATTTTTGACTCCAATTATTTCAAAAAGTGTAAAGGCTACAGACTTCAAATTTGACAGTAATAAAGACAATACTAAAAATATTCAATATGTGGAAAAAGAAGGTTGACAGGAGTGCTAGTTTTTAAGAAATAACTTTTGAAAGTATGCCTTTTTTGAAATATGTGTCCTATTGAAACAAGCACACTATGGGACCTACTATTTCCACATATAACATTTTCAGATACGATTTTATGAACATAAATAACAAATTGCTCCAGATAAGTTTCAAACATTTTTATTTTTGTGATTTTGGGGTTTATGACCAGCAGAAGCAGATCAAGTGTATCTTGGCATATGGACGAAAGCTTGACTTCTTGCCTGTTAGATCTTGTAATGCATCCAACACAAGACCTTCTAATGCAGTGGTTCCCAAACTTTTTTCTTGAAGCCCCTCCTGCGCATGCTGTAGTCAGGCTGCGCCCCCTCAGTCCAATAAATAAAATTTTTTAAAAACATGAAAATATTTACAGATTTTTAACACATTTTCTGAAATTGGATTGTTTTAAGCACCTGTACTCAGTTCGCCGTCGTGATTTTTCACCATTTCATTTGTGCAAATTTATGACCTGACAAAGCTCTGGGCCCCACCTGCCATCCCAGGAGCCCCCGGTGGGAAGGCCCGCCCCCCAGGTTGGGAACCACTGTTCTAAAGCACCCTCTATCCAGGCAAGGAGGCTGAAAAGTTCTTGTAGTTGGGGTCCTGTAAAGACTCTCTTTCTGATGTAGAGTGTAACTCCTGAACTACAGTCCTTGTTCAAAGTGTTTCAGCGACACAAGTTCACTATTATTTCTCAGATTAGACGGTGATCGGAGGAAAAGCAGCTTGAATCCTTTACGTCAGCCGGTCAGACCTGAAATTAAAAAGTACTGTTTAATTTACAACTAGTTCATTGTATGTTGGCGGTAAATACTTCACATTCCAATTAGTTTTTATTATTACGTTGTATGTACAGTTTTGGGGCCCATATGAGTAGATTATTAGTTAAAAAATAAAGTCTAGTATCTGGGATGATAATGGATGATTGTGGAACTGTCGCAGAGGAGTTAGTCGTGCCTTTTCTAAAACCGCATCCTCCTCCCTTTTCCTATTCACTGACATTCGAAATGCGTGTTCCCTTGAAGGAAAGGTCTGTTCTAAACAGACCACACAGCAGGAGAAGTGGCTTATAAGCATGAATGCAGACTCACAGGTGTGTGTTACACCAGAGAGCAGCCCTATGAGCAACACGCACCAAACTATTTCAGTTCCATGTTTAGTCCATTTTTACAGCCATATTTGATAATGAAAAAGGAAGCAGAAATTAGACCTAATATCATTTCATTGGCAGGTTTGAAGAAGCTAAAATATAATGTAAATGTGAAAAATCTGAATCTGAAACTAAGTGGAAATTAATGTTCAGTTCAAAGTATTAACAGTCAAACTTGTGATTCTTGTAACATTAGTGGGCAGTGCTGTCACTGTAAAGGGACGCTAGTAGGCCTATGTATAATGTAAAAGTAACTGTACAGATATTCTACATTTTATGAATCATGGACTATATTTAACTTTTGAGTGGAATAAGAGACTGAAAGGGCCAGTGACTCCAACTCACACCGAAGATACTTATTCCACCAATAATTACATATAAACCACAGCTTAGTGCTGTGTACAACCATGGAATAAAAATAACAGCTGTTCACCAGTGGCACTCTTATATTTACTTTTTAGATTGGTTTGTGCTTTATTATAGCAACAACATTTGATAACTTTTGATACATATAAATGTCTTCATGATTAACCCCATTTTTGGTGTGGCTAACTGGTAAAGTTAGTTTGATATTATCATTCCTAAAGCAAATCAGACAAATAGGGAACTAGCCCAGAATAAAAACAAACTACGAATTTTCTTTGGGTCAAACGTGCAACATAAAACACTAAAACTTGAGGCACAACACGCGTGTACCTCCCTCAGTCATTATTTGTATTGGCATTAAGCTACACAATAAATATAAATGTACTCACGAGTAAGACAACCACTTGGCTGCCGTTTTAGGAGTCTTTGCCTGGCATAGATCTGGCGATGTTTTGTGGGAAGTTTCCAGTTCATTGTACTCGCTGTCCAGGGATTATAACAGGTCTATGGATGATATAATAATAATAATAATAATAATGCATTAGTCTTATATAGCGCTTTTCCAGACGCTCAAAGTCGCTTTACAATTTGGTGCATTATTCATTCACTCCATACTCGGTGATGATAAGCGAGGCAACCAGTCTGCGCACATCAGCGACCACCACCAACCACTCACTCACTCACTACATTCGCAAACATTCGATATCCACTCGTTTGCGATCTTCGTGAATGTTGCCCACACTGCTCGAGTTGTTCTCATTGCAGAAATCTAAAGTTTACCTTCAGAAAGCAGGATTTTCATTACAATAGTTGCTAACAGCTGCGCTGTCTGTGAAGCCTCACGTCTGGGCTGCGATGTTTACTTTTGGGTTCCAACGCGATGTGCTGATTGGTCAGAACTAGGTCAGGTGACCCTAAAATCATAGGCGCCAAAAGAAAATAGTTCCCATTTCACACTCGAATTTCTCAAAACTGCAGGGTTTCTGCATGTCGAAACTGTATTTGACCCCTTTGGTATTATATAGTTTCAGAATATGTAAGGAAATTGTATTTCTGATTTCCTGGAACGAAACTTCACGCTAGAAAAGCTAGCCAATGGCCTAATGGTTTGAGAACAGGTTTACAAACTAGGAATTTGTGAAGCAGTTTCATTTTACTGTTCACTTTCCAAAAAGTTTACTGCGCCGTCTACGTCTTGTTCTGAGGTAACGTCACAGCGCAAAACAGAGGCCTTGCAGATGAATCGCAGCGGTTTTACACTCATGACTGGCTTCATGTGGACGCACACATTTACTGAGCCGGATTTGTGTCTATAGAGATGTTTTTGATACAATACCTGTTTTGTCTTAGCCCTAGAGCTGCATTGTGGTGGCCCCACTGTTCCTGACAGGTTGTCCCAGTGGTATTGAACAATGGGTCAAGAGCAGAGGTTAAGTTACCCGATTAGAACAATTAAGTATACCTTCACCTCTCTAAATTTTCAGAAATTGAGAAGAAAAGAAAGAGTAAGATTTGTTGTCTGACGTTTACAAAAAACTTTAAAGTCAAGTAAAAATGTAAGTCCACTCTGTTTGTGGAAGAAAGTGAGTTGATGCAAAATGCAGCTACTCCTCGCTGATATAGATATTAGTCTGATTAAGTCTGGCTATTGCTGAAATGCTAAGAAAATATATAGTTTTTGAAAGGATCAACAGATTCCACTGCTATTGATACAATGTGAGAATACATTTCACGTAATGGTTCAAACTTTAACCCACTGTTAAGGCAATCACCCATTCAAGACCATAACCCATGTGGAGGGAAATTACCAAATTGACATGATAACAGGTCAGGAAGTTGGGTCAAAAAGATTTGGGAATCATTGCTTTAGTCTCTGTTACCAGAACCAAACAGAAGCCAATCTGACAGGAATTCATTTGACTTGTGTGACGTAAAGCTGCTTAAGTCAATGCCTTACAATGGCAGCTTAGTGGGACCGAACTCCTAAAGACGTCTAATCTGCTAATCCACTGTGTTTTCATGTGGCGGGGCCATTTGTCAACTGGCCCTGTACGTTTGACATGGATTGTCCCCGGACCCCAGCTGTGTGTGCGCACGGGACCCCTCCTTTGGTGCTCGGAGCATCTGGGGAGATGTCTGCATTCCTACACTAATGAGCCAGCACTCTCCGCCCCCCGCCCTCACCTTCACTAATCCCGCTGTCAGATGGGATATTGTTCACCGCGCATTCATGCCATTTGCAATAAAAATCTGTATGTTCGCTTCCATACACCTGTGGTTTCCTTCGATGTCTGATGTAGAACTGAACTTCGGTGAATGTATTTCGACCAGGACAGACTTAATGGTCATGCAACCAATTTTTTTCAAACACTGACAGAAGGAGAAAGTGTCATTTAAACTGTTAGCAGCAGCCTCTCACAAAAGTATCTGCACATCACGATGACACATGTGCATACATTTAGGCACGCTGTTGACAACTTTCACACAGCAAAGTGGGTCCCGAGACAGCACCAAAGAAAGTTTGTTGCTTCAGGATATATATTTCTATGATAACTAAAGTAGCATATGAAGCGACAAGTATAGTTCAGGAAGAAATGCAAAGGTATACTGTAGCTCATCAGAGTACCTCTCCAGGTTTGAGATAAATAAAATGGTTAATAACAAGACACTGGTGGCATTTCTTCTTCCACAATCTGGTGCATTTGTGGGGATTTTACTCTGCCTTGGGGGCTGGTGTTACTCTCCTATAAGAACAAAAGGACAGGTGAAATGGCAGGATAAGAGAGGATTGGTTTGAGATGTGATTAAGATGTAAATGTAGTGGACTTGGTACCTTAACCTTTCGAAATTATTATTATTATTTTTAATCAAAGCTGCTATCAGTCAATAGGTGGCGTTCATGTTATAGATTGCCAATACAACTCTACAGGGGATAAATTGCTTTTGAAAGAATTTCCAGAAAGAAAATGTCCAAATGTTTTTTCCTGATCATTTGATAGTGATTGGTTTCACAAACCTGCCACATTCATCTTATGGCTGAAAGTCCTTTCTACTGGCCAACATCATGCACATGTGTTTGAATATTGTTACCCCTTTTGGACGCCTTAATGAGGAAATAATTAGACCATAGTTCATATGTGCTGGAAGAGATGACTTTGAACTTGGTGACAGTTGTTGTTTTATGTGAATTGGCCCAGGAATTACAGAGAAACTAGCAATAAACTAAGACTAAAAATCTGCATTTTGACAGCATAATACAGTAGTTACCAAAATAGAATTTTCAGCTGCCCTCCACCTGAATATTAAACTCTAGACTCTTTAGGATGATGTGATGTCATGTGAAGGCAAATGTAAAGTAAGTCTTCAGGTGGATGATCTTCTTTTAAACTTTTCATATCTTTTCCTTTTCCTTTCTGTTTGATGCCTAAATATTGAATCAAAATGTTGTATCTGCGGTAGCTTTCCTTGTATGGTATTATAAAACGGACCCAAGTTGTTTGTAAAGTAAGCTAAGTCAAAACATTTCTTGAATTCAAAGTTTATAAGCTGATAAATCTCCGGCCAATTATCTCTTCTCACTTTGTTTAGTCTGCGTAATTAGCAGCGCCAACTGGCAACAACACACACGCTTCTGGCACCAGGGACATGGTTTATACACAAAACATGCAACAGCTGCGAACATTAAAACCTGCATAGACGCTGTTCCTCCAACCCAAATCCCATGGCGCGAATGCAAAAAGTTGATTCCACAAAACTTGATATGACCTCAGCTGTCACTCAGATGATGTGTCTGCAAAGTTAATGAATAAAAGGGCCCGTTGTGTTGGGATTTTGAGAACTTGGGTGGTAAAACAAGACAAATAAGGCTTCAGTATATCTATTATCAATGCGTCCATCGGGAAGGGAGCAGAAAACGCCTTTAGAATTGGCTCTGAGTGGGTGTCCTGATAAAAGATAAGGTCAGCGAAGCTCATAAATCACTCACCGTTCAATAGGAATGTGATCCCCAAGCCACTGGACCTTATCCTCTTTCTATTTGCTCATGCTACGGGCAGCGACTTTGGGAACTGTTTGAGTTGTCTTAACCTTTTTGGCTTATACACATGATTGTCCTGGATTGTCTAAAAAGGTTAGCATACTTAGCAATCCTAGCTTTTGTTCTAAGCCAGATTTACTTACAAAGTGTCTCTTTGACTTTTCTCACTCTCTCTCCAACATGCTTTTTTTTTCTGTTTTAGTAGTACTTGTCTCTTCTGTGAAATTGTCTCCTTTAGAATAGTTTCCTTTTCTTGATTTGTTTGCAACCCCGTCGCCTTCATTATACAGTAGATGTTGAACAAGACCTCTCCTGCAACCGCCACCTTAACGTGGTGCACCTGAATGATCCTGGAGCTCTGTTGTCGAAGGCTTGGTGCCCCTGGTAGGGTCACCCAGGGCTAACAGGTCCTAGGTGACAGGTCAGACAAAGAGCGGTTCAGAAGCCCCTTATGAGAGACCAACCGGTCCGGAGCCATAGGGGCTGGTGCGATGTGATTTGGGCAGCTCCAACAGCTGCCCCCACGACCCGGCAACGGACAAGTGGAAGAAAATGGATGGATGGATGTTGAACAAGTTGAGTGCTGCTTTTTAGAATAAAGGTGGGTGGTCTCAATTAAAAGTTAAACCCCCTACTGGATCGGTATATATTCCACTTGCTGCGGAATGAAAAATGATTTGTCATTGACGAAAACTCTTGGACTAACAAGTACAGATGATGGCTGAAGAACAT
The DNA here is from genome assembly GCA_007210695.1 of Neogobius melanostomus. NCBI lineage: Eukaryota > Metazoa > Chordata > Actinopteri > Gobiiformes > Gobiidae > Neogobius > Neogobius melanostomus. Next base: position 1,540,642 of record VHKM01000240.1, on the reverse strand, counting down.
GTTATACAATGGAAATCTGCTAATTTTCAGATGTTCATTAATGGCACTTCATATTCAAACAGTTTACTTTGCATCTAGATATCTCCACAAATATTTACCTTTCAGAGTTGTGCAGAGTTTTTGGATTCGGTGAAACAGATAAACAGTCGATGGGCAGATAAACAACTGGACAACCCTCGGTCAAAGAGGCCTTTTCCAGTGCATAAAGCTTTGTTTAAATTTCCAAACATAGTAGCGATTGAAAGGTGTCCAAATGTTATTAGGAAAAAAATTGTGTCCTAAACCAGCGGTGTCCAAACTTTTTTCACAGAGGACCGCATATTGACATGTCTACAGCATGGAGGGGCCAATGCATTCAAACATTCAACTGGCTGTATTTAAGAGAGGTTAAAACGTGAACCACACCTTTAAATCAAGAAGCCTGAGTGCCCCCGGGCTGCACTTTGGATATGCCTGTCTTAAACGTTTTTCTTTTTGTTTTTTTAATCCAGTGCATCAGTGGTTGATGCTGGTTATGGCCAGTCGTTCCTTTGTCACAGTCTTTGTTCTCTTTAGTGACAGCGCTGTATCTTATTAATATCGAATGTGCTAATGGTGCCAAATATAGATTCATTGGAAACACAAACACATGTGTGCAGTTGAGATGTTAAAGTGTCATCAATGGCCTGACTTCAAATGAAGAGAGGAACATGTGCTGGAAAATAAAAATACATTTTTCAACTTACACTGTTTTAGAAGAAATGTTATTTCTTGGAATATAACTGTGTATACTAACCGTCACAAAGAGCCAACTATTCTGGATACGAGCTTTGAAGATTGCCTTGAGCATCTGCGCTGTCACTGGTGCTGTTATGTCTATGTTGCTTTATCTTCTGCTTCATGTTACACAACACGAAATGCTCGGACAATACTCAAATGAAGCTTAGGCGTAAATTCAGCCTGGAAGACTAATTTCAGCATCACCTACCTCCAGCTAATGATCACATCTGCAAGGGTCACACCGGATTCACACTAACAGTGGCGGAAGCGAATAGAGCGGCGAGCTTCTATTCATTCCCTATGCTGCCTGGCGACCGGGAAGCAGCCATTGTAAATACACAGGAGAATGGCACGATATGGGAATGAAATCAATGAAATCAATCCAACTCTATGCAAATACAGAGCCAAGATCTGACAGTCATGTGCGTAATATGCTCATGCACCACACAAGGGGGGCTGTCGAAGGAAGTAAAACAATCAGAACCAGAAGCTGAGAGATGGAAAGCGAAATATTTTAGCTTGGTGTGAATCCTCTGTCACACCTCACCTCAGCCTTTCAGCGCTGAGCCACACCTTCGTCGCAGCCAATCATCACACGAAGTCCTATATTTAAGCTTCAGTGTTCATGGCTTGTCCGCTTCCAAGCTGTGTTGCGACCCACCTCCACCGTTCACTGCCTCTTCTGTCCGTGACTTCACCTGCTACATCCTTCACTGGTTTCCCATACCACCACCATTATCCAGGCTCCGGGGAAGACATGCTTAACTCTAACCTACCCATCCATACTAACTATAATCCATATATCAATGTCTACTGCCGGGGTCTGATCGCCCAAATATCTATGTCAATAAATCGTTCTAATCGCTGCTTTAGTCTCTGAGTGTATCTAGGTTAAATTAGCTTTTCATTGCTGAATATTGGACTTTTAATTGCCTTTTCCCCTCTTAACAGTTTTTTGACCAAATCCAAAACTTCTGCACAATTCTGAAAGGCAAATATTTAGCAACAAAAAAGTAAACAATATTAATTTGCCTTCTCAGGTTATATGTTCAAAAGTCAAACTAATTAATCTTTTATCTTTTCTTTACTCCTCTAAAAAGCTTTTAGAGGGATTTGTGGCTGCCCACATCAAAACAGTGACTATTGACTCTCATTTGTTCAATTTTACTAGAATCCATTGTATTACAACTTAACCAACAACAAATTTAAAAAAAAGTACTTTTTATTTACTAAATTGTGAATTCAGACTGTCTAGTTCTTGCCTTCTTGAGCTCAACACACATATATATTTTAATGCATGTTACATAAGCACTTTAAAATCCCGATTCAACTGGGAAGATAAAACGTGCTTCATAACCTTTTACGTAATCTTTCCAATAATCCAGTCCTATCTTTGGTAAGATAAAAACGAACAATAAATCTTTCTAAACAGGCACATTTCTTGAGTAGCAGTGCAGCTCACGTCTAGCTCTTGACTGTTTCATCACTCAGGCTTTAAATCTGTGTGAATTCTTGAGTGAAAGTAGTGGTTTTGCTGATGCCAGGCTTCTCTTCCTGTTTGCAAGTGTTGCCAAAGCCCTTACGTCGTACAATGGAGTCCAGGGTCAGACCTTAATGCACCACTTTAACGGGACATGTGAAAAGGCAGGATGCATGCGGTTATTTCTCCGGATCACTTTCCTTCCTTTGCTTTGTGTTTGTATAAATAAATACCAAAAGATTGGTTGTTCACGTCCATTGGGGGTGACGAATGGAACAACTGAAGTCAGGTACAATGTATGAGAAGAAACAATATATGCTCTTATGGTAAAAAAAAAAAGAAAAAGATATTTATTTGGCTTTTAGAGTTGCAGTCATGTATGCATAGTTTGTGCAAAATGGTACAACTGACTTTGAAAACGCGTTGCACTGAGCAAGAAAATAAATAATTCACCATTGCATCAAAAAACATGTGTCATTTGCATGTAAGCCATCCTTTAACCATCAGATCCAATAACCGCCAGAGTAGTGGGCAACAGTTATACAATGATTGGGGATGCTTCTCTTGATCGTTGAGTTATTGATTGTCACGCTACCTGACGAAGGATTAATCTACTATTGAAATACTTTAAAAATACAAAACATGTGGACAGAGCTTTCAAAAAGAATTTGCTGAAGGATTCCAAGACCCCCATGTTTAGACTGTGTGAAGAACAAGAACTATGTTGAGCCACCGTTGGGAGGTTTGCCCTTTTTGTGCGTGTGTGCTTTTGACAAGAAAAAAAAAGCCTTTGAAAGAGCAACATTAGCCTGGTCTTACCATAGCCTCGTACTCATTCCGTACAGAGGGTCTGGAACTTCACAACTGAGCTCCGTTTTCAGGTGGGAGGGATGAACTCCTTTTGAAACGATTGGATCTGTTTTCAAACTACAATCATTAAATCTGGTGCAAATGCGTAACGTCACCTACAACACCCGCCTCCCCTGCTCGCTGTATGGTAGGTTGGAATTCAACCGATGAAACGCAGCCACTGAGATCAGACCCAGACGTACATGTAGGGAAAAGATAATTGACCGGAGTTTTTACGGATGACAAAGGCCAGGCTAGAGCAAGATTGTCTACCCCTGCTCTAAATCAGTGGTTCTCAACTGGGCCCAAATCATTTTCAGTGGGTTGCGAGGCTTTTCCAGAAATCATCAAAATGTAGGTACTGAAAACATGGAGAAACACCATCAGAGTCTGTTAAAATGACTGTTACCAAGTTGTAAAGAATAAAGGTCGGCTGATATGGCTTTTTCTAAGGCCTTTGGGAATTTTTATTGGCCGATATGGGCGGCCGATATTTTTTATCAATATTTGTTGACAATTTTTTTCCAAATGTCTGGTAGTGGTATAATCCTGTAAAAACATACTACTTGGCCACTCCAGCGGTGGCCAATTTAATTTTATTACTTTAGGTGATTTAATCATAGTTTCTGTCTCAGCCTTGATTAGCTGCGTTAGCATTAGCATACTATTAATAGCCGTGGAGGTTAAATCTAACTCAGCGATTGGATTCTCCAGGTTCTGTGCTTCAAAATGTCATGCAGCATGTATATATTGACTGAGGTTCAGTGAAACTTGTGTTTAACAAATTGTAGCTAACCAATTTTCATTGCGATGTTTCTCTGTTCCCCTGAGGCCTAGTAGGAAGTTGTGGAGGCCTTGTTTTAAAGCACCGACTTGGCTCTTTCCAGTGCAAAAAATAGGAAGTCGATCACTTTTGGTCCCTGGAGATATCGGCTTTTATCGGCGCTAGATCGGCCGATAGTCGATATTGTAAAATACCCAATTATATCGGCCGGCCAATATATCGGTCGACCTCTAGTTAAGAACCACTGCTCTGGATAGATTTTAGGTAGTCGAAGCATCCATACGGATAGATTAACCTCTTACCCCCGCCTGAGCCGAGCACGTTTTTGTATCACATTTTTGTCATTTTTTTGTTGCTTTTTTTGTTGCTTTTAGATTTGGGTAAAGCCAAACTGGGGAAAATGTGCTCGATTCAGGTGGGGGTTAAAGGAACAGGCCACCGTTTTTCCATACTGAGATATACCTGAGCTTAGACAAGTTGATACATACCTGTCTGGTCTTTGTGCGTGCCCGTGGAAGAGTGTGGTCGCTTCCAATTTCACCCGGTTTGGAGGCATAGGAATATGCTGGGAGAGGCCAAATGCTAACAACATATTTGGTCGTTTTGCGACCAGACAGGTACGTATCAACTCGTCTAAGCTCAGAACATTATCTCAGTATGAGATAATCAAATCTGAAGGCAGTCCAACAAAAGGTTAAAGCGTGTAAACGGTGGCCTGTTCCTTTAAGAGGTTAATGAAACTAGCAATTAGAATAATAAGTCTAGAAGTGGTTGTGCTTCTTCTGTTTTATTTTCCATGGCACAAATCCACTGTAAGCGCTACAAAATATTATGAATTAGTTTTTCATCTTGTGACAAACAATCAAACCATAATAGAAAACAACACCTTTTTTCCAGTCTTCATGCTATAGGTGCTACAAGATGGATTAAACTATAATACTATCCCACCCATGACTTACTGTAGCTAAATAAAGGGATAATCCATTACAGGCACACTTTGTTGTATCCACAACCATCCAAATAAGAAAATAACATGTTCATGAATAAAACCCGGGACCTTGTGATTGTGCGCAAACCCTGAATGTGTGTCTGTGTTGCAGGTGTTTGGCGAGACAGAGCCGGTGCGGATGACCTCGGAGGGCTCCGACTGCAGGTGCAAGTGCATCATGCGCCCTCTGTCCCGGGACGCCTGTGTGCGGCTGAAGAGCGGGGCGGTTCGCGTGGAGGACTTCTACACGGTGGAGACGGTCAGCTCCGGGTCCGACTGCAAATGCTCCTGCACCGCTCCCCCGTCCTCCCTCAACCCATGCGAGAACGAGTGGAAGATGGACCGGCTCAAGAAACAAGCGCCGGAGCTGCTCAAGGTGAGACGGTCAGAATATTGTAAAGATTAAACATGTAATACGACAGTTTTGCTGTATTATGATACTCCGGATACAACACCCAGCAGTGCCTCACCCAGCAACATTTCCGGTTTACAAGATGCACATGAACGTTGTCGTGGAAAGCATCATTCATACCATTTCCTTCAGACAGTCTTGATTCCTAAGTCAGTTTGTAAATGTGTTTCATGTGGCCTGAGAGAGTGAGATTTGATGACACATTCGGGTGGAGGCTGTATTGTCTGATCTCTACATTTCTGACGCAAATTGAGAGACTTTGTTTCAAGCGTTTACTGGTTAAGAGGTAGACGACGCAAAAGGGTGAGATTTTGTGGATTCATGCGACTTTAGAAAAGCTCCTTCTCACTTTGGTGGTTCCAAAGCCGGTCAGCTACTTTTACTGGTCAGCCCTATAAAGTCAAGCTGCTTCTATCTTCAAAGGCCTGGTATTGGTTTATTGAAGCTATATTACGATTCGATGCTCCATTGCTTTTACTGCTAAGTGTTTCTGCAAGTGTAGCTGATGCTTATTGGGAAGGTCAGACAGGAGGTTTCAGCAAAATAAGGGGCCAAGTCTGGAAGCCATTGTTATAGAAGTTTAAATTCTTTTTAAGATGCACTGCCTGACCAAAAAAAAAAAGGTAACCACCGGGATTTAACTAACTGTAATGATCTGGGGTTGCTGCAGTTGGTCAGGTCGAGATTGAGCAACACTATGCGCCCAAAGAATGAGATCAGCTGACGACCTGAAGATCCTGAATGACCAGGTTATTCTATCAATGGAGCTCTTCCTCCCTGAAGGCACGGGCATATTCCCTGATGACAATGCCAGGATTCATCATGAAAGAGTGGTTCAGGAGCATGAGACATCATTTCCACACATGGATTGTCCACCAGAGTCCGGATCCTAACCCCATTGAGAATCTTTGAGATGTGCTGAAGAAGGCTTTGCACAATGGTCACACTCTCCCATCATCCTCTTGGTGAAATATTAAGCTTATGCATGCTATAATCAAATCTAAGGCGGTCAACAAAAGGTTAATGCGTGTAAACAGATTTTTTGTGGCAACTGTCTTTTGGTCAGGCAGTGTATTCGTGGCCTTATTTCTTTAAGTGATAATTCTTATAGAACTGATTAGGCCCGAGCGCCATCAGGGCTGGCGAAGGGGCTCTTGTAATCGTATAGAGTCCCCAAAGTGCGGACAGCACCGAGAGAAACACTCACTAACGCACTCCTCTCGTCGTGCACGTTCCGTGCACGTGCACATGTATCAGAAAACGAACATTGTAATTGGACAGTGCACTCCCCCAAAGTGCGCACAAAACAAGCGCGAAGCGCTCCCCTCCTCTCAAACACTCACTAAGGCACTCTTCTTGTCGCGCACGTCCCGTGCACATACATATATAATGCAAAAATCAACATTGTAATTGTACAGAGCCCATAAAAGTCCTGGGTAACTGAGAGCCCTGGGTCACTGACGGGCACGACCCAGGACCTCTACCATGAGGTAGAAATGCGCGAGCACTTTCTGAAAATATATAGTTTATGGTACCCGCGTAAGCGGGAACATTGTTTTCGTATGGGAATATTTAGGCCCGAGCGGCCTTTACTTTGCTAAGTTTTACATTTTTTATGCGGCGAAGCCGCTAACTGTTCGAAGTATTTTGAGATTTTTTGCAAACAAAAAATGGCTCCCATTCGCACATATGAAGCCCGATTTCGCTCATTTTGTTATCAGTTGTTAAAGTCACAGTTCTAAACACTTTCATTGGCAAAGTCTAATTGGCTGTGATAGCGCCCCCTATAGGAATTATATGGAGAGTACGAATTTTAAAATAATTTGGCACAATTTGGCACAAAATTCTATTTGGTCGTTCCGATCAGAAAAGTCAATTATACCTATGCCATATTTTTCACGTTTTTTTCACGTTTTTGCCGTAGCGATGACCAGAACGTCCCATTTTATTCTGATGGAAAAATGTTAAACTCCATAATTCAGCGAGAAGTGAGGAACCAAAGGTTATCCAAAGTACATGGATAACCTTAGTGGATTTTCTGCGGCGTAGCTGCAGCCCTAAGTAAAATGTAAAAATATGCTTCAGTTTGCAGATATAGTGTGATACAAATTCATACTTCTTTTTCTCTGTATAATGTCAAATTGAGCGCAGAGTGCGCATTAGCGCATTCAAAAATCCTAAAACTAAGACCCTAGGGAATAAAGTTAAAAACAAACATAAAGGCAGTAGCAATACCATAATTTTAGATTGAGGGAGACAAAAGGGCGCGAAGCGCCCCCTTGCTTTGGGCAGGGCGGTCGGCGAGGGCCTATAATTGCCGCCTTGCGGCTATATTTTATTCTGTTATTACAGGATAGTGAGACATACATGTGGGTGAGTCTGCAAATCAATTACCTGGTTTAGACCTTGTTTAGTCTTGAATTCATATTAGAGCTACCTGTTTAAGAGCAACTAACCCTAAATCAACTTTTTTGTGCAGATAAGTTGTATGGTTGACTCCTGGGTGAGGTACTTGAACTGGTTTTGCCCTGGGTTAATTCTACATTAGGTCTGGTCTGGTCTAGCCGTTGGCGTAGGCTTAGAGGCTGAGCTAACAGAGCACATGTATTTACAGGGCAAACCCAGGGCAACAAGTACAGGAGATGGACTCACAGTGACCCCTGTTTGTAACTGTCTGAGTCAATAGAGGTGAAGCCAATATACAAGAAAGTGTCCAGGTAGATCAGGTTATGTCTCGATTTACATCTGGTTTATCCTTTTGTGTTCATTATAGAGCTAAACTCAAGAGTGATTGGCCTCACTGTTGTGAGGGTTAGGGTTACCTCTCGGATCTGTCACTTTGCCGAGTGCCTCTTCCTGTCCTCCCAATTTAAATTACATTCAGCTGTCCCCTAATGATAATAGCCAAATATAATATAACTAATGTAGGACTAGTTTAGTCTTGGTGGTCTTGGATTACTTACAGCTTATGTAGGTCTAAATATTAAGGTGAAGGTTAAGGTATACGATGCCACTGGGGCAACCCATAAGGAACTCTGGGCGACGACAGGACCGCGTCCGGAGAACCATCTCCCGTTGTGGAGTCAGGCTGATGGTCAGAATCACCTGGCTGGAAGACTCACCTTGTACATGATGATGGGAGAGTGTGACCACTGTGCAAAGCCTTCTCCCAAAGATTCTCAATGGGGTTAAGATCTGGACTCTGTGGCCAATCCATGTGTGAAAATTACGTTTCATGTTCCCTGAACCACTCATTCATAATGTGAGTGCGATGAATCCTGGATTGTCATCTTGGAATATGCCCATGCCCTCAGAGAAGAAGAAATCCATTGATGGAATAACCTGGTCCATCCGAACATAAAACTGACATGCCCGGGAATAAAAGCCAGGACCTTGTAATTGTGCACAAATTCTGAATTCTTGTCTTTGTGTTGCAGGTGTTTAGTCAGGGTCTAGCTCCTTTTTTCTTCCAGTTTTGGCCTAGTCTGGTTCTTGTTTATTATGTACCTGGTTTTGCACCAATTTAGACCTGGTCTTATTTGGGCTTACTTTAAGTTCTGGTCCAGACCGTTATTACTGTAGTTTTTATGTAGGCCTGATTTTAGACCTATTCCTGGTATAGTCTTGATTACACTGTTATTTTCTCACTGTGCTGTCCTATTTTAGTGCTCATTAGGCCCTTCTGTCAAACTACATTATAGACCTGGACCCCTCTTCTTGAGTGTCTTGGTCAATTTAGCACAAGTCAATAGACGGCCGTGTTTAGAAAGTGCACTTAAGCTAATGCTGCTCCCGTCTGGGCAAACAGAGCCGCTTCAAGATGTCAGACTGTTTAGAGTACAGTGATTGATGCTTGTGTGATTTTTCTTTTTTCTGCTTTTCTCCCATTGTCCCACTGAGCAGCTGCAGTCTATGGTGGACCTCCTGGAGGGCACTCTGTACAGCATGGACATGATGAAAGTCCACGCCTACATCAACAAAGTGGTGTCCCAGATGAACACACTGGAGGAGGTAAGGCCAGTGGTCATTTTAATGTGGAAATGGAACGAAATGCTATTGTCTGTATTAGAGTAGAGTATGTAGAGTATATGACCACTTCTAATAGTCCACTGCCCTTATTTCTACACCACTAATTCTTCTTCTAGTGGTGTTACTATTAGAACTACTGTTACTGCAATTAAATCAAATCAAAATCAATCTATCTCTTCTATTGTTTGTAAGTTCATAGCTCCAAATACCTTTAACCAGGATTCTCTAAATAAATAAAGACTACACAATATTATGATTTATAAACCACCATGGGATGAGAGACTGTGAGTGACCAAGTAGCTTGGATAGTATGTGTGTAATGGGAGTGCGTGGTCGTTGAAGGTTTTCCCATGCTTCAGCAGTTAAGGCGAGATGCTACAGGTGAATAGGGAAACTTTTTACATTTAGAGATATCCATTTGAAATTTTGAGATACATTTGAGATTTCTGACATAAAATGAGGGGGAAAAATGTATTGCAATTTTTTTTTTGTCATTTTCAAAAATTTAAATTTCTCCTTTTTGACATAGTCCGGTTCACTATGTTTAGAGTTCCCTGATTTTCATGGAGAGTATGAAAACGTATGGTATAAGTAATGAGCAAAACAATGTTTCCATTTGCCCTTGTCATTTTGTAAAATTGTGCAATTATATAATTTTTCCATTAGAGTAAATGGGGAGTTCTGGTCATCGCTATGGTAACTCCAAACTACATTTTTTACTCCCCATATAAACATTATTATTGCACCTTTTTTTGTTGTACATATCAGAGCAAATGGAAACATTTCTGATTGGTTATTTAATAAAGTTTTAAAAAATGTATAGTTTTGATACTCTCCACAAAAATCTGGAAAATTACATAGTAAACCATACTAACATTCAAAACTCAATAAATCGGGATTAGAATCAGATATTAAAGAATCCCTCAGAAAAAAAACCCTTCAAAATATTGTCAAGTCAAAGATCGGAAAGTTTGACGTCTGTAGGTGTTACTGACGTGGAGATATTGTTGCGCCAATGTGAGAAAATTTCATTTTGAGAAAATGGCTCTTGAAATTACAAGTTCCCTAAATTGAATCAGTGCAATAATTAAACATGTTATTGTGAAGATAAGGTATCTTTATGTTTCCATAACATTTGTTCTTTTATATGTTAAGAGACCAAAACCTGAAAATGTAAAAAAAAAAAAAGAGATTTGCCTGTTGTGTCTCCCGGGGCAGTAAATCAAACTTGGATAAAAGTGTTTACATCAGGGATACCCAAAGTGCATCCCAGGGACCAAATACAGCCCTCAGACCAAATGTTGGTGCCCCTCAGACTTGTTGCTAAATTGGAACACATCTCCAGAGATAGTACTTTTTACAGCAAGTTTAAGCATTCCACAAAATTAAAACATCAAAAAGTAACATTTTACGGCAATACAGAGTTGGCATTATGGTTCCAAGCCTAAACAAAGGTGTGGGGCACGGTTTGAACCTCTCTTAAATGCACCTGGGTGAATGCTTCACTACACTGACCACCGATCTTTGACTCTCCAAACTGTATACACTTAGATATGCGGCCTTCGATGGAAAAAAGTTTGGACACCATTGGTTTACATGATGTGTGTTTCTCTTTCAGACGATAAAGACCAATCTGACCCGGGAGAACGATTTCGTGCGCGACAGTATGCAGAGCCTGACGAACCAGTTCAAGCGATATGAGAATTACTCCAACATCATGATGAGCATCAAGAAGGAGCTGTCCGGACTCAGCCTGCACCTGCTGCAGAAGGACGAGAACAAGGCACAGGTTGGACACTCACAAATTATAGTACAGTATAAGACAATACAGCTCTGGTGACATGGAAAAATGATTATTTACTTGCGCAATCATTGCCAAAGAGGGTCATGATACAATCCTGACTCATCTTGGTCAAGAGTCATTAATGGGTCAAAGCTGAATAAAATATTATACTCTTTTCTTCCAGGAGACTAACGTTGATAAATCAAAGGACGAAGTGAAGTTAACAAACAAAAAGGCCCCAGTGGTGAAGCCCCCTCCAAAACAAGTCAAAGAGAAGGTCCTGAAGCCCAAGAAAGAGAAGATCAAACCAGTAAAGGCTCTGAAACTAGACCCCACGGCCAAAACCAAAGTGGGACACCAACCGGGAGTGATCCGCGGCATCACCTACTACAAAGCGACCGAGACTGACGACGAAGAGCACAGGGAAGGTGAGAGAGAAGCACTTCCTGATCTACCACTGTTTTTTTAAATCTTTAGTGTTGCGTGAAAGGCATGGATTGCCCTTGTCAGTTCAACGTAGCTCTGTCAGACCGCATGTTCTGCCCCAAACGTGAACCTGAGAGGATCTTTGGACCGTGTGAAACTGTGAAAACATCTGGCCGCATTTCCATAATCCTCCAGCTAGTCCAAGGAGGCTCCTTTTATCGGAGCTGCCAGTCCTCCTCCTAACCTGCGGGTCAACCACAAAGACTGGCTTCAGTTGAATTTACTGGGAAGTGCCAATTGTAAAACACTGTAAAGCAGATGGGAATATGGGGAGACATAGAGTATTCAGCAGACGATGGCCAGACAGCTTCTAATTGACTCTATGTAAGGAAATCTTGGTAGGTGTGTTTTGGGGGTTTATTTTTTATCTCATACCATTCTCCATTGTAGACAAAAGTGCAAGACATCATCCGTACTTGGTTGATTTTTGTGTTGAAGACATTTTGCATCTCACCTGAGGCGGCTTTGTCAGCAACTAAGGATCTTTTAGTAACATGTTGAATATATACAGTGTAGTATCATGGAGATTTTTAGAATAAAGATCATCACAAAGTAAACGACACAAAATGTATCAATGGCTGCTCCAGAGCTTTTGTCTACAATAGCTAAAGAAAAAATCATCAGTTATCCAGGAAGACAGGAAAAAATGCCAAACCTTTTGTGATATCGGCCAGCTGATATATCGGCATCAGGATTATAGACTAGACATTAAAAAAAAAATCAGGCAAAAATATCGGCATCGGCCTTAGAAAAAAACATATCGGTCCACCACTACTCTTTTGAGGTGACACAAAACTGTTGCTGGATTATATACCACTACCGGAGTACATAATCCCAATCAATGTTACAATGGAAATCTTGAGACAATTTTAGGACAAATTACCTACAAATAATTGTAACAAATACAAAATGACCTTCATGCAACATTTGGAAAGGGCTCATAACAATCCCTTTTGAGGTTACACAAAACTGGATAATTATCCCTTATCATGTCCACCACATGTGTACTTAATCTCATAATATCATACTATGAAAGCCTGAGAAAATGAGAAAAAAAGTTGAATACGCCGTCAATGGTGGCTGAAGTGTTGTTTCCACACGTTTTATGTAGAGATTTGGTATTAGGTATTTTGGTGTCTTTATTGTAACTACAGTATTAAAGATAAGCATGTGCATGGGGATTTATTGAGGACTTCTAAAGCAATATAAGAATTATGGGCTGCCTCGTCTGTGCCCTATTCACCGTTGTCCTCAAGTATCCAACAGACACCCCATTGTTACTGGGAAAGATCATCACCACCAGAACCCCTCAATAACATGAAGAAGATGCATGAATATTGAACACAGCAGTTTGAGAGCATTTATGTAATAATGCCTTTAAACTTAACATAAGAAAATGCTCTGAAGATATGCTCCCCATATGCTTTAGCGGTACATATAATTGACTACAGGTGCAAACTTCTTTTGAAACTGTGACACGTTTACAGCCATACTGTAAGCGGATGACTATTATCACCAAGATTTAATTCCTCCCCTAAGACTCTTGTTAATTTTATAATCCTACAGTTGACTCTATTTCCTCCATATGTGGACATTAGGACGCGGTGGAGGAAGATGCACAGTTGTAGCTCATGTGTTTGGAAGAAGCAGACGTGGCAGCAAACAGACAGCAGAGCTCTCTGGTTTGAGTCCATGGCTAATGCACTCTGTCATTTCGATTTATGCTAAAAATATAGCTGAAACATGGCTTGTTACATACATTCTCTGAAGTAGTGATTGTAAAATGAGCTGGTTTAAAGAAAAGTTTATCAGCTTTCAGTTTTGCCCACCATGGCCCGCCCATCTTTTGACTAGAAACAAGCAAACATACCTTTCCGCTGATAGCATACAGCTCAGACTATTTGCTGCCTGAAGTCCAGCCTTGTTTCCCTATCTTTCATACATGGACAGAGCATATGCCTGTAACCCAAGGCAAGCTTCATACAAGTCAGATGTAGATGGAGGAAGTTGGTGTTTTCTCAGCGTTGCATCGCTAATGTGTGGTCTTTGATGTGAAATTCTGGAGTAAAGTTAAAATGTGTGTCCTGCTGACACTGGGCCCGCATGAAACAGACTCAACGAAATGAAAGTCTTAGAAAACGAGACGGTCCCAATCTAAGATCAACATGGATGATCAGCTGGAGCTCTGTCTGACCTTACCTTCGACATTCACTTGTTTTATGATTATTCCACATGCACATGCTTTTGTTGAGGTTTACAATTTGCGTCTTAGATTATAGATTTTTTACTACTTCAATTCATTTTCTAACTACTATTTAATAGTAATGTTTGCTGGATGTGTTCACAGCGCCAGGACCACACGACTCATGACAGAATGTTTTACAAAAAAATAAATTCAAAACCCCACCTTTTAAAATGTTCAGCTACACTGTTCTATTGTAAGAGTGGAGAGCTTTCTTTTTCCAATCCCTGGTCTATAACGATCATCCACAGCCCTGAAAGACCTAAGGTATAACATCCGAACTGAAATTGCCAATATACCAGTCAACATGCTTGAAAGACTGAACCAAAACTTTTGAAATTGTCTGAATCTGTGTATGGACAATGGGGGCCAACATTTAAATGATATCCTTTTCAAAACTGTGTAAAATGAAACCTCCTATGTTGTGGGACAGGCAAAACAAGTTCTCATGCCCCAGCCTGTAGATAAATATATATATTTTTGTTTGTTTTGGTTTAAGTTGTATTCTTCCTTTTGTTTCTGTAGAGAACTCTAGCAAAACCTACTTGGTCCACCACGTGAAAGAGACCCAGTCCGAGGATGGAGGATCAGAGATGGTTTTCAAGGCTGTAGAGGCCACAGAAGCTCCTCCCACCACCGACGCACCAGCCTCCACAGTCTCCACGACAAACACCGGCACCACAACGTCAGCATCAACATCTCCCGATACGACCACAACCGCAGCAGCCACCACCACGACAACAGCGGTTCCCACAACGACCACAAGCCAGGCACAGGCCGCCCCGAGAGACCCGCCCCACCATCCTCCTGCTGCTGGACAACTCCAACAACAACAGCCGGCCCAGTCTGCACAGAGCAGGTACAGAGGAGCTAAAGCCACCTTTACATGCTCATCTGTTCATGTAGAAAGGTGGAAGTTAGCAAAGATGGTACGCCAGGGAAGGATGTTGCCAGGCATACAAGTACAATGTTTGCAAAATAATGTGTAAGTATGCATTGAAACTGAAGGCAAGGGAAGTTTATTAAGAACACAATTCGCACACAATTAAAAGTGAAGTGTGCGGATTAAATGCTTTGATTTATGCCCCTAACATGGTGGTGCTAGACCATGAAGAGACTTGTACACAAGCAGAGGTGCTTTAAAGTCTATTCTCTGTGTGACAGGAAGCAAGTACAGAGACCTGAGCACTGGACTAATGTGGTTGTATTTGCAGCTTTCTACCTCCTTACGCTCTATAAAACCCTCTATTGTTATTGTAGGCAAGATCCTGAACTGCGAGGGCACCCTGGCCTCCATAGAGCAGCCCGAGAAGCACCACAGCTACGGCCGAAACGAGGGCGCGTGGATGAAAGACCCCCTCGCCAAGGACTCCAAGATCTACGTCACCAACTATTACTACGGCAACAATCTGGTGGAGTTCAGGAACCTGGACAACTTCAAACAAGGTGGGACTCTCCGCCGCTGAAGCAAGCGTCTCCAGAGTGTTTGCTGTTTCTAGTCATGTGGTTTGTTTGATCATAAAGCTGTGACTCTCAGCACCGCAGTACATGATAATATTGACTTTGGTCCAACCATATCAAGTTGAAATAACACACATTTAGCTCTCTGAGTGGTCCATGTGAGGTGGAAGTGAACTATTATCCGGCACTTTCGAGAACACTTGAGCGCCTCCTTATTTTTGCCACAGTGAACCAGATTTGGTGGAGATGAGATTTTTTTGTCAGATGAACTCCCTGAGTGTCTTATTTATGTACACAAAAACAAAAAGTGCTTGGGCTTTGCTCAAACTAGAAGTCTTCTGATTCCCCATAGAAGGCTACAGTCTAACTCCAATAGCCTAAGCTACTGATTCCCAGTGACTTAAACACTTAACAGGGACTATTTGGAAATATTTCCGATTAAAAAAAGAAGGTATTACTTTAGTTTATTAGTTTATTTCAACTGGGACAATGTGCAAACACATTAAATAAAGATGCTTTGCACCAGATTTAGCTTGATCTATATTGCATCTGCAGTCCCTGTAGGTGTGTAACTATACAAAATGTACAATATAAGATAAGATAAGATAAGATAAGATAAACTTTATTGTCCCATTTGTCTTGGACTTGATATGAAATGTATTTAACCACTCAAATACAAACATTTAAAGGAAAGTTAGTTTTAATTATGTTTTTAGTAAAGGTTTTGAATTTCAGAGTATTTTAGCTTCAATCTGAACACAACACACTACTAATTACTAATAAATCTGAGTTTAGTTTGTCACTTTGTCATACATTTTGACAGGATCTTCGAGACCTGGGGATCAAGACCAAGCACATATCATCTAGTCACCAAAATGATTTTGAGAACAAAACAGGGGTCTAAAGACAATACTCAATACTTTCTGAAGATTTATTTAGTTCCAGTCACTGTGGGCGACGCTCCGTCCTCCAACCTTTGAA
The DNA here is from genome assembly GCA_007210695.1 of Neogobius melanostomus. Lineage (NCBI taxonomy): Eukaryota > Metazoa > Chordata > Actinopteri > Gobiiformes > Gobiidae > Neogobius > Neogobius melanostomus. The sequence goes on along the minus strand of VHKM01000240.1, from coordinate 1,524,388 downwards.
TGGGTGAACTTGTCTATCCTTGTTTTGTGAACTAAGGCTTTATATTGAATGCGAAAATAATAGATTCTGCCCGCTTCTTCCGAAGAGCACCTGGTACTACAAACGATCGAGATCCAGTGAGCACCTCGGCCTCCCCCTTGCGGCTGTATATTGAATGTTGAAATGGACATTGAAATCAAAACAATGAGAATGAAACAGGCAATCATTGTGAAAACTCATGCATAATAACTCTCTGTGATAAAAGACATTCACAAACAATGTTTGAAACTTGTTAGTTATCCATAAACCTTGACTTGACATAAAAAAATCTACCATAACCTTTAACATTTTCAACATTCAACTTACCTCAATCCGTAGAAACCTCTTGAGCTCATTACATTAAACACAAAGTTAATGTATAAATGGTCCAACGTAACAAAACAAACACATTTTTCTTTAAGTGCACCTAATATCATGTGAGTAATTAAAGTAAATTGTGTAACTTGGCCGAGGTTGATTCTCCCGTGGCATGACTGACGGTAATTGGTGCTGAGTGATTTGAGAGCTCTGGGGGTTTGGGGTGAGGAGTGGGAGAAGTGAGGCGTGGAGAGAGTAAAAACTAACTTCAGACCAAAGTTTTCACAACACAAATCAACGCAGGAATCACATTACAGTGGAGGAGACTGACGCTGGAGCGGCCTGTTCTTTGCTTTGGACGCTCTTAGCGCAACGTGGTTAAATAACCAGACCACAATGTATTTGAGTGAATAATTTAGCGATGCAAAATAGATAGTTGATTAAATTTAAGAGTGGATGAAGGAGTTGTGAAGGGATAGGAGGTGTGGATACCTGGGTTTAAGATTAGGGCGACGGTGGCAGAGATGGTAGAGCGGGTCATCTCATGATCGGACGATCGGGGGTTCGAATCCCGCCTCCTGAAGGCTCACGCTGTCGTTGTGTCCTTGGGAAGACACAAGCTTGCCTCCAGTGTCGTACATTGGTGTATGAATGAGAGTGTGAATGGGTGAATGGGTGAGTAAAGCGCTTTGAGTGCCTAACGTAGGTGGAAAAGCACTATATAAGTTGAGACCATTTACTGATATAATTTTTATAAGAGAAACTGATGTGAAGGATCCAGATCTATCCCGCATCATTCAACAACAAAGCCTTTTATTGATATTTTGTTAACATAACACCAGTGAAATAACACGAGATACAGTATATGGCATTGAGTAAAAAAATACCCAATAAATACTTGAATAAACCCGCAAGTGTTCATGTCAAGTATATTCTTTGGAGAAAGATCAGTTTAGATACATGATCCCCTTGGATACATGGACAATGTTTTTGTAGATATTACACGCTTGGCCTCGGAGCAAATGATAATGTTATTTCAACACCAGACTGTGTCCACTCCGGCTTCACGCGGCACTAATGCGGTTTATTTTGCCTGCTACTGAATAAACATAATGTATATGTTTAGTGTCATTATTCTAATCGCTAATATCACGCTCTCAGGAAGCAAGATTTCTACACTGATAAAGAGGGCGCAGCTTTGGTGTCGTACTAAAACAACTGAACACATGTCCCCCTCCTCTACCCCACAGCGTCCCACAATGCACCACCAAACCCCCAGAATCCGGCCCTCTCTCCTAATCCATGTCTGTTGTGCATGGTTCAAAACAAAGCCCAGAGCTCTTGTCAGAGAATAAAGACACCTACTCATCCGCACGCAGCCCGGAGCTAGCCACATGGCATGACTCCTCACATTCAAGCGCAGTGAAACAGGCCCATTGTCTGAGTCCATCAAAATCAACCAGACCCTCTCCTATAGTCTTCAGGGCTTTTACAAGGGACACGACTAAATAGATTCATAAGACAACCAATATATCAACGATGCAGCAACTGCAGGTTTACTAGAATAGTGTCAGCAAATTGCAAAGAGTGAACTTAGATACTCAGCTAAACATTTCTAAATAAATAAATAACATAACCCTGTAATTTAAACATCTGCTAACAAGTTCTGACAAATGTTCAGTCTTTGCTCATTGCTTCGAGATGAAGTACACTGTGAACTGCACACTGGTTTTACAATATAAATCTAGTAACAATTGCAAGAGGGTCTATGCACACAAGTAACACGTGAGTGCGATCTCCGGAGGTCGCGGTTGTTCCTCTCTTGCTATTTTCCCAATAAGGATTAGAAATGTCTTGCACAAATCAATGCATAGTTCAGGAAAACCTCACGGACAGTGAGATACTGATGGGAAGTCACTGGCTGCGTGTTAAAAACATTACGTTGGATGCAAATACTTCACGCAGGAAACGTCTGTGTTCATTGAGGTAGGACTTTTTTATCTCAGAGCTAATGTACTGTAAAAGCTATTATAAAAAAACAACAACAACTATTGAGTTGGCTTATTATTTTTGAGGGGCTCGTTCAACATTTTAGTTCTATTTAATTTTTTTTTTGTGTTAGCCGTTAGTTTCAAAACAAAAACACATGATGCTGTGACTTTCCATCAGTAACTCACTGCCTGCCATGTAATCTTGAGCTATTTATTTATTTGGACATCGCTACTGACTCATAAGGAATTAACGGAACAGGAAGAGCAGCGCCTCCTGAGGATCCATGTGTCATGTGACACGCACATGTATATAGCCCATACTTGTTTGTATGATTGCAAACTATTGGGAAGTCTCTCAGCCCCATAGCTGAGAGAGGTCATACCGCCTTTGCTCTGCCCAGTCCCGTCAGATCTTGGAAGCTAAGCAGGGAAGGCCTGGTCGGTACTTGGATGGGAGGCTGTTTGGGAACACCAGGAAGCCTGGGATGAATGTGGTGAGTGAGTGGTTGGTGGTGGTCGATGGCACAGACTGGTTGCCTTGCTTCCGTCAGTCTAGCACAGGGCAGCTGTGGCTACAACAGTGGCTTATAGTGACGACATCACAGGCCATGTTAAAGTATAACCTTCATAGTTTTGCCCTTTGTGTGTCAGAGCTCACATTTACTGTAAAGGTTCAGGAAGGCAAGGCAAGTTTATTTGTAGAGCATAACTCATACACAAGGCAATTCAAAGTGCTTCCCAGTTAGTACATAACATTACAAGAAGGCAGATCAAATAAATCAAGAAAATATCCATATAATCATTAATTCATTACATTAAAAGTGAAGAGTGCAGATAAAATACTTTCAGTGCCATATGCACAGCTAAAAATTACAGTTCTGCCTGGATTTGAGCATTGTTAAAGCCTGCCTCTAATCTTCTGGGAGTCTGTTCCAGATTTTAGCTGCGTAAAACTGAAACGCATCCTCACCGTGTTTAGTTTTTACTCTGGCCCTCTGCTGCAGGCTATAGCCAGGTCTATTGTTCTGTGATTTAACTTCTGCGAAACACTTGTAATACACATTATTCAGATAAAGATTTCATGTAACTCATCTTGACTGGATCATGTTTTTCTGTCAAAGTGTATTTGTTAGTCATTTGTTAGCAAGGAAATAGCAATGATATGATAAGAAATGTTGACCTCTGTGAGACTCTGGAGTGGATTAAGTAAGTAAGTAAGTAAGTAAGTGCTTTATTGTCATTGTACAAGCGTACAACGAAATACTGTTCAGGTGTTAGTCCTGAGCTGCTGCGGCTGAGCCGCGTTGCCACTGTATGTCAACCTGACCCGCATGACCTTGGAGGTAGGGGAAACTGTGTGCCCTCTGTCTCCTCTGATCCTCTGAAATGGTGCCGCGCCTCGTGGGTTTGTCCCTGTTTCAGAGCGTGGTGTCCTGCACTGGTCAGCTCCACCTCCTCCTTCCTCTTCCTCCTTCCGCTCCCTCCGCTCCACAACAGTCTTTCACCATCTCCTCGTTTGTCCCTTACTTGCTCCTCTTGGGACGCCTCGACTGTGCAGCAGATGGGGACTCTTTGTGCCTCTTCAGTGTCTCAGAAGAAGAAATTTGTAGGTCTCAAATGGGTTTGGCTGATAAGCTAGCATTTTGTTTACCTTTAAAAAGCTGCTTTCTTCAGGACCATTTTAGACTCTCAAAGTAAACAAATCCACCAAACCTCCACACAAACACAAGTATCCAGAAAAACAATGTGGAACACAGAAACCACAAATGCAGTTCACAGAAATAGGCAAAAACTCAGCTGCACAAGTAGAGAGGGAGGTCGCTTCCTGTTTTTACATCGCCATGACAACACCCACAACACACAAGTAGGTTCTCACTTTGTCACTGGGAAATACTGTTTGGCTTCCTTCTACCTACCTATTTATTATTGCATTCTTTTACATTATCTTAAAAAAGTATATATCAAAAAGCAGAACATCTTTTACAGGGGAGTCTTGAAATCAGATGGGCTCAGATTGCACTCTTTTTTGTGGAAGGGGTAGAGGAAACCAAAGCAGATTCATGGAGAACATGTAAACTCTTTTCAGAAAGGCTCCCACCCTGTTGAACCAAAGGCCTTCTTGCTGTGAGGCGAAAGCGCTGACCACTTTGCCTTCATTGTTGTCTTGTTGTTCATTTCTTATTACTGTAAAGGTATTTGAAGTAATAAATCTGCCAAATTCCTTGTGTAATAAAAGGGGCAAACAAAAGCATCAACAAAGCTTCAGTAGTGTTCAATATTCAAATAGTTTGAAAATGTAAACTTTACTTAAGGAATAGCAGATTCCCTTGGTTACACAGTAATTGTCTCTGTGCTAATAATAACTGTTTGTTTTCCAGGTCGCTGGAGTAACCTCTTCAAACTGCCCTACAACTGGATCGGCACCGGCCACGTCGTCTACAATGGAGCCTTCTACTACAACCGCGCCTTCACCAAAAACATCATCAAGTACGACCTGAGGATGCGCTACGTGGCCGCCTGGACCCTGCTTCACGACGTGGTTTACGAAGACACCACTCCCTGGAAATGGAGGGGTCACTCGGACATTGACTTTGCGGTGGACGAAAGCGGCCTTTGGGTCATATACCCGTCTGCAGACTACGACTACAGCCAGCAGGAGATGATCGTAATCAGCAAACTGGACCCTGCCGACCTTTCTTTGAAGAAGGAAACCACGTGGAGGACTGGCCTCAAGAGGAACTCCTACGGCAACTGCTTTATCATATGCGGGGTCTTGTATGCCGTGGATGTGTACAATCAGAAAGAAGGGGCGATTAACTATGCCTATGATACGCACACAAACACGGACGCTATCCCACGGCTGTCCTTTACGAACGAATACGCCTACACCACTCAAATCGACTACAATCCGAAGGAGAAAGTGCTGTACGCGTGGGACAATGGACACCAGCTCACGTATAAGGTGAACTTCCTAGAACAGTAGTGAATAGAGTGGAACTGCCACAATTAAAACTGGCAGCCATCTTGGAAAGGACTGAACAGGACAATGGACGGACCTCCTCCAGCCTTCAATGCATGCTATTCAAACGTATGACCTCACAGCCAACGTGCATAACTCAGACTTTACATGTGGATTTTTTTAGACTGCAAATGGGTATCATGGAAATAAGCTTATGGGTTGAGGTAAGGGTTAAAGCTAGAGTTTGGGGACTCCGAGTCCACATAAGCTCTGCTTTGATGTGAGAATTTACTCTGCAATGAAAGGATTAAACTTTGCAAGAAATCGAGAGGTGAGGAAAGCATTCCTGGATACGTAGGACCTCAGGAGGAACCTTTTTGGGAACAGGAGCTCTCAGAGCTGCCGTCGCATTGCTAAAATGTAAACTGAAGATTCAAAGATTACTCAAAGCTGCGCTAGTGGCTCCAAACATAACTACAGGTATGTTTTTGATTGTAACATGCTTGAAAGCTCTAAAGAAAAGCTGATTTTGCGTAATACCCTCCTTTTAAAGAAAGAAACATTTGAAAGAAATGGAAGTATTGTTATTAAGACACTGATACTATCAATACTCGCACCAGAATGGAAATATCAATAGTTTTTTTGCTATCCGCCCATCACTAATCCGAAGATGTTCCCCGGCCAGATGAGAGACATTGTAGCCTTTTGCAATACTGATCTTTGTCACACGAGATTAATTTCATTGCCTTGAATGAACACTTTTTGGTAAATGTGCAGATTTGTCATTGGAAAAGTTACAATCATTGTTCATTGACCACTTAAGAACAATGAACAGGGTAATTATTCCATGAAAATGTGTTCTGTTGTGTATCAGCTCTTCCTCTCAAGGTCTCGCCTTAACCTTAAGTGTATTAATGTTCGTCTATCAATCCATCCTTTCACCAAGCACTTTGTTCATTATGCTTTTGATTTTTGCATTTGCTTGTACTGGCCTCAAAACTGGTTTTGTGTGTGGGGTAATGTGTGGAAAAGAGTTGAACATTTAAATGTGTTAACATCGTGTGACCTCCAAAAATGATATTACACTCGCTTGTGCTGTATTTTGAATTTGTCAATAACATTTTTTTGTAAATTTAATGTTTTGTAAGTAATTCGTGCATTGTTACCACTACATTTGTCAGTTTATGAGATTCTGTACATTTTGTCAATTGTTCTTAAAATTTGATGCAAATAATAAAGACACATATATAACCTAATTTTGCATCGTATGACTGGGGACAGTGGGGTTGTCTATGAAATAAGATCAGTCTTAGGGAGTCAGCGGACAGTGGCATATAAGCTGGAAACATGGCGCCAGAGGTTTGTTTGACGAGGAAGGATATGATCAGCAGTGCATCAGAGAAACCAGTCATTTTAAGAAAATTAAGATGTTCTGGAGATAAAGAGAGTGGTCAGACTGAGATGTTTGCAGAGAAAGTGGCCGACAGAGGCTCGTTTGGCAGAGCGTTTATCCATACATCCAAAGATTGGAGGTTCAATTCCAGCTCCTCTCAATGCATAATGTACAGAGGCGTGCTGGCCATAGGAGAGTCGGGAGGTTCCCGGTGGGCCGCGGCACTGTTTAGGGCCGGGCCGCCCCACGAGGGGAAATGTGTCAAAATCTTGTGGCGGGGAGATACCATTTGACGTTGAACTAACTCAGAGGGGTGTTTAAGGTGTTTAAGTGGAACACCCCTCCGCTTTAGTTGAAGTTGGTGCAGTCCAATCCAGCGGAGACAAGTGTCCGCGCGAGTAAAGAGAGAAAGAGGCAGTGAAAGGTAGAAAAGTGGACAAATACGTATTTTTATCTTCATAACTTGGTGCTGATTGTGGAGTTGTATCAGGGCAGCGGCCCATGTAAAAAGAGCGTTAAAAAAAAGCGTTAGAAAAATGTCAAAGTCATACTTGAACCGGGGACCTCCTGCACCAGAGACTAGCGCTCTATCACTGAGCTATAAACCCACAGAAAAGTGGGCCGGTCTTCTCTAAATTCTCAGGCCGAAATGAGGTCCCAGCACGCCCCTGATAATGTACATTTGTCCATGGGCTAAACACTTACAGGCCTTATGCCTGATTTGTTTATTACAAAAATGAAAGAGAAGCAACTAAATTAAAATGTTAACTGTGGCCCAAACTCATTCCTAACTTTCCCAACATATTTGTCGCATCCAAATCCTCAAAGGAGACGGGCTTATAGCCACGTTTCACAACTTGCAGGGTCACTTTTCAGGGTCACTTTCACAGAAATGCCAGACAACCAGCCTGCAAGTTCATGAATCAACACAAATGCTTTATATTTAGATGCACAGTGTTTTTCTCCATAAATGTCTGAGTCTACAGTATACTTAAGGAGGACCAAAAACCAAAAATTGTGTTAAGAGGAAGGTTACTACCCTGCGTGCATTTCTCTTTTGCTTTGGGACAGTGATTTGGATTGCAGAGTTAAACATGTGACTCATTGCTCCTGACAGGCCTCCCTTGAGTTTGGGGTCAAAGGTGATGGTGTTCAGTCTCATTCCCAAAGTACAGAGAGCGTAGCGGTGCAGGGTCGTGGTATCGGGGCACGGACGTCTGATTTCTTGGCTCTGGTTGAAAATCTCTTTGGGGAATGGACTGATATAAACCAAGTGCTTGAGAGGTGGGTGTGACTGGGCTCCACATGTAGACCTCATGTAAGGGAAACACCATCTATTTTTAATCCAATCTGTGCGTTCTTGCAGATCAACAGCAGAGGAAGAATTTTGTAAATGCTACAGTGGGGGAAAACCCAAATTTAATGTTACATGAAGAATAATTTCAAGCACTAGACTCCAACAATAAGTACTTCTAACACTACAATAACTACTGTGATTACTGACAAGTGATTATATTTTCTTTTCAAACCAGTGTGGTTTTCATATCTTCAAACCGCTTACTTCCTGCTTCTTCCTCAGAGCGGTCACGTGATGTTACTGTGGCATGTCTTGTCAGCTAATCAAAACAGGTTTTAGTGCCGTTTTCCAACTTCTATAGCACAGCGACCCAGGTGTGTGAAAGCAGGAAAGCCCCTTCATCCCAGTAAACTGTCCCAGGGCCACGTTCCGAATTTGAATTTCCTCTTTCATGTGTATCAACAATTTTTAGCTCCATCCCAGTCCATAATGTGGTTTTCCCATTTTGCGATGATCGGAGATGGCGGATTTAAGTAGTTCTTGTTCAGCTTTTTGTTGAGAAAGACAAATAACATAAACTGTCGAAACTGTCAGGTATGAAAACCTTTGAAAGAAGCCTAGGAATGACCACTGTGAGAGTACAACAATCACTGCCTCTACTACAACTATCACTACATTTTCTACTACTATGTCTATTACTTTTTATTGCTTTTCTACTACTTCTTACTACTACTTCTTAGATAATCATTTTGAGTGGATGTATTGGTGTAATAGGAAACGATGTCTTCATAATGATGTAAGCTGCTATTTGAATTGGATTAATTAAAGCGTAGTTCATCCAAAGTGCCCGCAGTTGATGACTTTCTGGTCGTGAACATGCTCAACAATGATAGTGTAAACAACGAGATGAGAACATGGCCTACAGTGTGTGCGTAATCAAAGCAAACGAATTAGCGCTTTTTTGCACTCTAGGGGAAGGGAAGTCCGGAAGGGAGGAAGCGCTTTATAATGGCGAGTTTTTGTACAGTTTGGATGTGTGTGGAAGTGTTCAAACAAATAAGTGAAAAACATAAACTATGAGCGTGCCAGATTCATTGACTAACAATGAGAAGGGAAAATGAAATCTCTCCAAGAAGGACTGAAGTAAGAAGGATTATTTGTTTCTCGAACTTATGGTCCTTTGCAGAGAATTCCAGCTGGCACGGCTGGTTAAACACATGTAGCTACAATTTCTGCGCCTTCATCAAAAGTGAATGATTGATATTATGCATGGTTTCTAAAGGTGACGAGCAAAATGTTTGTGCTAGCTCTGTTGTACTGGAGTTCGCCATCAAAAACGCTAAACCAATGGCTTTAGTTTTGGTCAGAAGGCATTTGAATCCTCGACGTCTTATTGATGTCTAAATGCCTTCTGACCATAACAAAGACCATTAGTGCCACTGATGAAGCTTCTTGAACGAGTTGCGGAAAAGTCGTAAAAAGGTCCTTGGGCCTCAGAGTACAGATGACGACTTCTGAACATTCGTTTGCGATGAGTGTGACGGCCCCTGGCCTGTGTTTGTGTGTGTGGGGGAGGGAATATTGCTCCTGCTGCTCCTCTCTCTCCTTATTTGTGTGCAAGTGTTCTCCTGGCTCGACCCTCCCTCTCAGCTGCTGGGTGTGACTCCTCCCTGGGCTACTTAAGAGGATTGGGACCACTTGGTCGGGCTCTCAGCTGTGCTCCAGTCTGGTCTCCAGCCATAATAGCACCTTTTGCACATTTGCACATATTTATTGTGAAACCTTTTAATAAAACTTGGCATTAACTGCCCTTTTTGATGCCTTCCTCGTTTGACCTGTCACCTCATTGAGCTGGTCGTGACATGAGTGAAAATATCGGTGCCCTCGCATGTATGTTGGTCATCAGAGGCATGTTGTGCGGAGCAGTAATGATGTGTCGAGCGCTGAACTCTGTCACGAAACGGCATGTTTTTGTAATGGGACAATGAGGTCCAGCGCGGCTCCAGTGATCAGGCCTGACACTTCACAGGACCCCGGCTCCTGCCTGGCTCCTCTGCCCTATTCTCCTCTCACCCGCACAAAGAGCCTCCTGTGGTGAGACCAAGCCCAGACTTGAACCTGTTCACTTCAGGACATGCATGAAGAACTGACATCTACAGCCCTTTGTCAAACTCGGAAGCGAGCGCTTATATCGTGTGGCCTTGTTAATACGGGACACTCCTCATTTAACGGCATTCAATACAATCCATGTCTTCTTGCTAATGCCTAGCTGCTATTGATTTGGGCCTTTAGTCTGTCTCAGTTACTTTCACTGCATTGAAGTTGAGTTTTATTGAGAAAAAAGTCATTTAGCCCATTTGACCCCCTGCGTGACCCCGGTGTGACCCCTCAGCGTGACTCTCATTGCCTCCATTCAAAGGTTGTTTCTGCCTGAGCGCTCATCCATGACCAACTTCACTGAAATAATCCATTGTTGAGTTTTTGGCTCACTGGGGCCTGCCATATTAACCATAATATATAATAATTATCAAGCGCTTTTCAAGACAATCAAAATCTCGTTACAATTTCATGGACTATTCATCAAGTCTGAACAGAATTAAAGTGTGGCGATCAATATGAGCTCATGGGTCTCACTGGCCATCGACAATCATGCACTCACTTACCACAAGGGCTGCGCACAGTTAAACAATCAGAAAAAAGTTTAGGTACTGGTATAAAAAAAATTAAAGTATCGAAAGCAGGTACAGAAAAAAAAGATATCTTTAGAGACCAACTTCAGGACTGAAATTTTGCACAAAAGACAATATTTTAGTATAGCTATCAAAAAAAGGAATCATAAATTTTACCATAAATCATAAAAAAAAGTATTGTTTAAAGGAACAGGCCACCGTTTTGGTACCTGTCTGGTCTTTGTGCGTGCCTTCAGTCACGCAAAATGACCAAAGATGTTGTTAGCATTTGGCCTCTCCCAGCATATTGAAGTTAGAAGCAACCAAGCTCTTCCACGGACACGCACAAAGACCAGACAGGTACGTATCAACTCGTCTAAGCTCAGGTAGAACATATCTCAGTATGAAATAACGGTGGCCTGTTCCTTTAAGTACCGGTATTGGAAAAAAATTGAACGGTACTCAGCCCTACTCACATTGCTAGATTATTCTCCATAAAGGGACAGGGCTTAAAAGCTCTCCTATAATCTATGTTGTGGTATATTAACTGTATAACAACCTCTTCATCCCACACAATATTGCAAGAAGGTTAAAAAATTACACTTTCTTCTAGACTAGTTTTCTGTCCAATGTATGTCTACTATAATTATACATAATGTCGAAAATGGGACACTCCTCTTTGACCCCCTTGACAGGCCTCTCCCAAACTGAGCTCATTTCTCCACTGTCCAATCACCCACACAACCCCACACTCCCCATAAATTACAGGCGCCCTCGTGTATTGTACTCATTATACACACAAAGAGGTGTCTGACATGCGTAATTATAGACCGAACAAAGACTTTAGGGTTTGTCAAAATGAATGACGTGTTTTCAAGTCAGATATCAAGTATATTTTTAGTTTTAACATTTTTCAACTGGGACAAAGCGCCTTTGAGAAAGTTAGTCTCTTTGTCAAGGGTACAAGGTTTTCAGAGGTGCACCTGGGAAACCCTTTTCAAACATATGAGGGAACTTGGGGTGCTTTGAGCAGAACAAAACAAAGGGTTTGGTTTGAAAACACAACATTTTGGCTGTCGCTTTTGGTTTTCACTCTATTTGCCCTCAGATCTTTGGCATTCATATATATAGAGTTATTGACTGACATAAATTTGAATATGGTGAAATAAAGCAAAAAGGGATAAATAAATATACAAATATACATAATAAATATTATGGGGCCAAACCCAAACCGAAATTCTTTATCAATTCTTAATGCACGTTATGTCAGTCTCATCTCAAGTCCAGACATTATAAAACATGCAAACCTAACAAAACTAATGTACACACACCAAATTTAAAAATTGATTGTACAGTCCTATTCATGTTGCCAGGCAGTACTTTTTGCTCTTGACAATTTGGTGATGTGTGACATGTAATAATTATAATGTGACTTGTATTGCGCTTTTCAAGCCTGTGTTACCAAGTTTCTCACCACACTGCACTACACTGTAGTCATTATCCATTCACACACTGGTGGTAAGCTGCTTTGTTTTTAGTAGTAGGGGATACCGGATGAAACCCACGCAAACTCAACACAGAAAGGCCCCTAAGGCCGGGGATTAAACCTGGGGATTTCAAGTACAAGCGCTAACCACTGAGCCACCATGTGTGTGTTTGAGAAACAAAAAAGCCTAATTCAGTGAACTTGCTTTTCAAACATTCCCCTGAGGCCAGTTTCCAAACATTTTCAACCTTTCGTACAAGTCAGTGTCAGAGTGAATGTTTGGTTTTGACCAGTAACTTCAGGGGATGCAATCCTTAGCTGTAATTTTCTCTGCCTAATAAATACCCTTTGTTCGCTCTCTTTTGCTTGCAGATAGTATTAGACAGAGCAGCATGAAAGGAAATGGACCAGTTTGAAATATATTAGGAAATGTCTGCGTCCTATTGTGGTACATTGGTCAGACTACCACTTAATCTTACTGACCAGCTTTATTCAATTACGATTATTTCGCCTGTTTAGCAGATGACTTTTTTTCCAAACTCCCACAGTGACATAATGTGCTAAAGGAAACAGGACTCGTGACGACTCGTGTTGGACCCAATACAACTCAAATGTGACTTTAATTAAATGCATTAGGGTCACTTCCTGTCGCGTAAGCAGACTCAAGTAATGAACTTCACACCAGAAAAGAGCAAAGTTTTGATGAAGTAAGGCAAGGCATGTTTATTTATACCATGCATTTCGTACACAAGGCAACTCAATGTGCCTATGAAGTGCTAATAACGGTAGTGCATCTTATTCATCCATTTCATCTTCTCAAAGTAGCTTTTATTTATTTATTCTTTATAATTGTACTGCTGATTGGATAGAAGTGGAAGGTATTGATCCATGAGCACATTTCTGTCACATTAATTGCAGTCTTACTTCAGCGTCTGGCCGGTCGTTAAGCTTTGAACCCAGTGTTCCTGTCCTCTATATTAATCTCATTATGAGGTCCGTTCCCTCTGAACTGGTGCAAAAGTCTTGGCAGACACTCAATAATGTCTCGAGCTATTTGGAAAGAGAGGGATTTTCCTGACAGCGCTGGGGCAGTGACAGAGGAGCTCACCAAAGCGGTCCATTGTGTCCCGTACAATGGGGCCCTATGAAAGCTGATGGAGGAGGAGTGGACCTGTCAGGAGCTCGCATCAACATATAGGAGCAAAACACCCCAGGTCCAGAAATGTGTTTGAAGAGTTGAGGGGAAGACAAGTTATTTAGAGTTTATTTGTTCAAGAGATATGCACGGTCTGTCAAGCTGCATAAAACAAAGAAAATTAAATTGCATAAATAACCATGAGCAAAGAGGGGAAAGCCAATTAAGTATATACCAGCAACTATCAATGTAATCCCAAAACTAAGGGTCAATTCACATTAAAGGCCCTAAAGTGTGAATCTGTTCAAGATAAAGGGAATGTGTTTGTTTGTTTTCGAGCCACGCAGTTTTGTGTTTAAAGAAAACAGATGCGGACCCAAAATTGAGCCCTGTGTAACACCACATAAGAGTTACCAATAAGTTCAAGAAACATGCTGGGCCTGATCCTGTGTTTCTAAACACCGGCTGTAGACCAGACTTCTGCGCTGACGGTGGGCGCTCTGTGCAGTCTTCTGCTCCATTCCTGGGGCACTAGCAGTAGTGGCTGGACAGAATCCCATGGCGATGTTATGCACAGCAGTGGTCCCTCCCCAATCTTTACCTTCTACAGACCATACCAGACAAGTATTTTTCGCACATGCTGGTGTTTTGATCGCGTTTCTGCGCCGTGGAGTTTACCCTACGCTCTTTGATACTAGCACTACAGCGGGACCATCGATATATTCACTCTCTCTCTCTCTCTCTCTCTCTCTCTCTCTCTCTCGACACGGACAGGGTTAAACTCAAAGTGGGAGAAATACTTTGTAGTTTAATAAGATGTGCGAGGCTGCACACAATGATGAGAGCAAAGAGGAAGCAGCAAGCACTGGTTGTACACCACATCTCAGCTGACCCCGTTTTTTCTTTTAAGCGACACCCTCTGGCTCCTGATGAAAGCACTGGAGCATTGTTGTTTGTACTCAAGATACCAACTTTGTCTTAAGCAACACAGTTGTGGCACCAGGTGGAGGATCGGGCCCGATATCGTTCCTGCTCTGGACGTCAGTCTTTTTGACCACTCAAAATATATAATATTCTTGTTTAATTGTTCATTGACAACAATATATCCTAAATTAATTTCATATTCATGAAACATATGGCTCATGTATTTGAAAATGACACAGTAGTTTCTCTTTCCCCCCACTTCTCAAGCAATTTATACTATATCAACAAGCACTCTGTCCTCCTGTGGTTATGACTCTGTGCATGTACCATATACCATTTTCACTGCAGCAACAAAACTATCAGTTACATCAGCATGTTCATCTTCTCCACTTCCCTTCCATAATCTTAATCTGGTTCTCCAAACTCATGCATGTCTAGCCACAATGCCACGATAACCACATGGATTGGACATTCACTCAGTATAAGATTGTGTGTGTCAGAGAAGTCTGTAATAACTGCAGCAGTCATAGCCATATCAACAGAGAGCTGCACTGTTAACTCATCTATGCTACTTGACCTTGTAACCTGTTATCAAATGCACACAAGTTCCTTATTTCCACATCATCTTGTTGACAAGCTGAAGTATTTGCTTCACTGGTATTTTATCTCATAAGAAAAGCTGTCAGATGGGGTGATTCGATAACAGTTTGGCACACATATAAAGCGCTGAATGAATGAAGCCCCTGGAGGAACCTACTGCACCTTTCCAAAACAGATAAAGCATCTTTTTGGCAAAGTCCTGACCCCATCTGTCATGGGTAAAAGGGAATAAATCTGTCCACAAACAGGAACATTAGATCCACGGGACGTCTTAGAATGTAATGAGAGGAGAGTTAGATTTCACATAAAGCCTATATATTTAAATATCACACATCATCCACCATTACAACATATGGTCATCCACCATATGTTATGATGGTGGATGATGTGTGTGCAGACAATTGCAGTCAGATTATGCAACAGCAGAATATGTTGTTTTAGAAATTCTGTTCTCATCACTGAACGAGGACAGCAGCAAAAGCCAGTCGTACCAAGACAAACAGAGAAATTTAAGAATTTTTTTTCCTCATTTATTTTCTTACTTTTCCCCCAGCAGAATCAACCAGTGATGAAGGAAAACACTGAACACAGAAGTGAGAGAAAATGTATTGAGAAGGTTCTTGTTTAAATGTGGAATAACACATAAACAGCAGTGGATGACATGAGGTTAAGGTTAGGTTACAATGATCAGGGTCTGCTCAGGAATGACAATTGTATTGTTAATTTATCATTTAGTGGGGACAGCCAACAAGGAATATCTGACTTTACTGAATATTCACAGTGTAAATATGTCAATTTGTTGCAAAAGTGCTAGTTTACATCTGTTTTTCATAAGACTCTAAAAAAGAGTGACAAGACACAATTAAAACAGTTACAAATATTGCATATACAATATGTAAGTAAGTAAGTAAGTAAGTGCTTTATTGTCATTGTACAAGTGTACAACGAAATAGTGTTCAGGTGTTAGTCCTGAGCTGCTGCGGCTGAGCCGCGCTGCCACTGTGTGTCAACCTGACCCGCAAGACCTTGGAGGTCGGGGAAACTGTAGCACTCGGAAAAAACCTGGATGGCTGCCCTCTGTTTCTTCTGATCCTCTGAAATGGTGCCTGGGTTTGTCCCTGTTTCAGAGCGTGGTGTCCTGCACTGGTCAGCTCCTCCACCTCCTCCTTCCTCTTCCTCCCTCCGCTCCACAACAGTCTTTCACCATCTCTCGTTTGTCCTTTTTTGTTTCCTGTAGTGCCTCTTGGGACGCCTCGACTGTGCAGCAGCTGTGTTGGGCTCTTGGTGCCTCTTCAGTGTCTCAGAAGAAGAAATTTGTAGATCTCAAATGTGTTTAGCACATTTGTAGGTCTCAAAGCCACAACAACGATTGATATATGGTGAAAGTGTTCACAGATCTGTTTTTCCTTTGGCCACTTTTTAGTAGGAGATTTTTCCAGTACTTACGGTAGTTTTTCTGACAGAAAGCATAGTCCGAATGCCGCTCGCCTGTGTATCTATTGTCCATGGGAAATTTGTGTTGTAGCTGTGTTATATATTTCCAATTCTAATACATTTGAATTTGGAATTAAGTAGATTCATAATTAAGTCGTCCACATTCAAACATCATATATACATCTTAGTGTGCCCTCATTGCTGCATTCCTCTTAAAATATTACACTTATTTAGAGTTTCATGGTCGTCTTGCTAAGTCTAACCATCTGCACACAATAATTAAGAGACTTCACTAACGTTACATCTATCATAAGTAACACACATAGAAACCATAAGAATAAGATCAGCAAGAGTCTCATAATTCATTGATTTGTATAGTATCATTTGTTTTCTGTTCCTGACTTGTACATGTGCGTCATCTCACCGTGTACAGCGTAGGTGTGTTAGCTGAAATGCATTGTAATCTGTCCATAACATTTAATATCCCCTCTTGTCCTACGTTATTACTCTTCTGTTTTCATTCGGACCATCTTCCCCCGGAGCAGCACAGGTTCAGGTTGCAACTCGTCCCGTGCCGGTCCACTAAAAACCCCTTTTGTTGACTTTATGGGAGTCTGGAGCCATAAGTTACAGTGGGATTTACAGTATGCACTTGGTCCCGTTGCTCTTCATCACATTGTCTTTATTTTCTCTGTCTCATCAAAACAAGAAACTCCACCAGGGACTATTACAGATAAATCTTCTACACCCAGAGCACTTTATTTTCTGTTATTCTTGACACTGCAGCAGCCAAGGAGGGATTTGTTAGCTCAATCTTTATATTGTCAGAAAAAAGCCTGTAATAAAATGTCCTGTTTTCAACATCTGATGTGAAGTACTAATTCCAAATTAATTTCTAATTAATTTCAAATGAGAAATGTTTGTTTAAGATCTTAGTTGCTTGGATACAGGGGTGCAAAAGGGTGTGTTGCAACCTCATTTTGAAATGTTTGCACCTTCAGTTTCAGTCACATCACAATGTATTTTGAATATCTCTATTTGCCCCTTTTCAGTTTGTTCTGGAGCAGGCGCTGGAGGTGTACAACTATGATCCCGTATACAGTCCAGGGGAGTGTCAGGACTCACAAAGGTTCTTGGATAAGGTTGAGTTCAGATGACTACAATTTGAAAACATTTGTTCTAATATTTCAAAACTGAAAGTCATTTGTGTCCGAACTTAAATGGTGGATAGTGATTATACCAGTTGCCAGTGTCTCAGTTGGTTTGAATCCGTCCAGGAATTACAATGGCAGCGGTTTGAATGCCGGCTCTGACTGGTCTAGACGGTTGTGTCCATGGGCAAGACAATTCACCCACGACCCCTACCTACAAGATGGTCTGCTTCGCTTTGGTGAGTCCAGGACTGCAGTTTTGTCGCGATTTGAGAAGCTTGTCAGCTTGGGCTTGTAAATAATATAAGCCATTATTATGGAAAATGGTCTCAACTTATGTAGCGCTTTCATACCTACATTAGGCACTCAAAGCGCTTTTCAGCAAGGAACCAGTCATTCATTCACACTCTCATTCACACACCAATGTACGCAGACACTGGAGGCAAGGTGAGTGAAGCCTTGCCCGAGGACACAACAGTGTGCACCTGCGGTAGCCGGGATTTAAACCCCCGACCTTCTAATCATGATACGACCCGCTTTTCCATCTACACCACTGTTATTGTTATTATCTGTGGGAGGATATTGAGGTTGGAGCTGCCAGGAAATAAGAGGAAGCCCAGCGACGACATTTATGACAGTGAAAGAGGACTTGAAATTAAGGTGAGAGTTACTATGGAGATGGATAAAAGAAAACTGTAAACACAGGTTAATTAACCCAACTGAATAAAATAATATCAAAAAAAGTTATAGATTTTTGAATTAATCAGTTGCTACAGTTTTTGCCCGTAAATAAAACCATGCAATAAGAAAATATAGTCATAGGTTGCAGCATATTCTCCAGGATTAACTAATGTGCTGCATTTCGTATACATTTACTTATATTCAACTTATTCGGGATGTTCCCGCTGGAACCGCAATGAATTGTGCCCGCCCCTTCTCTCGTATTGGTTTACATAGGATTGCAGACGTCAAGACTTTGCCCTCAACCAGAAGTGTCAATATAATGTAAATGCCGATATGTGGCAAAAAGAAGAATATACTATTTCAACCAGGATAGACTCAAACAGACAAAAGCAACGATTATGAAGGTTTATTGACATAGTATAGATTTTTTGGCGATCAAACCCCAGCAGTAGACATCAGATATATGAATTTAATTTAGTATCAATGGCAGATTAGAGTTGAAGATGTCTTCCCCGGAGCCTGGACACTGGTAGTGGCATGGGAGGCCTGAGAAGGATGCAGCTGGATGAAGCCATAGATGGAAGAGGCGGAGACGGGGTGGAGGTGGGTCGCAGCACAGCTGGGAAGCGAACGAACCATCAATGCCGGGGGTTTAAAAGCAAGACCGGGGGCGATGATTGCCAGCTACGAAGGTGTGGCTCTGTGCTGATAGGCTGAGGTGGAGGTGTGACCCTCACAGACACGATCTTTGGCTGGAGGTAGGTGATGCTGAAATTAGTCTCCCAGGTTGAAGTTACATATAGGCTTCATATAAACCCAAAGTGTTATGAGACCGTCTCTTTGGAACCTGTCAAGACTAATCCTGAAGCTAATGTGAGGTTACGAGGACTCGCCGCTGTCTCCAGTCTTAAGTAACAGGGCAAATGCAGTCAAATTCCTGTATTATATACATTTCAAAAAGTCGAGGGTTTTTTGGGAAGTGTTGAGATACAGAGCCGGCCTGGATGCTGTGTTTAGGGAACGTGGGGGTTGTGGGATTTTTGGGCATTAGCCAACAACAATGTAACGCAGGGTTCAGAGACGTACATCCCAACTGTGGGCCCCCAATGCTAATCCTCCATTAAACACAATAAGGACAGATTCAACAGCTGAACCAGCGCGGCTTTAAATGGATATTTGTCACACTACATACATACAAGTTATGCCCATTTGTAGAAAAGGAACAAAATGTCTAAGAATAGTTGTGTATCGTATTGAAACTGCCCAGTCATTACTGTCTTTGTATTATTGGGCAAAACACCTTTTCCCTGTCCCAAATGAAAACTTTCGAGGTCCTCCTTTCAAAGCACATTAGCACACCTTAAATGAGACTTTACTGTAACAGCCGAAATGGTGAAGTGGCGGGGAGCTGAGAGGATTGTCCCCGGACGAGGAAATGGGATTGGTTTGTTTCTAAACTAATGGGCCGCAGCTGCTGTCCGGCAAGTCTGTTTAGGAGACAAAGGGGGGATATTTCAGGATAATTAAAACATGGACATGCTGCGGAAAGACTGACTTTGTTAAAACTTAATCAGGTTTAGGAGGTTTTTAAACAAAGCTAAACATGAGAATATACAAGGAATTATGCCTGCAATTACATCAGCCGGCCAAAGCATTGCGACCACTCTGACCTCAGACAAGAGAGGGGCTTTAAATAGGAGCCGTGACCATAGACTTACCCGCCTAAATAATTAAAACACAATACAAAACAGCTGCTTTGACTTAGGGAAGCTATTACGACAGTTCACACAATGGGTAAAACAAGTGCACTCCAGAAACAAACATTCGAGACAAAATACACTTAAAATAATGCAGATCAAGCTAAAAAAAAAAAAAAAATCTAACTGAAACATTAGTCATAACGTATGATTAATAATTGAGTCGATTTCAGGTTAAGTAAGTTTAAAAACAATATGGAGCCCGATCTTGTGTTTCTAAATGCAGACTAGCATTTAGACTTTGTGGCCTGCAAGGGGAAAACTGTGAGATCTTCCAGCTCCAGACCTGGTGCATTAAGTGGGCATGGCCAATGGCGATATTATGTAGAGCAACCTTTTTCCTCCAACCAGTCTGTCCATGGCTGAGAAAGGGCGAGAGCCAGGGCAAGGGAAGGGGTGGTGGGGAGTGGAGTGATCACGTGCTTTTGTTGGATTGCGTTCGGCCGTGCGCAGACCCGTGCCACAGCGGTACACGGTGTATTATTTTCTCTCAGGACACTAGACAGTGTTTGATTAAGGTGGGGTAAAAGGTTTTAGTTGCCCTGTGAGAGCTTATGAAAGCCATAAAAACAAGGATGTGAGGCTGCAGAGCTGTTGCTTGCAATAAACCACGCCTCAGTCAAAGTTCTTTTGGAAAAAAAAAAAGCAACGCCCTCTCACTAGTGGCACAGTCACATAGCACAACAGCTGTGCACCTGCAAGATGACTGTCTCATTTGGAGCAATGCTGTCCTTGCGCAGGTGGAAGATCTGGCTCCTTTCTTTAATTATTTTTGTTTTACCATACACAACAATAATACTCATCATCAATAATAGTCCAAAATAAATGTGAAAACTTGATCTATTTCTCTTCATTAAATAGATGTGGCACACTAAACCATCTGCTCCACTGGGGCGACGGTGACGCAGGTCATAGAGCAGGTCGTCTCATGATTGGAGGGTTGGGGATTTGAATCCCAGTTCCTGAAGGCCCACACTGTGGTTGTGTCCTTGGGCAAGACACTTCACCCACCTCCACTGTCTGCGTACATTGGTGTATGAATGAAAGTGTGATTGGTTCCTTTCCTGTAAAGTGCGTTGGGCCTAATGAAAGTAGAAAAGTTGAGACCATTTACTATCAACACCTCTTTTATTCAATCCAGGCTTAGCTGCAAACGTCTCACGGTGCCTGGTTTCCAAAAGTTCATTACGAACCATGCTGGCTAATAAACGGGGAGCTCGGAGGCAAGGAAGAACAAATAATATTTCTTGGAAGTAGACATTGTTCGCCGGGCCAGGCACTGTATTTACAAGAGGTTTCAGATAAGAGGCCTTTTCCTGTTCAATTACACCCGCCCAAAGAACACACACACTCACTTACACTGCCCAATTTACCTGCAGCATGGAACAACCGCCTACATGTGGTGCGAGTCAATGAAATTACAAAATGAGATCACTGGTACTTTACATGTTTTCCCCAAATGTTCATTTGTTCACTTATCTTACCATTTAGTCAGTTGCTGTTCCACTTTAGAGCACATTTGTTCAATAACAGAAGACACTGATATGCTAATTGTCCAGGGTTGGAACGATTGTATTGATGGATTTCCCTGGGAGAGTGCTCTTGGCAGCGGCACTGTACAAGCTAACTAAACAAACAACTAACTGAAGTGCATTTTGTGTCCACTGAGGACTCAAAGGTTGCACTTCTATCTGTTGAAGACCATTTATTTCCATGTAAAGAATTACAAATCTCAAACATTGGATCTCTTCGACGTGCGCCTTTGGTCTCTATGCAAATGACCATGGTTTTCAACTTTATTCCTGGATCGCGGTTCAATAACGTTTTAAGATCCATTGTAACTCCGTGTCACATATAGCCATGAGGATGCAAAATCTGGTAGTTTGGGATTCAAAGGTTCAAAGTGTCTTTATTATGTGGAGGTGTCACAAGAGTCCCTACAGGAAACAAAAAGGGACCAAATAACGAGGTATCTGGGCAAGACTCACAGCTAAGCCACACCTGCTTTCTATGGTTCTGGCTAATAGACGTTCACTGGAGAATAAAACAGATAAACTACAACACTCTCCCCAGAAGATGGTGACTGTTGTGGAGTAGAGGGATCTGCGCAGGAAGAAGAGGAAGGAGGAGGTAGAGGAGCTGACCAGTGCAGGACACCACGCTCTGAGACAGGGACATACCCAGGAGGCAGTGCAGCGGATCAGAGGAGCACTGAAGGCAGCCAGCCAGGTTTCCTCTGGGGTGCTACAGTTTCCCCTACCTCCAAAAAACATGCTGGTCACTGTTAGAGAAACTAACAAAGATGATCGAGAGGATTGATGAAGAATAGGCAGCAGTCAGGATGTCTTATGCAGGAGAAGTTTATTTGCCATTGTTACGGGACCTGACATGAACTCAAGACATTGTGCTAGTCCTAACATTCAAGTCTGCTTCCACAGAAGAGATGTAAATAGCGTCTAAGAGCGTCATACTCACACGCAAGCAAAGCATTCAGTGGCTGATAGTAGGCACCTGAGCACCACAGTCAAGGCCATAACAGAGATAGTACGACTGTACAGCTTGACCCACGGGTAGATGACATTACAGTTTGACCCAGTATGATAAATGGCGATTTAATGTTATCCCTAACAGTCACAATGGCCCACAGCAGCTCAGGACTAACACCTGAACACAATTTGTTGTACAGTTGTACAATGAAAATAAAGCACTTACTTACTTACTCACTTATCCCCGAAGGGCAATTTGATGCATCCTACACATTCACAATAACAATAAAGAAAAGTACAGTTTCAAAAATATTACGTAATATGAAAAGCGCAATTTTAAATTGCCAATGGCCACTGGAATAAAAGAGTCCATGAATCCCTTATGGACACTGAATCTGCCTCCTTGGATGTTGTATGTGGAGCTAAAATTCCCAACACTTAAATTGCGCTTTTGGCCAAACGTCGTGTCCTGTGTAAACAACTTCTAAATTACAATTTCTCAAGTGAATCTCTCCCTGATCCTTCAAACATGACCTACTTTTCACACAACTTTACTAAACAGTTCTATTAAATCCATTACGACCTTCTGTATTTTCTTGTAATAAAAATATGATCTGGCCCTTTTTATTTGGTATTTTTGGCTTTGCTCAAACTGTTGTGCACTCTCTGCTTCAGGCCATCATGCCACATTCAGTCAATAACGCTCTAATGTTGTTGTGCCAAGTCCTGGTTTACTGTGTTTCACGCTTTATTACATTCTTGGCTTTTTTATTCCCCAAAAGCCATGGCCCGCTTCAGATCTGGACTTAATGGGTCAGTTTTGAGTCTCAGAAGAATGGCTAAAAAGTATAAAACGAAGTCCAAAGTAAACATACAAAATATAAACACGAGCGATAACAACTACCCTGCAGACAGTGTAATCAAAAGTTATTCAGGTAAATGGAAAACGAAATAAATCTCCCTGCTTTGGGCCTGGGGTTATCCTGGCTGTGAGCACTTTAATTCACAAAGAGTGTCGGCGATGTTTAAAACAAGCCCATGGCTCTTCTGTCACCAGTGCTGCCGCTCTCACAGCTGCGGCCTGAAACTGCAGCCTCAGACACATCTGTCCAAAGGAACTCACTCAAACGCTCTTAATTCAACAGGCCACAGTGATCTGGACAACAATGAGTAATGCTTCGAGTAACATGCCGAGAAGGGGCTTTTCCGTGTATAATGTTTGTAAACACAGACATTATGTTTTGGTTGTGAGAGCTGAATCCTAAAGTAAGCAAAATATCATGTTCTCGACAAAATATACCCCCATTGTGCTCTTAAAAGCACTTTAAAGAACTGTTACCTATCAACATTCACAACAGCGCACACAAACCCTACAGGCAACATGGATGAGCGCCTTCCCTAAAGGCACAAAAACACTCTGCGCTCAATTTTGATATTATACAGAGAAAAATTTGTATGAATTTGTATCACACTGTATCTGCAAACTGAAGCATATTTTTACATTTTACTGAGGCCTGCGGCTGCGCCGCAGAAAATCCACAATAACCTTTGGTTCCTCACTTCTCGCTGAAATATGGAGTTTAACATTTTTCCATCAGAATAAAATGGGACGTTCTGGTCATCGCTACGGCAACACTGTGAAAAATATGGCATGGGTGTAATTGACTTTTCTGATCGGAACGACCAAATAGAATGTTGTGCCAAATTATTTTAATTTTAAAACTAAAATTTGTACTCTCCATATAATTCCTATAGGGGGCTCTATCGCACCCAATTTGAATTTTGCCAAATGAAAGTGTTTAGGACTGTGACTTTAACAACTGATAACAAAATGAGCGAAATCGGGCTTCATATGTGCGAATGGGAGCCATTTTTTGTTTGCAAAAAATCTCAAAATACTTTGCCGCATAAAACCGTAAAACTTTTAAAGTTCTACTTCTCAAGATTATTTTCCACCCAAAATTAGCTCATTCCGATAAATGCTCTAGGAGGAGATAGATTTTGTACAAAGTGAAAAATAAAGTCATCCAAAATGGCCGACATCCAATATGGCGGACGGCGTTACCGTAATAATATTTTTTGCTCAACTTGTCATGATGCACGTCTGTACCGATTTTTATGATTCTACGAGAAACTTCATTTTTGCCCGAGTCCTATCTCGCAATGTTAAAAAAAAACTGAGGTGGCGCTGTCGCGCCACTATTTTGAAATTCAAAATTTGGAAAGTTGTGTCAGATCGGGTTTGAATTTTGGGCCAAAATCTGTGACTTTTCGTCAGTGTTCACTGGGTGAAAAGTGCGAAAAAAGTGACAAGTGACGAGTGACTGAGTGACTGAGTGACTGAGTGAGTGAGAAAAATATTCCCATACGAAAACAATGTTGCCGCTGATTTCGAGCAGGATGACGGGCGAGGCTGCTTGGGAGTCATTCTCTCATTTCCCCTGGTACCGAGAATATTAAATCTCCTTTCTGAACTTGTGTTTTTGAGCATTTCAAGGTTACTTGTGTCAGAGTAACAGAATAATTCCCTGACACGTCAAAAATATGTCCGCACGCTGCTGTGAACTGACGTCATTCGTTCCATAGTTGAGTAGTTTTCCAGGTGAGCTAAACCACCAGCTGTCTGTGGCGCTATCAATTTGTTGTTTTGACTGGCTGAAAGCTTCCAGGATGAAAGTCCCAGCACCTCACTGGACTTTGTATGGGCGAGGATTATAATTAAAGAGGGGGTATTATGCTTTTTTCAATCACATAGCACCAGTCTATAGCATACTACAATGATGACGTAACCTTCTGTTGGTCTGTATATGCAGTCAATTAAAATAACTGCCTTGAATAAAATTGCTCTCTCAAAATGGCTGTACTGAACGTCTTGAAATAGGCCTCTGTCTCTTTAAGAAGCTTTCCGACACGCCCCCTTCAGCACACTGCTGTGGCATTTAAACAACACTACTGTGCGGGGAGGGGGCTCTGCTGAGCTGAGGAGCAGTGGTTGGTGGCTTGGCTGGTGACAAAAGGTCCAGAGGCGTCTCCAGGAGGTGGGGGCGTTCCTAGGAGGACTGAGGCATAGCTACACCTAAAATGGCTGCCGTCTAAGTTTTTACTGATTACTCAAAAATATGTGAATGAGCCAAGGCAACACTCCAGGCATGTGTTTAATGAGGGAATGACATAATAACATGATATAAAGCTTGAAAAAGTCGATTTTACATAATACCCCCCTTTAAAAGTGACAATATTAATAGAAAAAACTAAAAACCGTTCCAACCCTTTTTAGTCATAAGTATTTTTACTGTCCTTCAGAGTCAAAACGTGACAAAAAAAGGTACAGCCCTTTTCGTCACATATTGACTACTTGGGTTGACCGTACACAACATCAACAAATCAGGCTGAATTTGTACAATTTACCTAATTTTACAACATATTTTATAGGGCAAAAAAATGTTACCCTACAAAAGGGAAAAAAAACTCAGGTAGGGCCTTTAAATTAACATAAAATGTATGAACGATCGCATCAGTTTCAATGAAAGAAGGGATTTAATAATCTATCTTAATTGTTGCTGATAATTGCAATTTCATCACCTCCTACAGCTGATAATAGCCCTTTTATGACTGACTTTATATTGATCATTTTGGCTGCAAAACAATAGACACTTGCAGTATCAAGACAATGCACTGCCTGACCAAAAAAAAAAAATAAAAAAGAGTCCCCACCTGGATTTAACTGTTCTGATCTAGAGTTGCTGCAGTCGGGTCAGGTCTAATTTCAGCTACACTATGAGCCCAAAGAATGAGATCAGCTGACGACCGGAACATCCTGAATGACCAGGTTATTCATCAATGGATTTCTTCTTCCAAGATGCCAGGATTCATAGGGCTCACTTGTGAAAGAGTGGCTCAGGGACACATGGACTGGCCACAGAGTCCAGATCTTAGCCCCATGGAGAAGGCTTTGCGCAGTGGTTGCACTCTCCCATCATCAGTACAAAATCTTGGTGAAAAATGAATGCAACACTGGATCATTGCAGAAGCTTATTGAAACAATACAGTGAATGAGTGCTGTAATCAAAGCTCGGTCCAATGAAATATTATTGTCAGTTCTCTAATCACAGCAGCGGAAGGTCATATGATAATAAAAAAATAAAAATAAAAAACTTCAAAATAAAAGTGTTAAAATTGGCAGAAATCCTTTGAATAAGAGACGCTTACATGAACAAACCACATTTGAGCAGCAGCCCTTTTGCATGGAAGCCTCAAACATGACAGGCCGGGACCAACTGTTGCCTAAATCAATTTCCTGGTGAATAAAGGGGGTGATCCTCCTGTAATCCTCTCGACCTGGTTCACACTGACGCCCTCCTGCGGGATATCCCATCTCAGCACTGGTTCTGCTCTGTCTTAGCGCTCTTAACGCCTACCGCGGGGCCCAGGCCTTTCACACAAGTCAAATGGAGGCTAATCCTAACACGTTATAAAGGACTGAAACACGAGGTTCTTTCGGGACAGTACGACTTGATGTTTGTTTGATGGAGGAGTTAAGAAGATTGTTGACCGATACCAAATATTCCACTTACATCTGCGCTCGAGATGTGACTGATCTAATTATTAAGGAAAAGATAGCGGCTGTGCTCTGAAAGACATAATCCTTTTATTATTATCATCACAGGAGGATGAGGCATTTACGGACACCAAAGTCCATGTGTCACAGTGTGTACAACGCTGCTGATTTCGGCCGAAACGTGCGAAGAATTGCAATGAAGCATGTCTCCAGAACAATGAAAGCGTTGCCTGAAATATTTACATGAAAGCAAGTCTGAAGGAATGTGGCAGTGGTGCATCGAGGACTTGACTATGATAAATGACTGTCACATCGCTGCACAATACCAGAGCTCAGACACTTCGGGTTTTACATATTTCTAAAGGTCAAAGCGGACTTGTGTTGGATGAGACCTGGCAGGCAGATGTACATACCTCGCATACCGTCTTTTCACCAGTGAATTTGAGTTTTGAAGTTGAAGTTTTGGCTCCACAGGCCCATCCTGATGCAACCCTGTATTTTACTTGATGAAATACCACTCCCGGCCATGGTTATTGACTTAAAACTGCATAAATGATGAATAAAGGGTAGATTTTGCATGACATGTCTTGTGAATAGCTTTAAATTGATGTAATGGGATTGGGCGAATTCTTTTGCAGAATTTGTCTTTTGATTGTCAGAGGTTCATGCTTCTTAGCCATGTAAGAACAAGACTTATGAAGAAAACAGAGTCAAAATCTCCTCCACACCTAATCCTGTTCCTCCCCACGTATCGCTCTGTGGGGGACGCGCCTCCTCTGGTCCTGTAAAGTCAGACATCTCCACTTCCTCTGCACCATTATTTTACAGACTCCGGACACAGTGCCAA
The DNA here is from genome assembly GCA_007210695.1 of Neogobius melanostomus. Taxonomy (NCBI): domain Eukaryota; kingdom Metazoa; phylum Chordata; class Actinopteri; order Gobiiformes; family Gobiidae; genus Neogobius; species Neogobius melanostomus. The sequence goes on along the minus strand of VHKM01000240.1, from coordinate 1,496,681 downwards.
ACATATCAGAGCGGGGAGTCCTGTTTCCCTATCTCTACCCGCTGCCTGTAGAGCCGCCGTCACATGTTCAATGATAAAAACATTAACATTTGTCTCCAGATGTTGGCAGTGCGCGGTTCATTTCACTTGTAAAACACGGGAAAGCCATGGGGAAGTGTAATCTTGAACAGTCTTTCCTAAGAAATATTTTAAAAAGAGGGTAATGCGCCCGCTAGAAATGTGTTTGTCTATATTAAAGATTACTGTGTTGTAACTCAGAGTTGACCAACCTTCTTTAATATAAATGTATTTGACCTTGATTTAAACAGGTTTAAATAATGAAATAAAAAAAAACTACATTTTACTGTACAGTATATGAAATCTCATTGAGTGGCCTGGACAAGAGGCAGCAGCACAGATCCACAAACAATTTCAAATGTAACACATCTTAGATTAAACATCTGCAGCCATCACGGCTTTGTTCTAATAAAAAGAAGAAGAGAAAACAACAGGCATGCACACATTTAAAAAAAAAAAGTATAAGTGAATAGAAAAAAAGGTTTCTGAAGCAGAGGGCAGCCACAGATCAGCCAACTCAAACAACCCAGTTCGGTCAACAACTCTGAAAAGCTAATCAAACCGCTTACATTAAAAATATTGAAAAGTAAAGCTTGAGTTGTTCCATAGGGAAATGAAACAGCAAACCTTTACATTGTTTAATGTTCAGTCTGACACCAAACAGTTTGTTGTTGCTTTTACAGTGTGTAAAAAAAAAGTGTAAAGAAAAAGTCTATTGCAATTTATGCATGAGACCAGGCCCTGATGTTTTTGATTGCAAATGTTGAAAGAGGAAGCCACTAAATGAAAATCCTAGTTGTGGTCAAAATTCATTCCCAACTTTCCTATTATATTTTTAGCATCCAAATTCATCACAGGGATGAGTTTATTGGTACATTTCTTTCGCACAAATGCTACAAAACTCACCTGAAAGTTCATGAAATTGAAATAAATGCTTTAGAATTACATGCACAGTGTTTTTCCCACAAATGTTTAAATTTACAACACTAAAGGAGGACAAACTAAATTGCGTTCCATTTCGAGAAATAAAACCACCAGGTATAGTGCCTTTAAACTCTCCTAACACCAGCCTGGTCTGCCATCCAGGAACTAACTAGGCCCCCTCCGCCTTAACCCCCACCTTTTATCCAGTTCAGTTTTACACAAATCTAGAAGCTTCTCGACTGGAGCTTACAGCCTAATAGGCCAGTGTAACGCCTCATTTGAAAGCTAAGACCTGCAAAAACTGATAATGCCAAACTGGAGAAACTGTGGTTAGACTCAGTTGGGGGTTATATTGAAGGAACAGGCCACCGTTATTCCCTGAGCTTAGACGAGTTGATACGTACCTGTCTGGTCTTTGTGCCTGCCCTCAGTCACGCAAAACGACCAAAGATGTTGTTAGCATTTGGCCTCTCCCAGCATAATCCTATGGCTCCAAACAGGGTGAAGTTGGAAGCTACCACGCTCTTCCACGGGCACAAAGACCAGACAGGTACGTATCAACTCGTCTAAGCTCAGTTGAGAACATATCTCAGTTTTGAAAAACGGTGGCCTGTTCCTTTAAACCTCATTTGCCAGTAAAGTTTGAAGACTATCCACAATGAGCAAATAAACGAATGAATTTGAAATCGCGTTGTTTTTCATCTTCAACAAAGCATCCAAACTATTTTACCAAGTTCTCCCAGCAGAGTGACGTATTGTGTCTGAGGATAAGTCTGTGTTTCCAAAGGACATGAGCCACGGTTTGTAGTTGCTGTATAAATAATCGTCCTCCTAAATATAAATCCCAATAAAAAGTCGAGTTTACACAGGGTGACCTGGTTTTCTCTCCGAGGCGAGAGGAAGGGTGACTCAAAAGTGCTTCTGGTCACAGATGTCCAGCTATTTTCCTCTTTGGCAACTCTGCACAGGCATAAACAGTGTCAGTGAAACGTCCGGAGGTGGGTGGCTCGGCCTTTGGTAATTATAGCTTTAATATGAAACGGTTCAAAGGGAAGAGTGTCAAGAGGGTCACACCTTTTGTCGTAGGATATAGAAAGATAGAAAACAGGGTGAGAAGACAGAGAGTGGCAATGGCAAAACCAATAGTAAGATATTAACTTGTCTGGAACGCATTTTGTTAATTATTTTCTGCTGTGCATGGACCTACAGTAAATGTCTTTCACCTCAAAAACACAAGGCTTCGATGGTATGGTTAGAGTCATTCAATAATAATGCGAATACAACTCTTAGATGTACTTTATTGTAGTTAAATCAATTGTTTTGCATTGTATGTGGAAAGTCCTGTGATGCCACGAGACATGGAGGGACAGGCTTGAGACAATAAAACTTACATTTCACGAAGACCAGCTTTGAAGTGTTTCATTTGCTATTTTAGCACAAAAGCCTAAGTAGGGATAGCAAAATATACCAACCCAGAAAGTTAGGACACCAAATATAGTACATTTTATACAAAGAGTGTGGATAATCCTCATAACTTCATACAGTACAATTCACTGCAACATCCAGAAACCACAGCAGCAACACGTGATTGTACATCTGTAAAAATTGATGAGTGTTTCTCACCTTAAAACACCTTAGAGACATGGAGAGAGTTTCACAAATACGAACGCCAAAAGACTTTAAAATTCCACACAATTTCAACAGGAGCGCTATTAACCTGACCAGGCGTGTGAGGTGATTTCTGCTTCCTGAAGTCTAATGAGCTCTTTAGTTTTTTCCACATTCAGGGCCAGATTGTTTTGTTTGCACCGTGTGATCAGGGTGCTCACCTCGCCCCGTAGTGCAGCTCATTGTTGTCAGAAATCACACCTATATGACCATAGTATTGTCTGCTAATTTAAATATGCTGTTAGTCATACAGTATACACAGAGGCGTAGCTTGCCATAAGGCAAGGCAGGCAGCTGCCTGGGGCCCCAACTGTGAAGGGCCGCCATGCACCAACCCGTTTTTCAGATACCTGCAGTAAACGCTTGATATATACAGCCTTCCTAATGATTTTGGTGATGCTGTTACATCATCTCTCCACCAACGCTCTGTGGCGCTGTTTATCCCCATCCTGCTGCATGCTTTAGTGAGTCATGGTTCCCTAATGTTAACTTTTAATGAGAAGTGAACAGACTTTTTTACTCATGGCTCCACCAGATTATATTTCTAATAGTGAAACCAGTTTAGTGTAACTCTCTTCATGACCTAAATAACCTCGGCCTTCTGTTCTGAGGAAAACGTATGCAGAGAACTGCATTATGGGAGTTTTCAGGTGACCCGCTCCTGCCCAAATGACATCCTCTCTCCCAGTGAGCAGTACTCCGATCGGCCACCAGAGGGCCCCCAACCGACATTCTTGCTTGGGGCCCTTGGTACCCTTGCTACGCCACTGAGTATACAGACTGTACAATAAAGGCTCTTTTCCACATGCAGGCACGTGTCAGCCGAATGGCTCTTTCACCCGCTTTGTCGAGCTTTTCCATAACAAAGGCCAGGGCCAAACTGGTCTGACCAGGTATAGGTTTTGGGACCGACCTCTGGCTGTGGCCAAAGCGGACTAACCCGTGTCTGATGTGACGTGAACAGACTGCTGGCCTCTGATTGGCAGCGAGAGAGTGGACAGCCCTCACTATTGACACGCAGGTCATATGGATTTCATATTTCAGAATCAGAATCAGAATAGTTTTTATTGCCATTGTTTGAGAACAGGTTCACAAACTAGGAATTTTTCTTGATGCGGACGTGCAACATAAACATATAACACAGAATTTAGATAAAAATTAGCTATACAACTTTAAACTATAAGGCTTTAGGGGGCATGCATAAAGAATATTAAATAAATAAGAAACAAAATAAAAGGTAAAATATGGCAAGACGACAACAATTGACAAAGAACAACAGTGGGATTATATTTACAGATGTGTATGCGTATAAAGTAAGTGATAAAGGGATATAAAGTGAATAAAGTGATAAGTGATAGCACTGGATCTACTGTAAGTGTGGACACACCACACAGTGCAACAGAGCAGATTACTTCCATGAGTCTGTAACTAAGTTATTGGGTCTTGTTATTGTTCATGAGTCTGATGGCGGAGGGGAAAAAACTGTTCAAGCGGCGGGAGGTATGGGTCTGGATAGACCGTAGCCTCCTGCCTGAGGGGAGAGGGGTGAATAGTCCTTGTCCGGGGTGAGAGGGGTCAGCTGTGATCCGACCCACATGCCTCCGGATCCTGGAGGTGAACAGGTCCTGGAGAGATGGGAGCTCACAGCCAATCCCCTTCTCTGCAGCAGGCACAATGCGCTGCAGTCGGTGCCTGTCCCATTCTGTAGCACCGGGGTACCACACAGTGATGGAGGAGGTGAGGATGGACTTCATGATGGCCGTGTAGAACTGCACCAGCATCCTGGTCGGCAGCTTAAGTTTCTTCAGCTGCCGTAGGAAGAACATCCTCTGCTGGTTCTTCTTGATGAGGGAGCAGATGGTTGGCTCCCATTTGAGGTCCTGGGTGATGGTGGTGCCCAGGAAACGGAAGGAGTCCATGATGGAAATGGGGGTGGGAGAGTCTGTCAAGGCGAGGGGGGACGGTGGGGCTGTGTCTTTCCTGAAGTCCACGATCATCTCCACTGTCTTCTGGGCATTCAGCTCCAGGTTGTTGTGGCTGCACCAGGACGCCACAACATCATACCGCTGTGCTAAAAGGGGATTTTGCTGATATTAGCATTTAGCCGCTGTTAGCGCAACTTTAGCTGGTGTTAGCATAACATTTGCATGTAGCTTACCTTCATAGTTGTATTTAACGGTTTCTTTTCTGTTTTTAAAACAGCTTGGCTCCTTTGAATGATTCCATAACTCCCACCAGAAGGCAGCATTTGTCCACATTTGTTCTCATCGCGGCTTACAAAACTTTTAATGATGATCTGTACAGCGTGCTCCTCTGTGCGGCTACGCCCACAACAAATGCATGTGTGTGTGTGGTGGAAACAGAAAGGTCTGCGGGATTGTGTCGATACGTGCACGTAGATCGTGGCATGCGAGGCCGGGTCGCGCGTTATGTGGAATGACAGCTTAAGGGACCAAGACAACATCCCTGTGGTACCCCAGTGTTTAAACCCACCATATCGTTTTTTATCCATATTCTGCATGTTTCTAGGTTAATGAGGAGAACCAGAATTCGAGGAGAACGTGCAAACTAATGCAGCCTGAGGAATTGAACTTGTGACCGTGTTGTTGCAAGCTAGAGGGGGTCGAACAGCTTGACAACCTCGCTCTTTGTGGGGCATTAAGTGCTCAGATCCTGCTGGCTGAGAGACTTGCTTGCCTCATAAGATTCCCAAAACAATACGAATGATGTCACAGCATGGCAACAGAAGCCAAACGAGTGTCAACTTTGACTTTTGTTACTCGTTTTGTCCTGGTCCAAAACGGCTTAGGGTTCTGTTTAGAATTAAAGTGATGTTAAGTACACACACATGCTGACATTTGGAGGATGGTAACTTATTAAGCTACTGAAACGCTGCCCTTTTACTGCCCCAAAGCAACTTTCAACACCTAACCAACTTTTCCTAAATTACCCAAATTGGTTTTAGTTAGACAGGACCACTTTTGTAAACCCTCTTCCAATAAACTTTGTAAACAATAACCTTTTCTATCTTGCGGCACAAAATTCCGTAGATAGCTCCAAATTGCTTGGATAAATGGGGGAATAAGATTGCAGTAGTTTCCTGTGAAATGAGTTGTATTGACCTCATCCAAGACTGTCCGGTGGAAACATGCCTATAGGTGAGTTTTCCTTACATCTCTCGTCCATGAGTAAACGTTGGTGTTCTAAACCGTAAAAGCATGGGAAGTAACTGCAGATGAACGGCCAAATTGTTTCAAATGAGGGTCGGGTCGTGGAAACCTTATCTGCTCATTTTCCAGGGCTTAAAGGATTGACTGTTAACGCTGCAGTGACATTTCCCACACTGCAACAGCATGTCTTTGGACCTGAGGGAGTAACAAGCATTTGTAATCATTAGCTTAGCAACGTGTTATGGTCAAGGTAGAAATTATTGATTTGGCAAAAATAAGTAAATGGAATTCAGGGCCAAACTTTGTGGTCAACTCCACCAAAGTCCATTAAAGTTTAATACATCAGAGTATGACATGAGGTTTTGTAATGTATTCATTAATCTTCATGCTAATTGTTGTTTTGACAATTAGAATAAAAGTGACTCATTGATTGATTGATCTTGGTAACTTGCATATTGTATCCTTTACCTTCCTCCCTGCTGCGTTTTGTTTGTGTATGATCCATGGGGAAGCGATAGCATGGGTCATCAGCATGGGGATTATTAGAGTTACTATTCCATTTAGTTTCCTGTGAAGTCTTTGTTCGTGACGTGATGTTTTTAACTGTGACTGTCCACCCTAAACTCACTGCCTGCTATGTAATCTTGAGTTATTTATTTTTGTGGACAAGACACCATTACTAACTAAGTAGTCAAATAAAAGAGAAGCCCTTTCTGTTTAAAAGCCATAAAGAGTAGGGTCGGATGGAATCTGGTGTCAACTTAGCAAAACTACTTTGCAAAAGTACTTTGTACTTGTATTAAGTCTTATACAAATATGAATAATAAATGTAGGTTATTTTGGTAAAATAAAATAAATGTAGATGTATGGATAAGCCGAAAGGAGAGAAAAACCTGACCTAAAACTATGCTCTACTCACTCACTTCATTAGTTAAAGTATAACCCATGTCAATCCATACACAACAATAAGCAACTGAAGTAGAAACAATGTGTGACATTACGAGTGGTTAGGGTGTTAGAAATTACCATTAGAAATAACCATATTACACTTAAAAGTAACTAAAATACCAACAACGCAAGGCAAGGCAAGGCAATTTTATTTATACCGCGCATTTCATACACAAGGCAACTCAATGCGCCTGCTTGAATAAGCAAGCACTAAAGGACACACAGGTTCGTAATTGAATAAGAGGCATAGACAGTTCCATTACAAAAAATATAATATTTCATTTGTTTACTTTGTGTTAAGCTCAATAAATTATTGTGGGTTTCATTTCATTTAATTTCATTTCATTTCATTTCATTGTACCATAAAAACATGTTTACGTGTCAGTTCACATTCTCACGTTGGTTGTGACAAACGTGGGCACAATTGTTCATTTAGTTTTGTCGGAGTATCCCAGTGGGTTGACCACCGTGGAGGAAACAACCCAGGCGACATGGGTACAAGACAAAAGGGCAAAAGGCGAGAAGGTGAGACAGCCATGGTGTTGGTGCGGAGACCTATTTAAAAAGGAAACGTTAGGCTATGAAATTATCACTTTTACTCTTGCCTGAATCAAAACAAACACTACCTCCTCCGAGCGCAGAGGCACGTGCTCTCAGGACACAAACAACCGGAGGAACCAGCCGCGGACTGGGCTTATATTTTACTGGGCATTTGACCGATGGGACGGTTCCAAAATGGGCCGGTGCGTTAGATTTTATTTTTTTATTTTCTGCGCAGCCCGTGCTTTCTGGAATGGAATCATCCAATGGCCCATCACAGGCGCATCAGTGGTACATGTGCCGCACGCATGATCAGCCCCCTCCCCTCTGCCCTTTCCATTACTCCCCCAAAATGGGCCGGCCCAGCCTATTTAGTTTTTTTATTTTCTGCGCAGCCCGTGCCTTGGATTGATCATCTATCGGCCCATCACAGACTGCTGTCCGGGGGTGAGTAATGGAATGGTATTTTCAGTAATCCAAAAAAATGCCCGGGCTGAATTATTGTCCCAGTCCGAGGACAAAAAGCCAGGCCTGTACACCGCAGGCCGGAGCTAAAAGTGATACAATCGCCTGATCACCAACTAATTTTAAGACACGATACCTATGATAAAGAGAATTATACTGATTACCTGTGAGCCGCCCGCAGCTAACGCTCCGTGACTACCCGGAAGAGGGACGGTAGGGGCGGTAACAGTGAAAGCAGAGGACGGTAAAGCTAAAGCAGGGGGTATTTATATTTTAGGGCTGGTGCCATCTAGCGGCAAGTCCAGCCTGCTACAAATGGAAAGCCGTTTATAGTCATGAGAAAAAGAAATTGACAAGTTTGTGACCCACATAACTGCATGCAATCAAGGCTTCCACAAATCCAATTGGGCCACTACTGCACAGAGAGTCAAGTGTGGACAGCTTTGAACGAGTTTGAATGACCACGAACAGCTGCTCAATCAACACTAATGTAAACAGATACACCCCCAGCACTATTTAGCAACGGAGGACATGACGGATTTATCAGAATCGCTAAACGGCATAAAAACTATTCATAAGTCCCCTGATAAGCCATGTTCAATGAGGCTATGTTGTGGTTTTCAACAGCTGTCTGCCTCTGCGCTCCAGTATGTCATGTAATACGGAGTGGAGTCATGGTTTGGGCTCTGTGATACGGCAGATTTAACTTTTCCACCGCCTGGCAAAGACAGTTTTGAGCTAAGTATGAGGGGCATTTTTATGGATATTATGCGTGGGGATAGTGACATGAGCAGGCTACGCTGTACATGTAATGCTATATGGAATGATGTAAAGTGAAGGTAAGAGGGTTGTCATTTTGTGTTAAAAGGTGGATCAGAAACAGTGCATGCAGTCAGAAATTTAATCAGTGTCCAGTTAGTTCCCGTTTGGGTGCATGATTCTAACAAGGTCATTTAGAAAAATGATGATTAGATTTCATTCTGTCAAACATCATGTCTGTCACTTCTGGTTGCAGAAACGGAGAATAACTTGTGATAAATAGCATTGTGTAACTCCTAATTTGCCCAGGTGTGTCCCAAAACTAAAGAAAATGAGTAGGGACATGTTTTTAGGTTAAGGTATACTTTATTGTCCCCAAAGGGAGATTTGTTCTACTTTAGAGCCATCCGTCAATGCCACATGGGACAATCTGCCAGGAGCAGTGGGCAGCTGCAGCGCAACGCCCCGGAATCTATTTCCAGATCTTGTGCTATAGGCTCATGGTCAGAATCATCCAAGAGGTCCTGCCTGCAGGCCTCCATTGTGAGGTCACTACCGCCGCAGGCTCCACTCTCAAGCATAGACATATTATTAATAGACCGTCATTACTCACTCCTCCCCGTTTACCACAATGACCCCATTCGAGGGGGAATTCATGGCGAAATTTACAGACTTCTCCTCCCCAGCTCTGACGAAGCATTTTCCTAATAAGGGCATAAGGGCGGGATCTTCACTGTACACTCGGCCCTTGCGTGACGTGTAGCTCACGCATCTCCAATGCTAACAGTCCGACCCTCATTAAGTACGAGATTTCTAAAATGTATCCTACGATAACCAGCCCAGTGCCTCTGATTGTGTCTAACCCAGCGTAATCACAGGAGGAATATCTAGCTGTAGACAGTTCCAAAAAATTAGGCACTAAAGTTGTTTTTAACGTGTCTAAAGTGCAATGGATTCCAATGGGGGACTAGCGGCTATATGGCGGTACTACAGCAATGGCGGCCTCCAGTGTCGTCGTCGCAAAGCAGAGCAGACCAGCGGCCCTTGCTCTCAAGCCGCCTCCACTGTCAGGACGGGAAATGCACGGGACGATCGACTCCCTGATCGGTCAGATTCATACTAACGCCTGAAAGACACCTTTTGTAAACTCCAGTATCCTTAAGGTTAGGATTAGGGTCAGGTATACGGTTAGTTTGGATTAGTTTATTTATTTATTTTGTAGTACTTTTGTTTTCTACTGAATTTGTACATATTTTTTTCCAAATACAAGCTTATAAAGTACAATGTCTGGTTGTTTATAAATGCTTGTACTAGACATAAAATAAAAATAAATACACCTCTATTAACCTGATTAGTTTAAACTAGTGTTGTTTTGTTGTGGTGACGTCATGCTTGGAGCTCCACTTATCATTGGCTGCCGACCTCGACAACTGCCCAATCAGGGAGCGGCTGGCCTTTCTGCGAAAAAACAAAACAAAAATCGCCCCCCGCCCCCACCTAAAAAAAGTCTGCACTTCCCATCCTGACAGGGGAGGCGTTCTGACAGTAGAGCCTGGCAGGTGCCTCTCGAATCATCCAGCTGCCTCCAACACACACACAAAATCTGAGTTGCTGCTGTATTTGGGTCCGTGGTTTCAATAGATTTGGGGAGAAAACATTTGGGAATGCTTTTATATTAAGGAGTGGTTGTTAAGTATTAAAATGATATTAATGAGCATTATTAATGAATAGGCCATGAATATTAAGGCTTACACTTTTGTTACGATTCGGTACGTATCTCAGTTCTCAGGGGCCGATATGTATTGCAAGTAATTAGGATAAGTAATATACCTTAAAATGTGTAAAAATTTAAAACAGTTATGTTCAAAGTTTATAGACCAAATGCCATTTGATATTTATTGAAGTGTTAAGATTGAAAAGTAAAGAAAAACACATAATGTAACACAGGGCAGGGTAACTGTTACTGGAAAACAAAGAGTGAATGATAAAAATGCCTCAAGTATTGAAAGTATTGCCATATTTGTCCCAGTCCTGATGAACACTATGCTTGTAAATATATTAATAAGCTGCTCAATATACTATTATCAACTACCATGCATGAATAATATGCTAATTCATGGCATATCCTAACCCTAATCCCAACTGTAATCCTAACCCTAATCCTAACCAGTAACCCTAAAAATATTACTAATTAACTAATGCTCATTAATACCTTATTAATACTTAATAAGGAGCACCCCCACATTTTTATTTATCCAGGCTTGTGTCGTCCAAGTGAACTGGTACAACTCCTTGTGATTGTCTACCTTCCTAAAATACTGTATGATTAAATTTGCCACAAAACAAACTATTACTAATATAAAATGTTGGTATAATTGAATTTATTTCTCTAAAACATAAGAGAAGTGTGTGCATAACTAGTTTGTCTTCTGTAAGGGAAAAAAAAAAAAACATCTTGGAGGAGGTTTGGAGCCAAAGGCAGATGCCGCAAATCTGTCCATGCTCTCATCTCTCCACAGGACCGGCCCATCAGAGGGATTCCCACAGTGAGGAGAGCGAGAGGGGACATACTGAATGACTTTGGTAATGCTTTGTTTAAACTACAGCACATCTGGCCCGTCCCCCCGGATCATCAAACCTCCGCTGTGGGCATATCAGCAACAGTGAGGCGAAAGATCGGATACTTAACATTGAACTTGGCCATACACCGATAAATATTGAGGGTAATACAAATAAGCATTCAATCTAGAGCACTTTCTGTGTTATGTCAAGACTAAACTGCACTGGATGAGTTGGAGAGCGTGTTAGACCAATATCTCATTCAACATGAAGACTGATAAAAGAGAGTTTTCTTTATTTATATTGCCAGAACCACAATTTGGGATCTGTTTGTGATTACACAGTGTAGTAATCACAACACAAACTCGAGTAGAAGCGCTCCAGATGTCGACTAAATAGGAAAAACTTTTAAGATTTTAAAAATAGAATGGTGTGGTTTGTTAACAGACGAAGATGTCATTGGATTATCCATCCATATACTGTCAAGGCTGGCTCACATGTGACAAAAACAAAAAACATGAAAAGATTGTGAGTTAACATTGTGATTTACTTACTGTATGTAGGGGGAAAAAATCTAGTCCTGGGACCTCA